>CM061163.1:1987500-2168389 GCA_030710495.1 Labroides dimidiatus
CATAATTTTTATTGGAAACAAACAAAAAAAAAAAAAAAAACAATTTCTTGTTTCTTTCTACGCACGTGCGTGCGTCGTTGTCGTGGAAACAGCCCGCTGACACTTCCGCTTCGCCATTTGCAATTAAACTTGGAAACGAGCTGCTGCAAATTCTGACTTCGGAAAGCTAACTTTTGGAAAAAGACGCAAAAACTCATCTTTTTTTTTAGGAAAACTAACTCCAGACTGATCATCGACTGTGGAAACCGGACAAGTCTGAAAAATGGCCTTCAGAAGACCACTTCTTGACCTGGACCACCTGATGCCGGGAGCGGAGCAGAGAGAGCTAAACCCTGCAGGTGACTACTTCTAACTGTTTTCTCTTTGAGTGTTTGATTTATGAACAATGAGTGGATTTACCTCAATAGATAAACTTTCTGAACACAAATGGGAATACCTTTTCTGAAATTAAGAGTTCACGCCGTGTATTATCGGATATTTAGACATAAGTCTGTGGTTAAATTGTTGTGTTCATAACTTCTGATAGTAACACTTAAAAGGCCTATATTCTTGTTTGTTATTTTGTTTGCAGTCTATACTGTCTTTGCTAATGTAATTCTGTAAATTTCCCTGAGGTGGGACGATCTGAGGTTATAATTAGCCTATGTCTGGTGGGATGAGTTCAAACTGAGATCGAATGGAGGTCTTTGTTTTTTTTTTCCCCTTTTGATTAATTTTGGTGGCTGAGTGCCTAAAATATCTCGGGACAAAGATGGAATGTGTTAACTGTCAGTGCTGAGGTTTCAAAGACTCTCATTTTGATTTCAGGATTTTCACATCTTGACATATTTTCAGTGAAAGATTTAAAAAAGATTTTTTTTTAATTAAATTAGATCTTTGTAAAATGCTAAAAATGCATTTTTGTTGAGCTCCATGGTGACAGAGAGCGTCATGACGTCAGGTGTGTAATCATAAACAGGGCACATTCACCTGTGTGCATGTGGAGCTGGGATCGTTTGTTTTCACTGTTGAAGCTTCAATTTGTATCCGGATTAGATAAAAAAAATAAATAATGATAAATAAATAAATAAATAAATAATAATAATAACAATAATAATAGTAATAATAATAATAATGCATGTCTGTTTATATGTTCATTAATTGCTTCAAAAAATTCAGTTAAATGTAATTTGTGCTCTTTATTCAGAAAACCTACTTGTCACATCTACGTTTCAGGATCTGCTGTTTATAAACACAGATGTTTAATATTGATTTTCCTATTTAACATCACAATAACAGTGTAACATACATTGGTAGCTGTGAAAATTCATGAAAACATGAGGAAAAATACATACGCTGGTTTGGTGTTTATCTATATCCTAAACACATAAGAAGTAAACATTTATAATCATCACATTAAAAGTTACATACGTGGTTTTTGATCGGAATCATCTTTATTCACCAAGTATCTCCAAAAGAATACAAGGAATTTTATTAGGCTTTTATAAACTGTGCTTTCTCTGGACAATATACGACTAAAAATCCCAACTAGAACAGAGTTTGACTAAGTAAAGAATGTACAAAAACTATAGAAACATTTAAGTTAAGAAGTGATGCCTGGATCATTTTGTTAAAAAGCTCTTTGCTCGATGCACATTTTGCGCACAGCTTCTTAATGTAGCTGAGCATCTCTTTCCATTCTTTATTAAAGGCCTTTAAACATCGGCCCTCTTTCTAAAGATCTCTGTGAACTCAATCTGAGCTCCTTTTTCTCCAGACAAAGGTTGATTTAACTCAGTGAATATAGTGTCTAATTCTATGAGTTTGTGTTGCTGTGTGTCAGCTCAGAGCAGCTGGCAGCTCAGTGAACTTTAACAGCACTGAGTCTGCAGCTGAGTCTGCTGCTCTGTCTGTTCTCACTCTCTCACATCTCACTTCAAGTTTTTCAATCATATGATCATGTTGATGTGAAGAGAAATGCTCTGGTCTTCTGAGATACTTTTTACCCAGAACAAATATGTCATGTTTAAAGGGTCAACATTTAAAATCCTGCTCTCTGACTCTTTCTTAACAGATGCCGTGAACTTCAACTCTGAGTGTCCTGAGTACAACGCCGTCCCTGATGTCAGAGTCTTCACCAACAGTCCAGGGGATGACCTTCCAGACTACGTCTCCTCATCTGAGCAGGAAGATGATGGTAGTGATGGTAGTTTGGTATTTGTTCCAGGTCTGGGGGCTCGATGCGATACCTCCCTCCTCATTGAAGATGGTGAAAGGCTGATTCACCAAGTGATGGGTCTTGATCCGATGGGCCAGATAGTGAGGAATGACGGCGAGGCGATGATCAACTTCAGCTTCAGCAGTGAGGAAGGGACAACTTTGTCCTTTTCAAGTTCCATCTTGTCCAGTGACAACTCTGGCTATGAGGCTGACGAGGAGGAAGAGGAGGAAGAGGAGGAAGAGGAGGATGACATCAGAACTCCCTCCCCTCTTGATCAGGAAATTCCACCAGAGAACTTCTGGCAAGGGCTGCATAGTTTTGGTGCTAGTTCCCCCATTAGTCCTGGTGTCCCTGTGGGTCCTCCTGTTTGTCCACCTGTTGGTCCTCTTGTTGGTCCTTGTTCTGGTCCTCCAGGTCCCCCATCCATCCTTCAGAGTCCAGAAGAGGGTGCTCCCTCCGCCTCTGGCCTTGTCTCGTCCTCAAAAAAGAGGCGCAGGGTGCAGAACAGCCCGGAGCAGGTAAGTAGGAAGAGGCAGAGGAGGAGCGATGAAGACTCAGCTCCTTCAACTTCATCAGGCCTCAGATTCAATACAGACATCAGACTCTGGCACAGCCGCTCTCATCACACCAGATGGAGTGATGAGAGTGACTCTGACTGAGACTGTTTGCTGCAGGAAGGGGAAGTATACACACACACACACACACACACACACACACACACACACACACACAGAGTAACTAACTAACACACCCTGATTGTTGCTGAATGCTGAATAAAATGTAGATGTCTGCAGTGGAGGTGAGTAACTCTTAATGTCAGTGTTTCAAATCTTTGATTCTTTGGTCAGTCAAAGATGATTTGTCTGATGAACTCACCCTGTTATTGTGTTTTTTCATCTTCAGAAGGTGGAGCACACAAAGAGACCACGAGGAGGAGTCTGAGCGGACATGGAGAGAGGATTATTCTGGACCACATGAGGAGGATGGATGAGACCACGAGGAGGAGTCTGAGCGGACATGGAGAGAGGATTATTCTGGACCACATGAGGAGGATGGATGAGACCACGAGGAGGAGTCTGAGCGGACATGGAGAGAGGATTATTCTGGACCACATGAGGAGGATGGATGAGACCACGAGGAGGAGTCTGAGCGGACATGGAGAGAGGATTATTCTGGACCACATGAGGAGGATGGATGAGACCATGAGGAGGAGTCTGAGCGGACATGGAGAGAGGATTATTCTGGACCACATGAGGAGGATGGATGAGACCATGAGGAGGAGTCTGAGCGGACATGGAGAGAGGATTATTCTGGACCACATGAGGAGGATGGATGAGCACAGACCAGCTGCAGAGCGGAGTTAGCCTTTCTGTCAGAGCGCTCGGTAAGTGATCTGCTCTCTCAGACTCCAGCAGTGACAGTAAAGTCATAAAGTAGAGATAAACTTGATTTCAAACACTGAGATTATCATGGGAGCAGTTCAAAAAAGCATCTAGCTGTTTGTCTGATTCCATTTAGAAGTCCTCCAGGGAAACACAGGGGCTAAAGTTGGGATCAAACTCTTCATCACTTGTTTTCTTTTCCTGCTCAGAGAGGAGGTGAACCAACAGATGGTCACAGGAAGACCACTGAAGACCACCATGGACCCCCTCCTGCCCCCTCACACCACTACCTGCAGCTGCCAGCCCAGAGGAGGAGGAGCTCCCCACCTGCCCAGCACAGAGGATGCTGGGACACTCCTGACTCGTGCACACACACTTTGACTGTCTTCCAGAAGAAGAGAAAAATTCTAATAAAAACTGTGAAATGTGTTGAATTTGTTGCAGCCAATAAGTTCTATAAGCTGTGCAGCCTCTGAGCAGCAGAGGGAGCTCAAACCCTGGGAAAGCTGCAGAAGAATGGAAGCAGATTATTAAGCTGACAGTTTCCAGGAAAGGCTTCAATATTCATTAATAATGGCCCATTATTAGTCAGGACTCAGAAATGGGTCAGACAGAAGAAAAGAAAAGTCAAAGTGAGAAACAAACAGAAAGAGGAGGAAAAATCCGGCTGGTTGAAAAAGAACAATGAAACAGCCTGTTTGAAGACAGTGAAACTAACACTGTTAAGAATGAAAGAAAAACCTAATGATTTAAATATGATGGTAATAGAAACAAAAGGAGTCATCCTGAAAAATAATGATGTGTTCTGTTATGTTAATGTGTTGTGGTTATGTTATGTTAATGATCATTATTATGTTAATAATGATGGTTATGGGGGGATGGGATACACCATCAAATCAAATGTAATAAAAAGATTCATCTACAATGTGAAAAATGATCACATGTCATCAAACATAAATGTGTTGATCTGTGATATTTGACAGTGAAAGTGAAGTGAAGCTATAAATGATGATGAACAGAAACAGATTTGAAGTTCAAGGTTAAACTACGGTATATTATCAAACTATGAAGCAGTCTGATTAGTAATCTGAAAATATCAAAGCATTCACATTCTGATGGATTTGGAGCAGGTCTCTGTCTGGACCTGGTTTTCTGGATCCTTTATTATGACCCTGGTGTCAGCGTTCTGTGTGCTTTGGTTTTCTTGTCTTTATATTTCACCATTTGGTTAGAGTCCATGGATAATGGAGTCACAAACATCAGGTCACTGATGAAATTCAACTCCTCTCTGGGCTCCATGCTGGATTTCTCCACTAAAAAATGTCTGTCCACTGAACATCTGTCCACTGACTGTCTGTCCACTTGTTGATGTCTTTCATCCACTCACTGATTTCTCACAAACCTGTGAGTCGTTTACCATCCGTCAAATCACTTTGACATAATCAAACCACAGGCAGGGCTGGACTAGGACAAAAATTCTGCCCTGGACTTTTTGGTCCAGATCGGCCCCCTACAGTCCGCATACAGATACTGTGTCAACTCTCTCCATTGAAGTACCTACAAACACACAAGCCCTTTCTAACAGCACTATGCTGAACAATATCCCTTTACATTCTGGAGCCTTGAATCAATAAATGCTTACTATACAGTGTGTTGTTTACTTGCTTGTGAAATAATCTGTGGGTTGTCTCACTGGGCTGCTGGGGTCTCTGGTGAGACCCATCTCCACAGGAGAGATTGCACTGGGCCTGCCATCTTTTAAAACTTTGACATGAAAAGTCCAGGAATAGTGTGGAATAGGCTTGATTACAAGATTCCTTGAATAAAAAAAAAGTTTGCATGCAATCAGAACTTTGACTAGTAGGCTTAAGTATGGAAAACAAGAGTATAATGATCTGTGAAAATGGACAAACACTTCAAATTGTATTTTAGAAGAGAAAGTACAGCTCCACATATAGACAACATGTCTGCATAATATGTCTGCATATGTTTTATTGGAACAAAAGTTCATCAGTGTTTCATTCATTTGAACTGTATAATGTGAACTGTTCAAAGGACAATAAAGCACAAAGAAATAAGGCATACATTTGACTGAAGTGGTTGGATCAATGTCATTCATGAAAACTGTGTGTAACGTCGCGGGTGCAGGTGTGGAGAGCTACAGGCTCATCTCCGGACAGCAGCTCAGCATAAGCACAAAAAAGGGAGGATCGAGAAGGACTTTCCACATAACTGCATTTATTGTGGAAAACAGGGCAGAACACCTACACCACTTCGTTACTGATGGTGGATGTCCTACACTCGATCGGGAAAAATAGATCAGAACGGAGTCCCAACTCGACTTCCTCTCTGAACATATGTAGCTCATACAACAAATAAAAAAGAGAGGTGGCACCACCTAGTGGTACCACTCGGCACTGCCACCATACATCTGTATCAATACTGGCTGTTCCATGTGGGAACTAAGACGGTTCATGTTGATGCTTTAAACACTTTATGATGGAGGAGGTAGGACAGAAATGATCAAAACCTGTGAAAACAGCAGATCTACATGCTCAAACACATCACATTGTAACATGTAGGTTCAAAGCTTGTAGAGCTGCAATGTGTCATCATGTGATGAAAGCATCAAATAAGACTGAAGTGGTTGATGAGAGCCACTAATCACTGAATCAGTGTAGTACACTTAGTGTTTACAATACTTTAGAAAAGTAGATTTAGATGGAACACACCACACCGTGTTCACACAGAATAAAATGTCATTAGCTTGTAGACAGTTAGTCAGCCGTTGTGAAGCGTTCATTAGACTGAATGTTTATCCACAGCATGCTGAAGACACACCTGCAGTCTCAGTTCATCTGCCGCCTCAATCTCCTCCTGAGTGAGTGGTGTTTGCAGCTGCATGTCCCCAGGCCGGCCCAGGAGAGCCATAGTTACCAAGGCAAGGCACAGCAATGATGAAGTCAAAAACAGCCATCCATCGGCCCATTATTCATCAGCCCACTGGGAAACTCCTGCTACTCCTGATGGCCAGACCACCTCTGACCACAGGACATCATGCATGTTATTCTTCAAGGTGTTTTTGCAGCATATGAAATCAAATGTGTTTTTAAGCATCTTGTGCTTTCAGGGCATATGGACTTAGACACAGTCAACAGTGTCATTATTTGTTTCCCTTATTCTCCTGTGGATGAGAGGGCCAAGCCTAGCCCCATATCTGTCAATGCACTGTCATCCACTGACAACAGACTGAAACAGCATTTTTCTTAAACCATCTTATTCCTCACTTTTTTTCCTCGCTCTATCCCTCCACACGTTTGAACCTCCTGATTTCTCCTCCAGTCTCTCTTCTTCTTCATTTCTATCCCTCTCTTCTGTATTTTTCTTCTTCTGCCTGCTCTTGTCCCCCTTTTTTTGTTTGTTTTTTACCAAAATAAGTTGAAATATTTCTATTTTCAACTTTCCTTTTTATGTTGGCTTGAAAGTGACAAAATGTGAAAATCTCAGGGTCAAAGTCCTTGTATAATATTAATATCTATAAAATTGAAGAGCCAAAGATGATCTTTATAGTTGTAAATGATCAAATTCATCCCTTATTTCAATGCTTTAGAAAGAGCAGAGTAGTGATTTGCTTCTAGTCTGTTTTTAAGAACATTAAAATTAGGAGGACAAGGGGAGGGCAAGCCTCTCCAGCGCCCCCTGTTGATCCGCCCTTGTAGTTGATGGGAAATAAAACTACGTTTGATATGTCTGCAGTGATCATAAACTGAGCGCGCACTTTTTTCCTGGCGGAAATGATGCGTCACAGTCAGGCGAGCGGCTGCCAGGTTCAGGTTTTAGACAGCTATTTATTGGTAGAGTCGTAAAAGGAAGTATTTTCTTCATTTATCAGAAGGTTGTGTTTGAGTTGGAGTCTGGCCCTGTCGCTGTTCGACCTCTCCATAGCTCTGGACCAAATCAAAACACAACACAGGTGCGTCTTCCAGGAAGAACTTTGTACCCGGAAGAAAACCAGCGACTCCGTTCGCAGGTAAGCTGCCGTCAACAATAATACCAAACACTTACGAATATGAGTATGCTAGGGTAGTTTTTAATGAAAGTGTTATACTTTAATTTAAAAGTGTACTTGAAACATTTTAATGAATGCTGTTCCAATGATTTACTGAGCCTATAATGACCGACTTTTCCTGCCCTCCTATCACTCTTATCCTCCTATCCTCCTATCACTTAGCTCCTAAAGACTCATTTGTTTTAACAGGCTTTAACTCTCATCTTACTGACTAATGTTTTAATAATGCTATTTTTTTGTTACTTGTATTGTTTTTTTTACTTTGTTTTATTGTTTTATGCTTTATGATGTTATTTTAATATTTCATGTGAAGCACCTTGTGACTCTGTTCTATGAAAGGTGCTATATTAAATAAAGTTTACTTACTTACTTACTTACTTAATCAACACGAAATGAGGCGCAGTGCTTCATTTGCGTAAAGAAATGTGTACAGGGTGTATTTTCTTTTTGCTGTGGCCTAACCTATCGACTGTTTTCAGGTGCTTCATAAAACGACATAATTTATTTTTTATTCATTTATTAAGATACCTAGTTAAAATAACCATAAACGTCGTTTTCCTTTCATTTCAAAATAAACTGTCGTTTTCCCGCGAGTCTCACTCTTGAAATTGTAAGAAAGGGGAAAATGCTACTTTTAACTTTAATAACAGCTTACTAAAAACACACCTCAGTTTTTTATGCAGTTTAGGAAAATAAAGCCTTTAGATGTTCAGTAGACCTGTTTATATATATATATATATATATATATATATATATATATATATATATATATATATATATATATATATATATATATTAGTCACTCCTACAATGTGCTGACAGGTCAAAGTGTCTGCTGTGACAGACGTGTGGCTTGTTTTAAGAAACCATTCAAACTATCAAAGGTAAAAGCTGGGTTCCCCTAATCCCTAATAAACAGGTTTTAACTTTTCAGACTTGCCCCTAAACAGGAGAGAGAGGAAATTTTGCCTTACAAGGAATACTGTACAGCAAGTATTGTTTTCCCTGGCAAACCACTGTTTCAGAGACAAAACTCACATTCCTGTCTGACATTTAGAGCACCGTTCCTCCAACACCAGTTGCTGCCAATAGTGGTTTCCATAAAGTCTTTGTAGTTGTCATGGCTTGTTTTCCAGATTTTATGTCAGTTGAATAATCCTTTTTGAACTTCTCCTCGTAACATTTTGAATTCATTTCTTCAGCATTTTTGCAATGAGTTATTTCACCACATTAATGCTAACCCAGGAAATGAGGACTGTTACCTTTCATATCCTGTAACTATGCAAACTTTGCTGATGTTTTTAGAGGCAGATGAAAGGATGATCGAGGATCAGATCAACGATGTGGTTTCAAGACTGCAGGCAAAGCAGTTCTTCCAGTCTGACTGGGATATTGCTTCTTTTGCAGTCTTCTTTATTTTCATTGGTGAGTGAAGGAAATAGGAAAGAGAATTCACCCATTTTTTGTATTTATGATTTCTGTTACTTTTGATGAAAATTTTTTATAATAAAATATAATGGATCATATTTTTAATGATGGGACATGAGACAAAGAACAGTGGAGTGATGTCTAGTCTGCAGTCTTAGCGTTGTTGTGTTGTGTGTATGCTGTTAGGTATGGTCCTGCTGCTGGTGATTCTGGTGCTCATCCGTTGTTGCTGCTGCTGCTGCTGTGACAATGACAAGGTACTCAAACCCCAGTAAAATGTCATAGCTTTGGTAATACTTACCCCAGACCTAGTTCTAGGGGTACACAGCTGTTGAGTCCACAGAGAAACTAGTTCAAAGCATGGGTACAAAGTTGCAGTCCAAAAAAGAAGAAATGAGATAACCCTGTACGTTTAACTTGGCCTTCCCCACAAAAAAAGGAGTAAAAAAAAAGATTCAAGTAAACAAATGATACGATCAGAGCTGACCTCCTTATTTATATTTTATTTATATAAATCAACTAAATACAAATCTGTATTTGAACAACATAAACATTGTTGAAATGAAACTATACTTGCCAGCTCATATAACCCTCTGGCAAAACAAGCACATCCAAAAATACAAGGAGCACAAGTCAAACCCAAAAGTATGCAGAAACATTTTGTTGAAGGTCAGAGGTCAGACTTAAGACTACGACGTCCCATGTTGCACTGACTGCACCCTGTAGACATTCCTGAAGTGTTTCTGTTGTCTTTGATGCCCCAGTTGACCCAGTGGTTTTCAAAGTGGGGGGCCGCCAGGGGCCGCTAGGGGGGGCTCAAATAATTGGAAGAAAGGCACTAAGATAAATAATAAGCAATAGCATCAAATTCTTTTTATATAAGAATTTGTCCTGAACGTTCAACACATAAACTGCCGTAAACTGCTGTAATCGCCAGATTCTCAAGTCTCTGATTGTATCTAACCACACCTCATGTGACAGCTCCAACTTGGGCATGACAATGATCATCTTTGTCTACCTGGTGGATTGCACCTGTTATCAAGCTCGCTTGTAGCTAGCTAGCACAAAAAGGAAAGGTTTTTGACAGGAAAAAAGACAGAGGGAGCAGTCCAAAAGCCCTGCCGTGGAGGATTCTGCAGCAAAAAAACCTAAGAACTCACGGCCAGTGAAATTTAAAAAATATGAGGCCACCAAGCCCATCGATCCAACTGGTGTAATTTGTCACTCCCAGACATGCACAGACACATACACACACACAGGAGAGAGAGGTTTTTATTTGTTTTGGTCTTATCTGTCAACAGTTTGTTGAAAAGTTTATCATTCATTGGTAACAAACAGCTAAAAACACATTTTTTAAAATAATTTTAATAATAAAAGTAAGAAAAAAACATTTTAAAAGTTGATGTTTCTTTCATATTTTGAAGCATTGTCTGTTGGTTTGTAAAGGGGGGCCCTGGCCAGAAGCTAATGCTAATGCTGGGGCCTTGGCATGGTAAAGTTTGGGAAGTTATAGAGGACTGACTGGTTCTCCTACCAATCTGAACAGAGGTCTCTGGATTATGCCCTTTGGTCATTTCAGCTGCATCATACAAGCTGCATTCATGTTTCTTTTGTGCTTTCTCAACAGCCTCGAAGACGGAAGGTTGGCATAGAGAATTTTGGACTGGAACCTTAACAGACGAACAACAGGGATGAAATAATGCAGAGGCAGATGAAGCTGTGAGCGGAGCCTTCATGAAGTTATTGATTTACAGTGACCAGTTTTTTACTATGTTTAATCAACCACATGCATAAAATAATAATAATGAGCTCTTTACCATTTAGTTCCAGGACACAAAGTGGAAATACAGCACTTGACTGTCATGCTTAGGCTGGTTTGTTGCAGTGATACAAGAGAGGGGCAGGGACTGCTGGTGTTTTATACAACTCTGTGGATTATAGCGTAACTTCCTCCTGTTCTGCTTGTTTAAGGGATTTGTATGTTTTAGTGTTTTATGTGTAATAAATACTCTAAATTGTAAGCCTCGCGCTTTACCTGTGTGTGAATATTTCTTTTTATAAACATGTATATCTGTTCAGTATTTACACACAAAAAAACAACTAAAAACATGTTGTACAGATGTGAGTTTGTTGTCCAGGGACATTTAGGTTTACAGGCTCCCATAAAGTAATAAAACATAACAGCAGCTGTTGGCTTCAATCCAGTAAATCATAGACTTAAACTTAGTATTCAAAATGCTGTGTTTCTATGCTAACTTAGCTGAACACTTCACTGTTGTTGTTGAAGTTTTATAGGTTTGTATCGCTATAAAATCAATTCATCTGGAGGAAAATGGATTTAAAGACACCATGCAGTATTGAAAATGAAAACAGAAACCAAGAATGTAAAATGTCAAAGAATTTAAAGAACTAAATATCACCATTAACCTGTTATTGTTAAGAATATATTTATTGCGGACATATCAGATAAATAGTTTCCACATTTTACATGATAGACACTTTTTCAAAAAGATTAACACTTATTGGGATAATTTCATTTGTTCATGATTTGATTAGTTTTTACTTTACATGGAATCAATATGTGCAAACAGTATCAAAAAATAAGGAAATAAAGCAGACAAACACTTGAAATCAAAAATAATAAAAAGACATGAAAGTAGCTTATCTTTGTCATATTTAGACAGTCACAAAACAGGGAATGTGAATCATCATCAAAACAAAAACAGAAAAACGAACAAAACAGTTCTTTTCTAGCTCCAATTTTATCACTCTTAATGCAAGCTGGATGTTCTATTGTAGTTGTTATTAGCAGTTTTTCCAGTTAGTCATAATTCATTTTCAGACAGCTTTGATATATCAGGGATCACACTTACACAAGAGTGCCTGAAAAATACAGAAAAAATGTCATGTAAACAAACCTCAAGTTTCACGGATATATAGAGTTATAATGTCACTGCATGGTATCTTCATTACCTCCACTTTAAACATTTATCATACAACCATTCTGATGAGGGCCAACTATCGTCCTGGTTCACTCAACCCTTCCAAAAACATTGCTTCCAAAACACTTTCAGCTCCATGGGTTTTTATTTCAGTGAAAGAGCCGAGTAGCTGCATGAAGTCTATGTAACTGATGTCAGTTGAATCAGAATTGGTTCAGGCTGAAGAACAGAGGTCAAACTGACATAGATCTGATGTGTGAAGTGAGCTTCCTTCCTCTGAAACAACCCTGCATCTCCTCTGAGACCAAAAGGTTCCAGGATACACCTGCCCCTACGAGCAATCCACTCAAAACCCAATTCAAACACAGATCTTGTGCAGGGTGAACTGGTCTGTAGCGTAGCAAAGACAAGAAAAAGGTCAAGAAAGTTTGGAAAAAAGGCAGAATATGTGCTTCATATAGTATAATGCTTCTTTATAACCACATGTCATGGATTCAGAGCTGTTGTTGGAGGGAATATACGATTTGTAGGCCCCATGTTTTCACTGCCTGAGTTCAGCAGGGTGTGAGGGCCAAAACAGCTTCTTGTGACTTCAAAATGTGGCCATATTTTTGAGGTACTTTTGCCTCCACTTACAGCAACAATTTTCCCTTCAGATATTCTGCCTTCCCTTTGTAATGTGTTTTCATGATAAACTGTGCAAAAAAGCAGAGCTTTGATCCAATCCAGTCACACAAGTCTTAAAGTAGAATTAAAAAAAAAAAATCTTTTTCTTTCTTTTTTTTTTTTTTGTCAGGAAATGTTTGCATATTCCCGTTTGACTCTGATGAAACAATGACTGGAAATAATGTAGACAAACAATATGCAGAACTGCACAGCTTAAGCCAGTTATCATAAGCTGTTTTGTTGCCGTTGAGTTTGGGACTCAAAACAGATAATGGCCAATATCTGCAAAACAGGAGTCATCAGACATTTTGACATAGAATTTCTGATGTGTTGGTCACCTGTTACACCTGTTTTCTTGGAGAAAAAAAAATTTGATTAAAAATCTGTTTATTACTGTTCAATTAACATGTTGTTTGTTTTCTGGTTTAAGTTTCCTGAACAGTTTTGGGCTCTCTTCTCACTCTTTAGGTCTTTTTGGATGCAGCCTGAGGCTCACAAAGTAAACACTCCCCTGGTTCCCTGATGTGATCAGTAAATCAGGTATAGAGATTCTCCACTCTCTATGAACCCATCTGTCAAAATTTCATCAGTGCTGACTCAGTAAAAATGCTGAAGGTCTCGGCCAAAATGACAAACTTGGGGCTTAAAAACATCACAGTGGCTACTTCTACTAACAAACACTGCCAAAGGATCCTACACATCACATCATGTAAGAGAAGATATTTTGTTAGACCTTCCATCAAAGTAGATGTTTCTCCCCTACACCACACTTTCATTTTCACATTAAATCTGTGGCTGTTTCCAAACCTGTATGTCAAGTCCACACTCACTGACTCTTGGTACATTTGTTGTGGACAGATCAAAACAGAGCAGCTGTGCTCAGATGCCAACCTTGACCAAGGCAGTCTAGTGGAGGTGGATTGAGACGAACATCAAATAAATGAACGGGTCTGCTTACGGTGTATGACTGTCTGCAAATTAGAACCAACCAGCCTCTTAGCTAGATGAGGATCTGTAAAATAAACGTGATTATAGCTTGAAATCAAGCTGAAGTCTAGCTGGGACTAACTAGTGTGTGGTGTGGTAGTGTTTCTATATTGCCGACTGAGACACAGCTAATTAATAGGGCTTAACTTGGCTCTCTTCACTGAACTTTGGTGTTATGGGAGATGTTGAGCCTTTAAGATCATCCACTACTTCACACACCATAAACAGACAAGAGGTTTAACAGAACCCACTGAGCCAAGAATACATCATTATTAGATGCTCTTTTAAAGTGTGTAGCAAAGAAAATATCAGTCTGCTCTGAAGCAATCCCAAGTATCCACAAAACAAAAGAACTTTTAAGTTTTCCAACCCTGAGAAATCAAAGTCAAAGTGTCCAAAAACCTCAGATTTAAAACACGCTGAATAATTGTAAATTTACAAGATTCTAGATGTAGCAAAAAAATATACGAATCAGCAACATTCATATGTGAATTTTTTGTGTCAGTGCTGGGAGACACATACACATCAGATAAAGTCAGTCTGCAGGGTTAGCATAACTAGGAATGGCATACATCAGTATCTCTGTTGGTTTTATAGGCTCACTCAACAAATCATGCAACACTTGAAACTGAATGGTTGGATAATAAATATGAGGAAATAAAAACCTGATGTCCCTTTACACTTTTGGGCTTAGTTTGGTTCTGACTGGTCTGAACAAGTTTCGCAGGAAACCGATCAGAAAGGTCTGTAGTTCCAGAAACTTGAGAAAACTGATATCTGCAAGAAGAAAAAACAGAGGGTCTGGGATTAACAATGCTGGACATGCACAGTTAACAGGGTTCAAGTAGTGTGTCACAATAAGGTGCATGTTCACTGCACCCGGTGCTGGGTTCAGTTGTGCAACATACAACAAGTTCCCTTCTGTGGTCAAATGACTGCTTGTTGAACATCATTCTGTCAAGTATGCTCAGCAACCCTGCAACTCTGGTTTCTGAGGAAAGGTGTTTATTATTATTATCTTATCTTTGATATTCTGTTTTCTACAACCAAAAGTCCTGCTGTGGTCAGCATGAAACACAGATGTTTGTGATGTAGCTGTTATAAGCTTCATCCAGAATCAACAGGTGTGTGTGTGTGTGTGTGTGTGTATTATATATATATATATATATATATATATATATATATATATATATATATATATATATATATATATATATATATATATATATATATATATATATAGCTACCAATCAGAATTAGCAGATATCAGTCCTTCCTCTTCTAACATAATTTTGATTGCTACAAGATCTGCTGACCACATCACTTTGCTCGTCATGCAAAAACTACACAAATCTTAACTATCTATTGTCATAAAAACATCACTAATAAGTCAGTATACAGGCTGCTGCTGATGTTATTATGACCCAATTTGATCCATCGCTTAATATTTTTTTTTTAAAAAAAGCTTGCTTGATGGGATGTTTTTATACATTAATAAGTGGAACCTCTAGAAGTTCTATGATTGTCTGTCTTTAATGCTCAGATAACATTTTCCCTGCAATCTTCCTGAAAAAAACACCAACCTTGTCCTTGAGCTGCTGACAGAGCTGCAGGGAGATGGTGAAGAATACCAGTGTATCATTCAGCCATGGCACCACACACTCCACCTTGTGAACATGGCTAACCTCAAACCGATTGTTGTTGAGCTCACTGTGGTGGTAAAATATTCACAAAAAAAAACAGGTGAGTTTAAAAGGTCCCTTAAGATACAGTTACTAAAACAACACACACACAAAATAAATAAATAAATAAAATACATGCGTCTAGATTCCTTAAAGGAAAGAAAGGACCTACAACATTGCTCCTGGGTTGTGTAACACTGAGCTTCCAGCTGGCTTGAAGTTCTATTGAGATAAAAATCAAAACATGAAATCATGAATGTGTTGCTGTCTTGCTTCCTGAAATGTTGCACGGTCACAAACTCTGACCTTAGTGGTGTTGGGAGGCAACACATGAAGCTGATAGACAGTCAGACACAGTTTGCTCAAGTTGATGTAAAAGTTCACCATCACATCCCCAGGCATCGGAGGAGAAAACATTTTCTGCAATGAAAGAAGACAAATTTTTAATGATAATCTACTGTTTTAATCTACTGTATTGAAGTAGTTTTCTATGCATTCAAAGCAAACCAGTTTCTTACTCATTTAGTTTGAGCACATGCTCATTCCTATCACACTGCAGGTGTAAATCATATCGACATCCATACTGGCCGACATACTGTTCACTTTCATTATAATGTTTAATCAGACTATTTTTTTACCCATAAACCCTACTGCCAGATGTACTACTGTGTGCAAAATCATCATGTATGCAGAGTGTAATATACCATCAAACCACTGGTGGCCAATTCAGGCAGGGTAAGGGAGGCGGGGGTTGTGAGGCGGTTTCGTGCTCGAGTCAGCTGGAGCATCACTGCATCCATGAGCTATGACCATAACAGAAACGCAGAGTTAATGTCACCATAACAAAGAAACAAAACATTGTCATCTCCTGTAGTCCTCCGACATGAGGATACAAACCTTATTAACCTCAGCCCCTGTTTTAAAGTGGTAGCTCTCGTCATGGCTGCTAAGTAATTGGAGGGCTTGGTTCACGTGGTTCCTTGCATCCTGGATCTGATGGATGACCAGAAACAAGTGGTATGGGGTTTTGAGAAAAAAATATGATCCAGGATTTCAGCATAAAATCAACTTTCACTCAAAAGTAATACTTGGGAAACTGCATGAGCATCAGTTATTATTCAGAAGTTTATATGTGCTAAATGTTTGGGTTAGCATTAAAAACTTTAAAGTTGAAGATTTTAAGCTTCAAGTTTTAAAAGATCTTTTACACAAAAGAGAGAGCTTGGATTGGTGGAATGAGAACTCATATCACCAAACAGAAACCAGTTTGGTTGAAGTCACTGCAGAGTTTAAGGTGATGCAAGAGCTTCATTTATTTCTTTTGTTATACTCCAGTATTCTTCAATAATTTAAGTTCTTTAAATATGGATATTGCTGGAAATAGCAGACAAAGATGAGGGTATTCTTGACTGATGAGGATGACAACTACATTTTTTATATACTCATTTCATGTTTATGGTAGCGGTAGAGTGAAACACCTTTAAACTGTACCTGCTGCAGTTTCCACTGCTTGTCATCTCTGAACTGAAAGTGAAGCACTTGGCTGCTCTTCAAGACCTTTAGGTTTATGTCCTGATAAAAATACAGAAAGATTAACAAGAGACACATTAACACAAATCAATGTTTAATTTACACACAGTGGTGTACAGAGACTAAGACTTAATCATACTCACAGCCTGGGTCAGAGTCTCTCCCTGCATAGTCAGCACTCCCTTCACTTGGTCCATGCTGAACAGAAAATTTTACATGAATTATTTCAAACTTGACTTTTGGAACTAAACAAAAGAGAGTCCACAGCAAGGGAGGCTTTACAAGTGTTCAAAGGTACACTACAGCATAAAAAATACCAATAAAAACACACTGAGTGTCAAAGGAGATTTGAAACCATGTGACGTGACACCATGATGCTATGCTATTCAGTAAACAAGGACATCATTTATAATGATAAATGTGTTGGCCTGTGTTTACTATATGGAGTTAGACTGGCAAAAACTAAATATTAGAAGAGATGGAGTTTTACGTTGAGCTGCCAAGGATGAAGTTTTCCTGTTTGAGCTGACTCTCCAGACCCGGCGTTGGCAAGGAAAAACGTCTCGATGCCTCCTGAAATAAAAAAAAAAAAGGAAAAAAGTCAGTAAGGTAGGGGACAGTTCAGGCATTTATGTTGTAACCAATACAAAAGCAGGCTAAAATCTCTAAATGCAAAGAAACTTCAATGCTGCATCTTTAACTCATTTAGCCTTGAAACAACGTTCCACAGTATACGGCATCAACGTTTATGGCAACACAAGATTCAGTATTTCAGTCACTTTGATTATCAGTAGGTTTGTACCTCTGCTGCTAACTTTAAGTCGTCATGTCCCATTTACAACCCCGATTTAATGAAGTTAGGGCGTAATGTAAAACGTAAATAAAAACAGAACAATGATTTTTTTAGATCCTGTTTAATCTATATTTGACTGAATACACCACAAAGACAAGATATTTAAGGTTCACACTGATAAACTTTACTGGGTTTTTTTGTAAATATTCACTCATTTTGAGTTTGATGTCTGCAACATGTTCTTAAAAAGCTGGGACAGGGTCAAGTTTCCACTGTGTTCCATCACCTTTCCTTTAACAACACTCAGTAAGTGTTTGTGAACTGAGGACACTAATTGTTGAAGCTTTGGAGGTGGAATTCTTTACCATTCTTGATTGATGAACAACTTCAGTTCATCTTCAGTCTGAGGTCTCTGTTGTTGTATTTTGTGCTTCATAATACTCCATACATTTTCAATGGGGGACAGCTCTGGACTGCAGGCAGGCCAGTCTAGTACCTGCACTCTTTTACTACGAAGCCACGCTGTTGTAACAGGTGCAGAATGTGTCTTGTCATTGTCTTGCTGAAATAAGCAGGGACGTCCCTGAAAAAGACGTGGCTTGGATGGCAGCATATGTTGCTCCAAAACCTGTATGTACCTTTCAGCATTAATGGAGCCTTCACAGATGGTCAAGTTAGCCATGCCATGGGCACTAACACACCCCCATACCATCACAGATGCTGGCTTTGAGACTTTGACCTGTTTCAGCCATCAAACTCAAAATGAGTGAATATTTCCAAAAAAAAAAAAAAAACCCAACAAAGTTTATCATGTTGAACAATAAATATCTTGTCTTTGTGGTGTATTCAGTTGAATATAGGTTAAACAGGATTTAAAAATCATTGTATTCTGTTTTTATTTATGTTTTACACAACGTCCAAACTTAGTAGTAATTGGGGTTGTTGTTACCATCAGTAGATCTTTCTTGGAGGCCCTGAGCTCCCTTGTTTCATCAGTTCAAGTGAATCATTTTCTTAGATGGAAGCTGCTTTGGACCTGGCAGCCTCCAGCTGCTACAGCTATTGATATCAGTCTCTCTATCAACATCACTGTTTCAAAGCTAATGTTAGTTTCAGAACAGTCTGAATCCAGCTGCCACAATCGAGGCTTTTATTCCCAACCCTATTATCAACACTGTATATTCATAAATGCTAATATGAGAACTTAGTATTCAGATCAGTCTATTAGCATTAATTATAAGTTCATGAAAATGATTCCCATACTTTAACAAGCACTGACTGTATTGCACTCATGTTGTTTGTCTCTGTCCATTTCTCTCATTCTGCATCTGTCTCTATTCCTCTCTCCAACACAGGACCGAGCAATCAAGGCCACACAGACTGTCGATATGCCCTCTGTAACATCAGGAGGATCAGACCCGACCTGACCCAACAGGCCACTCAGCTCCTGGTACAGGCTCTTGTGATTTCAGTCATTAGGACCTTAATCTGACCCATCTCCTCTTTGTCCTCCTGGATATTGAATGTTGTTTAATGTTATATGATATTGCTGATACTGAATTTTAGTTGTGGCTACGCTATTTAGATGGAATACTATACAAAAAAGGAGGGGGGGGGGGGTTCCTCATGCACTTGATGGCAGCACCTGCGACCAAACAAACTTGAAGCATTTCTTTGCACGTTCTAAGGTTTTAGCATCTGCTAAATGAAGTAGTAGAATTGTAAACATGAGAGTCAACAAGAATCCATGAACCAATTCTTTTCACTTTTGGTATCCCTCTTTCTGTTTAATACAACTCCAATCAACGAGATTCAACACATTCTTGAACATCAGCATAAAGCTTATACACAAAGTATAAGGTTCACACATCGCCAAGCCACTCAAAGAGAGAATTCTGCTGTTCTGGCTTTACTGGTAGTGGCTTATTTCTCTATAGTAAATATGATGACTGCTTATGACTGCTTTGGGTGTCTCCACACATGCCATATGAACTCTGACCCTATTTCTCTTTTCCAAATGATTTATAAAAGACAACTTGTGGTTTCTTAGTCTTTAGTTAACTACATTCCCCCTGTCCTTGGAATCATGCCATTTTCCACTGTGGTTCAGAAAACAGTTCAGGTAAAGATGAGGGAATCAGTTTCTTTCTGTTTCTCCTCTATGCTGCAGCCATAATCCTCAGTATGATAAAGTCATAAAAACAATGGATTTCACATTTCAACAAAAAATTCCTTTGTTCAACCATTCCTACCACATAGCTCTGGGTGTGCACTGTGAGTGTTACAGTGTGTTTTTTTTATTCTAGGGCTCCAGCAGATCTGCAGATACCCGTTTTCTCAGGATGAGTACTCCTTAACGTACAGTGGATATAAAAAGTCTACACACCCCTGTTCAAATGCCAGGTTTTCATGATGTAAAAAAAATTACAGCAAGACAAATAATTTCACAACTTTTTCCACCTTTAATGTGACCTATAACCTGTACAACACAACTTAAAAACAAACTGAAACCTTTAAAGGGGAAAAAAATATAAAATAAAAAAATTAAAATAACCTGGTTGTATAAATATGCACACCTTTGTACATTAATACTTTGTTGCAGCACCTTTAGCTTTTATTACAGCACTCAGTCTGTTGGGGTAGGAGCCTATCAGTGTGGCACATCTTGATGTGGCAGTATTTGCCCCTCTTCTTTGCAAAACTACTCCAAATCTGTCAAATTGCGAAGGCGTCTCCTGTGCACAGCCCTCTTCAGATCACCCCACAGATGTTTGATGGGATTCAGGTCTGGACTCTGGCTGGGCCATTCCAAAGCCTCAGTCTTATTCTGGTGAAGTCATTCTTTTGTTGATTTTGATGTGTGCTTTGGGTCATTGTTGTGCTGAAAGTTGAAGTTTCTCTTCATCTTCAGCTTTCTAACAGAAGGCTGAAGCTTTTGTGCCAACACTGACTGATATTTGGAACTGTTCATGATCCCCTCCACCCTGACTAAGGCCCCAGTTCCTGCTGAAGAAAAACAACCCCAAAGCATGATGCTGCCACCACCATGCTTCACTTTAGGTATGGTGTTCTTTTGGTGATGAGCAGTGTTGTTTTTGTGCCAAATATACCTTTTGGAATTATGTCCAAAAAGTTCAACCTTGGTTTTTTCAGACCATAACACATTTTTCCCACATGTGTTTGGGTGATTTCAGATATCTTTTTGCAAAATTAAGCCGGGCTTGGATGTTTTTCTTTGTAAGATAAGGCTTCCATCTTGCCATCCTACCCCATAGCCCAGTCATGTGAAGAAGATGGGAGATTGTTGTCACATGTACTACACAGCCAGTACCAGCCACAATTTCCTTCAGTCTGTCTGTCGGCCTCTTGGCAGCCTCCCTGACTAGTTTTCTTCCCGTCTTATCATCAATTTTGGACGGACATCCTGTTCTTTGTAATGTCACTGTTGTGCCATATTTTCTCCTCTTGATGATGAAGGTCTTCACTGTGTTCCATTGTATATTTAATTCCATGGAAATTCTTTTGTAGCCTTCTCCTGACTGATATCTTTGAATAATGAGATTCCTCTGATGCTTTGGAAGCTCTCTGTGGACCATGGCTTGTGCTGGAAGATGTGGCTGCAAAAATGTCAGGAAAGGCCTACTAGAACAGCTGAACCTTATTTGGGGTTAATCAGAGGCACTTTAATTGGTGACAGGTGTGTGCTGACTCCAGTTTAACAAGAGTTTGACTGTAATTGGTTAAATCTGAACACAGCCACATCCCCAGTTATAAAACGGTGTTCACACTTATGCAACCACATGATCTCAGTTGTTGTTGTTTTTTTCTTCACCTCCCTGAGAAATTTCAGTTTGTTTTTCCATTGTGTTGTACAGGTTAGAGGTCACATTAAATGTGGAAAGAGTTGGGAAATTATTTATTTTGATGTCATTTTTTTACATGACAAAAACCTGACATTTAATCAGGGGTGTGTAGACTTTTTATATCCACTGTAAGTAAGCACTTTCTCTTGTGTTTAATTGGAAATTATGCACATGGTGAAGTGAGATGGCCTTCTCATCTTGTGGTAGAAGAAGCAGATCAACTTCAGTAACATCAGTGGGGATGGTTGTATCACATAAAAAAATCTACATATATAGGCTGAAGTTTACACACACTCATAACCAGGCAGATATGCACTGATTTTTAACCACATCATTCAGCCTTATCAGTATACATGAAATATGATCTTTTACCTTGAGAACGTCTTGAAGCTGTTTTAACACAGCATGCACCTCTTCTTTTAGCAGCCAGTTGAATTCCTCCTCCTACCAAAACAACAGAATCAAGCTTCAACGTCATGAATATATATAACGGAACATGGAACAATAAGCAACCTCAGTTCTTCTAGAACAGAGTGAGAGCCTGTAGAGAGGGTGTCAGAATGGGTTTGTTATATTATAGCTGAACATCAGCAGGAGCCACATTCAGCAGATCCATATTCAGTCTATGAAGCATCTCTCAGGTAAACTCAGCAAAAGATTGACATTTTTATCTCCTGTTTAAGTCATCCCTCTTCTGTTAGCACCAAGTCTTTGTCACTGTCTTGTCTCTTTTCTTACAGTTTGTGCAGTTCAAATCATAAATTCAATTTAAGGTCACATTTTAAAAAAAAGTTAGAAATATTTGGAGCATACCAACATTTCTATAAGACTTTGTAAAGATTGCACTTTTACTCAGGTGTTGAACTGTCATTTGTACTTTGACCAAGTGCAACATTAATTGGTTGACCGGTGGACTGTTAATAAAGGGTCAGTGCAGCCTTTTGGTTTAGTGTGAAGCACATGAAGAATGACATAAAATCTAAAAAAAAAAAAAAACTGTTAGCGAGTGAACCAGATACTGGCCCTTCTCCTCACTCTACTTGTTTCAGCACACATTCCTCTTATCACCTTAGTGGCCAAAATAGCTGGATTAAAAACTTTTCACAACAGCAAGATGTTTATTGTGTAAATTCTGTTAAAGTAAACAATATAGCCAGATATGATTTAAGGTATGGATGCCACTTCCATGGAGACCTGTCAACAAAGACAGAGGTGAAGCAATGCTTGTTCACCCATGGATCCACATGGTTGCTCCTATGAAACATCACAGTGCTAAGGTGCCAAAGTTGAGCTCACTAGTACAATTTTTAACAGTCTGTTATTATAGCAGCGTGGTGCAGTCATGACAGCTGTCCAGCAATGAGGAGACTTCAAAGATTGACTTTGTTCGAAAAGAGTAATCAAACTTTAATCAGATTTCAAATATGGCAAATTAAACACGTCAAACCCTTTGGGTCCAAAAGCATCAAGAAGGTCTGATGGCTACATGTTTTCTCATTCTTCACAAAAACAGCTCAGATCTGTTTGTTTGCTAAATTAGATGCTTTAGATTGAGGTGTCACGAGTTCATATACCACTTATCACAAAGGTCCTATTTCACCAGTGTAGACAGAGAGCAGACCCAGTGATGGTAGTGGCTGTTACTTAGGTCCACTGTCCAGGCCCGTCCCCAACATCATCACAGAATGACCGTGACAGCGCGAGCCATGGCTGCAGCACCTGCATGGTGACGCGGAGATGGTACACTCTCTCTTAACTAACAGCACCCTAATAACGTTTGGCATCAGTCTTTTTAGTGATCATTTCAGATGGCACTTGTACATGTTTACCGACGGCTCAGTCAGAAAGGCTGCAAGCCGTTCAGCTAAACAGCACCGCGTCTCTGTTTTGCAGGGAAAGGAAAATAACAAGCTTACCAAAACAGCTCTCTCCACTTGACTGGCAGCGGTCATCTTTGGTAGCTCGGACAAAGATCTTTGCGGGTTCAACATTTTGTGCAGCACAGAGAATGAAATCCTCGTATACTATCCAAAAATAACACTGCCCTCACCTTGGGATGGAGGCGTTTCACTACCCTGTAGCTTAGCGGAGGATCTGGTGCTTTTAAGTGCTCTCGGACGTTACGCGACTCCATATGTAAGCAAACAAACCCAGAGAAAAATGAATGAATATATGAACCTTTTTTGTTATAGACAAGAGCCACTGGATACAAAATATAAGCGATTGATAGTAGAAAGGAAAATGTAGAATTTAAAATGTATTAAAGATGTAAAATGCATTATGTGTACAATTTCTCCCCATTTCCGCTAAAGAGGCTCAAAGCAATAGCATGCTACCTATTGTATGACAAAAACGGACATATCTATATGATGAGTTTCAGTGCTTTGGCATTTATGCGGCCTAAATCGCTTTTATACTGAGAAAACATTTGGTTTTTACGAGGATCCCTTAAATGCACCATTAGCTTGTCACACATTCAGTATTAAACAGGCCCCACCTGCTGGTACCCATTGAGGGGATGCAACTTCCGCCCAGCGTTGAAACAGGTCGGGATCGTTGGCCAGAATTTGGAGGAAGTAAAATAATCCAGAACACAAAACACCCAAGATATTTCCAATTCGCTTAATATTTCCGATTAATATAAAGTGCATGTTGAATTTTACCGATCAGTGACTGTTATCACGTTGTCTGCGTATTTCTGAAACGTACTAACATTAACCTTGAAAAAGCGTCTGAAATCAGAAGAGATCAGTAATGAAGGCAGAATTATTATTATCAGTATGCCAGAATGGAGGTGAAGACTATATTCGGAGTCGTGGTCAAATTAAATTAACAGTCCAGTTGAGGCACATCGTTTTTTTTTTTTTTTTTTAAATCATGATTTATCAGTAAATAAATGTGCATTTTTCAGTAATCAGGAGAGAATTTATTTAACAGCACAAAAGTCTTTATATTTTCACATGTACACAAAATCATAAATATTCCCCAAAAACAATATGCATCCTCCTTCAACTGACAATATGCAACTCATTGAAATTACAGTGATAATAAACCAGGTTATATAAGTCACATATTAATCAACCATTTACATTTAAACTGAACCTACTTAAAGACTTAAAGATGTGAGTTTCTGTCAAAATCCATTTCCTCTCTTTCATAAATCCGTGTTTGTTGATATAAAAGAAACCCTACAAGACTTGACACACTATTTACATCTGTCATCTATAAACAGTTCTTTACACTAGAGTGTGTAAGGATAATCTAAATTAAAAACAAACACAATTTGTTTGGCATACATAAAACCTTGTGATATGGGATAATGCATTTTTAACATGCAGTTAAATGATTCAGTTTAAGAATTTATACAGTTACAAAGTAAACTTGTTAAAACAAAATAATAAAAAAAAAACCTGGACCTTAAATCATTTTCCCCTGAAAGGATTAGAACTAACTTAGTGATGGTGTAATCTCTTTTCAATCCTAATTCTCATGAATGTGCCCTCTTTAAAAGGACATCAGGCCATGTTGTTACCAATTGTTCATGTTAGTTAACCATTCAAGACCAAAGGTGGTTAAAGTGGGCTATTTTTGATGTTCTTGTTTTTCAAGATATTTTATTTTCCTCTACAGGCACTCAACAACCACAGTTTTGCTGTTGTATTTGCTAGGTTGATTTTTCCACTTCAGCAGGTTCTTCCTGTAACAACCTGAGATGAATGAACCCTGGCACATGGACCTGTGCTGTTGGTTTAATCCAGATTAAAAGTAGCTCTCGTACAACAGACTAAAACTGATCTGATATCATAAGTAACAAATCTATCCAGGTGTGCTAACATGTCCTGTTGGTCCTTCATTTCCCTCCCAGGTTTTTAAGGGCAGTTTATTGGATGACTAAGAAGTTTCCTGACAGGAAATTAAATATATGAAGCCACAAGTTTGATTTTGTTTCCTATCAGGACTATGATGTCTCTCATGTACTCAACTCTTTGGGTTGAGTACATACATTAGAGATATTCCATCAGCATTGTTGGCTTTGTCATTTTCATCTGCATTCTTTTACTGTTCCAAACATTTTCAACAATCAAGCTGAGTTCTTATAGGGTCTAAACGGAATCCATACAAAAACTGCCATCACCAATCATGCCTTTTTTTTCAGTCAAAACAAACATGTATAAAACTTGATTTAGGTTGTCATGGTTCAAAGTAAGAAAATAACTTTTTTTATCCTTTCTTTAGAGCTCATTTTGAACTCATGATCTATCTTTACCCACTGATGTAGGGTATCACCATCATGTATCATCATACTGGAAGCTTACATAGCCTGAATCTTAGTAAACTGTGGCTGGTGCTGAACGATTCGGCAGATACAAACTTAAACAGAAAAAGATAGATGCTTGCTTCTGTCACAGCCTCTGCTTCTGCACTGTGAAAAAGACAGTGGGAGATTTTAAAGCCTTGAGTAAACTGATGGGTGCTTTGATAGTCAATGATGTTAAAGGTACATTTCTGAAATCTTTAGATTTTAATAACATTTTAAATAATTATCAGACAGCAAAAAAATGCAACTCATTTCATTACCTGTAATAACTTGATGCAGTTTGCTAGTAGTTTTTTTTTTGAGGGGTGGGGGGTGGGGTGTAAGGAAATTCACAGAAAATCAAAACCAAGGTTCAGTTGTGGGTTCTGGGTGGATAGATATGGAAATGTAACAAATAGCTCAGTGAGTTGCGTGCATAAAGAGTTTTGACTGATATTATGATTAGCTAATTATGACATTCAAACTAATCAAAGTACTTATTCTACAGTTTTATTTCTGAAAGTGAAACCCTTTGCCCTGCCACCAACTTTTTTTTTTGAAAAACTGAGTTTCATTTGTATTCTTACAGCTGCAGGATGTTAAATAAATTCAGCAACAAAACCCAGTGATAATGTGAATCCTTCAACATTAGTAAAAAGAAAAACGTTGATGTTGTGCTTGATTATGACCTCCAGATAAAATAAAACTCCTTAAGTGGATTCCAATAAAAATTCAGAAAATATTTCAAAGATGGACGTAAAAATGAGAACTCTTCCAAACGCAAAAATTAAGCGTTCAAATGAAAAAAAAAAAAAAAACCTCTGAAGTGTTTATGAATATTCTAATTCTTACTGCATTTTAAGGCCTCAACACAGCTGTTGTTCTTTTCGTAACCCATTCAAGAGAAATCATTAACACCAACATAAAAGCGATATCCTTTCATCATATACAGAAACAAGCCATGCCAAACGCTGCCAAGAAGACCTAGAAAGAAACAAAAATAAATACATCTATTGCAGAGAGACTCGAGGGTTTACAATATTAAGGCAATGCAGTGGCAGGTTCTCGGTGTTCTTCTTCCATAAAATTCTGGACATTAAAAGAAAAGCAAATATTACACTCAATTAAATAAACTTTTCATTTGCACATAACAAAAAAAATCTTAGGGGTTTATGCATCCACTTTACCTGACAGCTATGAGTCAGACACCCTACTCTTTTCAGTGGCACATGACCCAAAATCCTTGTCAAACACCCTGAATTGCTACTAGAAATGTTCAGTTGTCAGAAACCATACAAACCTCACTTAGAGCAAACTGCAGCAATGCAAGAAGCACAACCTCTTTGGAGCACTCTTACAGCCATTTACCTTCAGTACAGTCAGTGCAATGCTCAAGGTGTAACAAAGAATTATATCTCATGATCTGTAGGCAGGACACAGCTGGCGCTTGGGTAAAAAAGAAAGAAAGAAAGAACCCATAGAATTTAAAATTAAAAACTAAATACATGACAAGAGAGAAATAGCAAGGGATAAAAGACTGTGTGGTCCAGAGGAGAGATCACAGCTTGCTCTAGTGAATGTAGGCTCTGTAGACTGCTGAAATGTCATTGTCTGACTGGTCCAGTGCCTTAGCCCTCTTGTAAACCTGTGAAAAACAAGAAAAAAATAGTTCATCGTAATTAAAATGCTTTTTGCTCTGACATATTGTTATTTTGTCTTTTGAAAAGACCATGAAGAACTATTTCTCATATCAATTATTGTCGTGAGCAGTGTACATTAGGGAAGGGAAGTTGAATTCCAAACTTGTTCTTTACACCAACAAAGTGATGGTCTCAATAATACAAATCTTGTAGCTCTACATGCTTGCTTTATTGTTGCAGACATTGATAATAAGCATAAGTGTCAGCCAGTTTCTTGGGAACTTGCAAACTAAAAATCCTGACTGTGTCACGAGCTGCCACAGAGCTATAATGGATCAAAAAGTTAACAAACTCCTCTGATTTTAAATGATCCATGAGTTTAATAGATAGCTGTCTAAATACATTTACACACTGGAATATCAAAAATATTTTTTTCATTTACTCAAAACAGAGTAACGTTTTCTAAATAGTGGTGAAACAAAACAAAAAAAATGTTAGCCATATAAAAAGCACAATGCTGTAAATTATATTTACACTTTAGAATGAAAATGTATTGAGAAATAAATCCTATTCAGTTTTCATCTGAAATGGATTCTTTACTACTTCATTTACAATTATCAAGCAGCAAAGTTCTCTGGTGTATTCTGAAGCTGCTGGTCAGTGTAGTGTGTGCTATGTAAAGTATTCTGTCAAACATCAAATATGGCTACTTTCTGCCTCTAACTGTCAAGGTACGTTGTCTATGATGAGCAGTTGTAAAGACACATTTGTAGAGGCAGAACTGAACCAGACTTCAGATTTCTGAGAATTATGAATGATCTTCAGCAAGTCTTGGCAGACAGCTTCTTGGCTGACAAACCGCGTTTATGGAGGATTCTGATTACATATCTTTGTAATGTATTTCATGATTCTTGGAACCCAGTTTTACCTCATTGGCAGCTGCAGCCATTGGGGTTGGGTGGTTGGCCATATCGCCCATGGAAATAGCCAGCCTCAGGTCTTTTTGAATATGTTTCAGATAGTAGTCTGGCTTAAAGTTGCCCTGTAAAATATCTGAAAGACACAGGTAGACAGTTCAAAACAAGCCTTTCTTAAAAAACTCATAGTATGAAGTGTTTACTGGAACAAGTGTTTTTCTTAATGTTAACATTCTTAAATTATTCCAGTTACAACTTGATAAAAATCTAATTAATAAGTTCAATTATAGTAAATGAAGTAAGCAATGTGCTGGTCTCAACTTACTTTGGCATTTCTGGTCCACAAAAGTACTCGCCATCTGGCCCTGGCACAAGATATCTAGGAAGGTCTGCTGTGATTGGCCAGTGGCCTGGGCCAGAGTCAGACCCTCTGCAATAGTGGCCATGAAGCTGCCCTGCACCATGTTGAGGATCAGCATCATCCTTGCTGCATTCCCTGCTTCACCTGAAAAGAGACAGACACAGATGGAGAGAGAGTGAGAGAGAGAGTTGATCAGCCTTTTTTCATCAAGCATGTCTAACTACAGCAGAATTGAGTTGCCAACTTTGGCCCATATTTTGGTAATGCGTGGAGCAAAAGCTAGATCTACAACACCACCCCCCCCCCCCCCCCCCTTTGCACACCTTCCAAATATTTTGTAGATAATCAGACTGTTCATGTAGAGAAACTGTTCTTGCTTGTTCCATATTTTTGTCATATAACATATTAGAGACGTTTCAACAGTCATGCTTGGCAGCATCAGATCAGGGTTAGGCTGTATGAGAGTCCTTCTCTGATATGTTGGTTTGTAGAATACAGAGTAAAGGTTTTTGTGGGAAGGCACATGGAGGAAAGATTGCAGCATTTCAGGACAATTTGGTGGCTCTATCAGCGTTAGTGTTCTCTCCCTCTCTCCATTTCTTTTTTCAAAGATTTATTTTTGGGATTTGATGCTTTTATTAATAGAGGATAGGACAGAGCAGGAAACAGGAGGAGTGTACGGAGTGAAAGGAGATACAGGTTGGAACTGAATCCAGGCTACAAACCTGCATTGCTAAAACAGAAATCTAAGCAAGTGTTTATGTAATAGTGTGTGTGTGTGTGTGTGTGTGTGTGTGTGTGTGTGTGTGTGTGTATTCAAAAATTTTTTTTTAACTTTCTTCAAATAAGAATGTCTTATTTTTTTTCTTATCCAGTCAAGAGCTTTGTGTTACACTTTTGAATCTGCTCTGCAAATAACTTAATTTTAAAACACAAACACTGGATTCTCAACTTCCTGTCCCGCTTTCCTGTCCTTGAGAGTGGTGGCGAAGAGGCACAGTGAAGTAAAGGAAGAGGGAAACGAGGGAGAGAAAGGCACCTAAGCATTAATGAGTTTAACAAATATTTTGCTCAATCCTGTGAAAATGAGCCTAAACGTCAGTGTTAAAAATGCAATGTTAGCAACAGTAAAGTTTAACGTTAATGATGCAAAGTTTCACCTTCACGTTTTTTTCAGATGATGAAACAGGTAGGTTTGGAAAACAAAACAATGTTATTCTGCCCTTCTTGAATGTAGCCCAGCCAGCCTGCAGTCCAGACCTGTCCCCCATTGAAAATGTATGGAAAATTATGAAGCACAAAATACAACAACAGAGACCCCGGACTGTTGATCAACTGAAGTTGTTCATCAATCAAGAATGGTAAAGAATTCCACCTCCAAAGCTTCAACAATTAGTGTCCTCAGTTCACAAACACTTATTGAGTGTTGTTAAAAGGAAAGGTGATGGAACACAGTGGAAACATGACCCTGACCCAGCTTTTTAGGAACATGTTGCAGACATCAAATTCAAAATGAGGGAATATTTACAAAACAAAGCTTATCAGTTTGTACAATAAATATCTTGTTTTGTAGTGGATTCAGTTGAATAAAGGTTAAAGAGGATTTACAAATCACTGTATTCTGATTGTTACGGCCTCAGCCGTTTAGGTTTGTGTGCGTTTCCCTCCCCTGCTCTATACTCCTACAGGTGCAGCCCTGGCCTCCACTGCAGCTCCAGGTGATTGGACTCACCTGTTTTTATTTACATTTTACACAACGTCTAAACTTCACTGGGACTGGGGTTGCAATAAGTCTAATGATATAATTTCTACAAAAACAAGATGAAACCTGCATTTTCTGCTGTGTGAGGCCTGCAACCTCACCACTAGGCAAAACCAGAGGCCCATTAGTACTCTCTTTTCAGTCGTTTTTTCAAAATGTATTAATTTAAGTGAGGCAACTGGCAAGGAATGTGTGGGAAGCCCTTCACGTTTCTATGATGTTTGGAATGGTAAGCAACAGATAATGGCACCATACACAGTTATAAAATCAGTAAATACTGATCATTTTCATAGCATCTTTGATGATACATTAAGCTAATATCCTTTATAATCTAAAATATCCTGACAGATTTTTTTTTGCCCGAATAAATAAATAAATAAATGAATAAATAAATAAATAAAGAGAGAGAGAGAGAGAGAGAGAGAGAGAGAGAGAGAGAGAGAGAGAGAGAGAGAGAGAGAGAGAGAGAGAGAGAAGAAAGAAAGAAAGAAAGAAAGAAAGAAAGAAAGAAAGATATGGACTTGCTGCTGGTTACCTGGAAAAGATAAAAATAACTAGATTTCCCAAATATATTTTGGTTTAAAAAAAGAGATGAAAGTATCTCCAACAGGGAGCATTAAGCATGTGTCATGCTGAACTATAAACCCATTGACCAGAGTGCTTTTCATACCCAGGAAGAAGGAGGTCTTTCCCATTGCCTGGAAACAGCTGCTGCAGTCCTCGTAGACTGTTCTGTCACCAGCTGCCAAAATGACAAGCATCCCATCATTGGAGAGCTGCTGGCTTCCTGCAACTGGAGCCTCCAGGAAACGTCCTCCCCGCGACGTGATCACCTTACATTGAAACATTCAATAACAAGTTAGAAAAATACGCTCAAGGTGAAAATCATACCCAGCACTGACCCTGACTGTGGTAGAAAGCTTAAATGTTGCCTCATCTTACTGTGCTGGTGTTGTGGTTCATGTGGTTTGTAGACGTGTGTCAGGGTTTACCTGAGATAGTTCTGTGATGGTCTCTGGGTCCACAGTGGACATCTCTATGTAGCACTTGCCCGGCCTGATTCCCTGCAGCACTCCACTGGGTCCCATCACCAACTGAAGATGAACAGCCACATATACTTAGAAAATAATCTGTTCATATGGCTGCCATTTACACATTGCATACAGCACTTATTAGGAAGGTACTTACATCCCGAGCAGCCTTTGGATCTGAGACACAAGAGAAAGTGATATCACACATGGAAGCAACCTCTGCTGGAGTTCGGCCCAACCTTGCCCCCTCCTGGATGAACAAGTCACACTGGAACACAAAAGGCATTTTCTTATTCTTTCTTATCTAAACTGCTCGTTAACAACCAACAGAGAGCTCACACACAAAAACAGTTTCTCATTTGGAAGTGTATGTATCCTTTACTTTTACTTAGAATCAAATAACAGGAGCTCACTTTAGGCACAAGACACTTTGGACCAATTAAGTCTAAGAGTTTCTCTAACAGAAAACAGTTTAATTCTACAAACAGTTTCCACACATGCAGTTGTATTCCAATCATTCCTCGCTCTCCCAATTATTAATCTGTAATCTATCCTTCTTCATTTAATTGAACTGGTCAAGTGCAGCAGTGCAGTTTAAACCTGTGCTATGATCCTAACATTATCTCCTTTGATCCACATCTTTGCATCACCAGAGTGTTGATATAATTACCCTCCCCTCTTATTTATACTACTTCAATCTACAAGTAACTGCTTCGGAGTCAGACTGCAGTCATCATAATGGAAATACTGATTCAACTTAACTTTTGGTCAACCAAACAACAGTTACAGAGGTGGGATCTCCACAGTGAAGCAAGAGTCAACACACTTAATGTCCTTTACACCTTTCTTTTATGGACAAAGACCACCAATGGATGCATTTTTATCAAAGAGCCTTTTTCAATACTGAGCGAGGCTTATTAGCAATATAACTGGAAGCTCCTGCTTTTTACAAACCCCTCCAGTGACACTGAGGAAGGAAGAAAAATGTGGGGAAGAGATTTTCGTTCATGGCTGTGATATAGCAATGCATGGACAAAAGATAATTAAACTGTGACCCCAAGTTAATGGTGCATGGCCATGAGAAAATCTATGTTGGTCATCTTCATGCCCAGCAGTGGGCTAACAACAAAACTAGTCTAAATTAGTGCTCTTCATCTGAACCCAAAAAGAGCAGAGGACTTGAGAGCTTCCAACCACATGCTACCAGAAGGGCTCTGTGGCTTTTAGAGTGAGGTATATCACTACAGGTTTTCCTTCATGTCTACAATATGTTTGTTTTACTCAAAACTGTCTGCTAAATTTTGAGAGAACTATATTTAATGAGACAACAGGAACAGAATATGAAATTTATACATTTATATATGACATTGATATTTCCAGTGTGTTCCATCAAGGTACCTTTTCTGCAGTGCGGTTCCACACTGTGACGACGTGACCCATTTTCAAAAGGTTGGAAACAATACCACTGCCCATCAGTCCAAGACCCAGGAACCCTATCCTGTTAGGCAAAGTCCAGATAGAACAAACACAATCAAAACACAAATGCCTGATATCAAAATGTAATGTTTGTATCCATGCATCAGTATAGTCTTAGTTGTAATTTAATACGCTTTAAGAAATGAGTTATAAAATCAAAACAATCATCTCTATTGTTATCCTTGTGTTATCCTCTGATTTTACTTATAAAAAATGTCATTTGGATAATGGTGTTCTGCAATATAAAACCTCTTATCTGTTGGTGTGATGCTGCCATTAATGGCTGTGCTGTCTGCTGCTTGGATAGATGTTGATCCTGTGTCCTGCAAAAGCAACAGATTCATCAGAATGAAATGAACGTCACAATTCAATGGAAAGAAAGGTTGTTTGGTCAATGCAGTGAGGTTGTACTAAAATATTGATATTTACTTTAGCAATTAGCTGTATTAAAATGTACATGCTACTTTACCTCTTCAATGATCTTCAGGCGCTTGCTAATGGGTTCCATTGATGATGCTGGCTATAGACAAGAGGGGAAACTTTCAGACAGTAGGTAACCAACGTCCATGTATGACAGTACTGTTTGTTAATGTTTAAGTAGGGTAATGGGATCTTTATCATCCAAGAAACGAATAGTTCCTGTTGTTTTAAGGTTGTAGTAAATGCCAATGCAGAGTATGCGATTCCTTCAGCAGGAAAATAAATAAAAATATATATGCTTACTCTCACCTTCTCAGACTGACTGAGTAGAAAGTGATGGAAATGTGGGTCATCCTTCACAGGCTGTGACAGAACAGAAAAGAAAAGATCACTGCAGCAGACCTCCAGTTAAACATGTGCAGACTTCATAGAGAGAATTGTGTCTACATAGCAAATGTTATCATCAGGGTCTTTAAACAAAATGCCATGATTGAGGAGTTTCTCTGCAGAAATCAGGATGTGATTCCACCCATGCAAAGTAAAAGAAACAGTACATTTTAATATGATAAATCAACCTGGATCACAAAGCAGTCATATACGTTTCTCTTCATGTTGGTGGAAACTTATGCTCTGTGTACATCACAACAAGTGAGCCATCACACTTCTCCTATTACCTCCAAACCTTAGAAACTGTTCAGATTCTGAAAGCAGCAATCATAAACATTAAAGTCACATCAGGCACAGATTTCATTGGTTAACTTGAACAGTTAACACTTTTATCAGTATTACTCTACTTGCTTACTGCATGATAACTCAGTTCTTCCAAGTTAAGAGAAAGGGGTTTTTTCTGAATGACAAATTTTTATGCTGTAAAATGAGAGACCAAGGCTGATAAACTGACTCCATACACTTCTGTCAGTGACGTTGTTCCCACTAACATAAAGAGCAACAGTTTATGACTCAACATTTACTTTGGGTTTCACCGTTTTTTCACACATCCACTCACCTACACGGTGGCTATACAGAGTTAGGAGCAGAACATTCCAAGAGATTAACAACTCTGGTCCAAAGAGGCAGACTGACAGTCATTACTTTTAGATGCTCATGGAATGAAGGAGGTTAGGAAACCTGTGCCAAACCTGGGCCTCCTTTGGAGACTTCACATTTCAAATCAATAACCATCTTGACAGCACACGCCACGACAAACAGTTTCAGTGATCAGGGGTGAGCACCAAAAAGTTCAGAAGGGAAAGGTTTGCAGTAGTTTGAGTTTGAAGCCAAAGGTCAAGGTCAGGTAGAAGTACAAACAGCAAGGCAAAACAAGCTTGGTGGGAGGGGGAAGGGGGGTTCACCTACACTGCTTTCCCATTTGAATCCTGAGCAGGGTCCAGCCCCAAGCCTCTCAATAGTGGATGGCTCTGGATCAGAGTCAGTTAAGTCCTTAAGGAGGAGAAAGACACAAATAAACCTCTTCACCTTTTGTATCTGGGTACGTGTCCTATATCGGGTGACTCTTCAGTGTTGCATTCAAAGGCAAATGTGTTAAACATATTGTTCCATTCTCCTTCACTTTAATAAAATTGTGTACCCTTGTCAACTGAATTTCTATCCTTTTTAAAAAAATAAAATCAGATCATGAAAAGAAGGTCTTCACAGCCTTTAGCATGTCACTGAAACTCCCATGCAGAACATGACATTAACATCCATCAGCCCACCAAACAGGGCTGGATTTTAGAAGTGGTGCCACAAAGTCACTTCTACCTGCCACTTTTGCAGGTTGAATATATTCTCAATTTTAGTCTTCTCAAAAAGTGTCCAGTACATTAACTAATTGAAATCTAAAATTAAAACAGTAAAACCAACATAAGCACTTGCTATACACTATTGTTTACTTATAGGTCCATTTGTAAAACCCATTAACATGAACACTGAACCTTCTGACCTAACAGTGTTGAACATGATAGAGATAAAAGGTGAAGCTGTGTGGTGGAAACAAGTTTTTCTTGCATATAAAACAGTGAAGTGTCTGCCTCAGCCTTGTTTTATACTGTCCTCAGCCTTCACCAGCTCTGATGTGAGGAACACTGTTCAACGCTGACAAAACGGTTTCTGAGGATGAGTGGTAAAGATTTTTCTGCAAAGTGCATCTGTGTTTCTTTACAAGAGACTAGGATGGAAAGTTAACCTATGTTTCTAACTGTCCATCGCAACGCTCAAGAGCTTGTCTGCAATGATTTACAAATACATTTCAGAGAATTATTGAAAAAAAATCAAAGGCTGCCTTCTTTGATTTGGTCTGTCCACCAATCAGAGGCTGTGTCTGCATTCAACCAACCCCAAGAACCAATGAGAAGCAAGGGCATCCTGAAACAGACCTCACAGCACACTCATACAAAAGATAGAACTGCTTTGAATGAGTTTGTCTTATTTAGCTTGTTGTAGTGTCAATAGTGCTGTGCTCTTTGTGCTGAACCACAGAAACATCTGTGAGGAATGACACAGCTGACTCTGCACAAAGAGAGAATGGTGATAAATGAACATCATGATGAAGGTTGGATGTTTTCATCGTTTTCATTTCTCTGTACAGTGAGAGCTAGAAAAATAAACTTCTAAAGCCAAAAGTATTGTTCTTCAGGGTTCCCTCTCTTTCCCCAAAATTATTTTCCAGGGGGCTGCATGGTGGCGCAACTGTTCGCACTGTAGCCTCATAGCAAGGTTGCCAGTTCAATTTCCAGTTTGGGCAAGTTGTGCCTTTCTGTATGGAGTTAGCATGTTCTCCCTGTGCATGTGTGGGTTCTCTCCAGGTACTCCAGCTTCCTCCCACAGTCCAAAAACATGCTCATCAGGTTAACTGGTGATTCTAAATTGCCTGTAAGTGTGAGTGTGAAAGGTTGTCTGTCTCTGTGTGTCAGCCCTGTGATTGGCTGGAGACCAGTCCAGGGTGTTCCCCGCCTCTCACCTGGGCCAGTTGGGATAGGCTCCAGACACGGAACAGGATAAGCGGTGTGGAAGAAGAATGAATGGGCTTTTCCAGGACATTTTCAGCTGCTAGAAAGGTAGACAAAACCTCACACTTGTGGCCGAATACTGGCAACATTTTTCAACGTACTGTTGCTTGTTTTGTCTCAAGACGCTAAGTACTTAACAGGGTCTGCAAAGTTCCTAAATCTAGCAACAAAGTCAGTTGGAAGCACTGGGTTGCAGAAGTGCTCTAAGCAGAAATGCAAATTAAATTGGCTTGTAGCCTCATGTGGGGCTGCGCCAGCTAAAAGCCTGTGCCTTAATGATGCCCAGAAGATCAGGTGACAACAGGCAGCACTTGCAAAACTTTAAACCTGTTTGCATTCACTCACAAGGCAGAGGGAGGATAAAAAAAATTCCGGTAAAACATAGCCGTTTTCAGGACATTTGACATTTTTTCTAATTTTTCACGTTTTCCTTGACTGTTAAATTGGTCAACCTTTTTCCAGGTTTTTCAAGGATGCGTGGGGCCCTTTAATAAATAAATTCAAATGAATTTATCATTGGATTTACTGAGCAATAGTTAAACTAAATTTAAAAAAGTAGATAATTGAAATATAAATAATATAAAAATGCTGGGTGGTGGGTAACCTTGGTAAACCCCTCTACTATGGCTGGTGTGCAAAATATTCTCATCATCATTGTTACCTTTATTTGATTTTATTACTACAATTATTAATGTTCCATATGTTCAGCACTTTGAGTCGCTCTTTTTTGTATGAAAAGTGCTAAATTGATAAAGTCTGACTGATTCTTAGACAGTAAAGATTGAAGCAGCAGCCAAAACTAGGGCTTTAGCAAACTTTGGTCAATGATCAGATTTAAAGTTTATTACATAGTCTGTATAATTAATGGACGTAGTCTCTGTGATGTCACCCGTCTGTTACTGAAACAGATTTTTGAAGCAAAACGGTCGGCGCGGCCATATTGGAAATGAGGCGGGCTGTAAGTCTCCACAGTAACAACCATAGGACGCTCCACAGTCACGTGATCTGAGCTGTGCCTCTGACTGGATGAACTGGCGATCTTAATATTGTTGAATCTGCCGAGTTAGAAAAAAAATTCACCGGCCGTACAGTGTGTGCCGTTAGTGAAACTAGTGATTCATACAGGAGACCTTCTTTGTACCAGGCTGCAAATATGCTTATTTTGGTCGTGAAAACAGCTTTTTATTGGCTTGGTGTGTTTGTGCCTTCCGGTGCCAGCCTCAAGCAGACACTCGAGGAACAGCAGACTTTAGTACTTCCACATTGCCTCATATTTTCAGACTGGAGGTTGATGCTTTGTTTATTAAAAGTCATTGTCAGTGCTTGTGAATTAATAATAGCAAAATGTGGCTTTTGTGTTTTGGTGCATAAATTAGAGACGTCTGAAAGCTAAGATCTCCTGTTTTTCTATTAGCTCGCAATTTTACTGTCAATGAGGAGATCTCCATTACTTGAAAAAAAAAAAAGTCTGCCATTGTTGTTAGCAGCTCGTTACTGTTTTCCAATCAAATAACCATTTTAAAACTAGGTTGGTGCCCTTGTCTGAAAGGTAGGCAGTGCCCTTTATTACTTTCTCTGATATCCTTGATTGGTATGCTTTGGTAAGCTCGTGTGACAATCCATTTACTTTGATATATTAACAGAAGCTGTTCAATCATTCGAAAGTGAGGCCAGGCAAAATAACATACAATTTGTTTTCTCTACTCCACTGAACTATTTTTTTTTTCTTTGTTTTAAAAGTTTATCCTTATAATTTCCCTTTTATGATGACAAAAAAACGTTCTCCAATTAAATATCAAATCAAAGAGTCTATTGGTCCCTAGCATGGGAGGGGTTAAACTATCAACTATTCCCTGACACCATATTTGTACACATTAAAAGGGTGAGCTTTCATAAAGCAACAATATTTAGTTCACTTAGGATAGAATGACTTGATTTTGCTGCCTGGAGTGTTTACTATGTTCTCATTTTAAAGATTCCAACACCTAAATTGGTAGCTTTAATTTCAAATGCAGTCGATCATAGTTGTAAGATCACACCAAACAGAGAATGGTTTTTGTGGCAGTTAGGATGTCTTGGATCAGGAGAGAAATTAACAGGTGGAGCCTGCAGTGTGTTACTACCAGAACAATATGATGCTACATGGCTAGCACAGCTAGCAACCTAGAAAAAGTTCATTCGATTCTAAAACAAATTGTCACTATTTTCATTATCCAACAACACACATTTTAACTGTTTAGTATCTGTGCTATGTATTTTCTAAATATGCTTCATTTTTTCTTGTCCCCATTATGCTTTTTAAACTGTTTTCTAAATTACAAAATTCAAATTATTTTCAATGTAACTGTGTGCCCACAGTCTGCTTTATATTGGAGTAGTGTCCGTGGACAGACCAGCGGAGGAGCGGCGCTTGGTTTGGACATGAAGCAGCAGGTTGTTGTCTGCAGACAGAGGAGTTTCCTTCACATAGGCTGACATCTCCAGGATGCAGCAGACATTTGAATAGATAATTAGAGTTCGAATATGAACTTTTCACCTCATATTTGAATAAAGCTGGATTAAAAAGTGACAGCCCTAGAAACTAGTATTTGAAGGAAAAATAAGTTTCATTTTTTAGTATCTCTTATACCTTCTCAGACGGGTCCTTTAGGGCGCTGAGATCCTCATCCTCCTCCTCCAGTATCTTCAGGGGCTTGCTAGGTGTTTTCTTTCCCTTTGAGTCTCCTTTGCTGTCAGAGTTCTGTTAAAATAAAAAAAACAAAATACATTATCATTTTGTGCAAGGACTTTTGTTTGTCAGGAAATATTCGAAGCAATGTGACAACTGTCCAGAATGAGACAACTGTTTGAATGCCCACTAGATAAAAAAATACCACTCACTGGCACATATGAGAAGCAAATCCTTTCTGGTCACAAGGTAGTTATATATGATGGGAACTTTTTCCCTAAATAGCAAAACTAATCCTCATCTATAGAAGCTGAAACAGAACCTATTTTCCAATTACAGACCTATATTTCTACTTCCTTATTTTAAAATGAGAGAAAACTAGTGTTTAATGTAATAACTATCAATAATACTGCTATGAGAAAAATCTAGACCCGATTCTGAATTCACTTGAAAGTGACTGTGCTCAAGAACTGCTTTGATTGTACTGAAGTTGGGACGTTGTGTAAATGATTTGCTTTTCCTGTTTAACCTTTATTTAACTGAATACACTACAAAGACAAGATATTTATTGTTCAAACTGATAAACTTTGTTTTGGTTGCAAATATTCACTCCTTTTGAATTTAATGTCTGCAACAGGTTCCTAAAAAACTGGGACAGGGTCAACAAAAGACTGAGAAAGTTGAAGCATGCTGGTGGAATTAATACCAAGCATATTCTTTTTAGCACTATTCACAGAGAGATATCCCGCTGCCTGCAGCCTACTGATCAGATGTTAGGACCTACAGGCTCCAAAAGAGACAAAAAGAGTGATTAATACCAAGTCATGAGTGGGACTTGGTAGCAAAGTGCCCTTAGTATCAAAAGATACAAGCGGATCAAAAACTGCTGCAGTCTGAGTCACTCCTCAGAAATAAGAATACAGGGGGATCTATTGATACCCCTTTAACATGCAGACAGTTCTCATCTCTTGATATATGTGTGCATGAGCTCTGTCTTTCTCCCACTCCCTCATTATTGAAATAAAAGTATACTTCCATTGTGTATCCACTGAAATTCAATTTGAAGAGAGATCATTCTTTGTAATATTAGCATCGAGCTGATACCTTTTGTATCGTGAAATCTAAAGTTACACATTAAAATATTTCCACATCTCTGATATTTTAAACACAGGGTTGCTAATGCTAATGTCACACACTGGCCTGAGTGTGAGTCTGGTATGTTTTTGTCTTTGTGAGCCATATGTCCCCGAGTGACGCAAAGCAGTTGATGATGTAATGTGACTGGCTGCACACATTGCCGTCCATTATCTTTTCCCTTTCGGGGTTGTGGGGGGCTGGAGCCTATCCCAGCTGTCACTAAGCACAAGGCAGGGTGTACCCTGAACAGGTTGCCAATCAATCACAGGGATAGCATGTAGAGACAGACAACAATTCATGTACACACTGACACTTAAGGCCTATTTATAATGACCAAACAACCTGATGAGCAAGTTTTTGGACTGCAGGGGAAATCCAGAGTATCTAGAGGGAACCCACAAGCAACTCCACACAGAAAGGATCCTGCATGGCTGGGAATCTAATCCAGGAAGCTTTTGCTGAGAGGCAACAGTACTAAACATGCTTAACTGTTTACTAAACTGAACTTAACTGATAATTTAAGCATACAATTAAGCAAATTCAGAATGCTTGGTTCTGCTTGTGTATATGCATTCAGCCACATATTGTGGTCAGTGACAGCTGATAGGTTGAGATACTGGGCTGAAATGCTATTTACTAATCAATTACATAATGCCCAGATCAGACGTGTTATCCTGATCTCCAATAGCTGAGATAAGAGTTGGGACAATCCTACACATCATACCCTTTCACTCTGCCAATTCATTAAAACTATCAATTACATGAAAACAGAATAAAAATATTTTGATTACAAATATTTCACCAGATAAAGAGTAAAAATAAGACCCCTCACCTGATCTTTGCCCTTTGCTTTTTTAAGAAAGTCTTCCACAGCATCAACCGCCTGCTGAAAACGCTTTCCTTTATTTATCTTGATCATTTCCTCTTTGTGGGGGTGGTAGGGCTTCAGTTGTTCAACTTTGATCCAGGCACTGGACAAGCACACAGAATACAGCTCTTACACATTTTATGAAGAAGAAAATGCGATGTTCATCAGATTAACTACCGGGCAATCTATACATACTGGTCTTCGGTTCCGAAGAATTTCACGAAATGGCATTTTTTCCCCCTCGGCTTTTTCAGATCCTTGGGAGGGCTTACTATCTGAAATGAAACAGTCCAAAAATCAGATAGTTTTTAAACAAACATCATGGACATTGATCTGTGTCTTAAATACTTACCTTTCCTGGCCATGGTGGGTAACGACCAAGCTTCCCCCTTGAAAGAAAGGTCATATAATTAACCTGTTATGTGTTGTTCTCAACAGTGCAGAGACATTTTAACAAATATCCCATAAATTCAACTGTTCAAAATCTAATTATGAAAAAATCTATTCGCCCACTAATGGTATTACTTGATTTTAAGGTTTCTTATTCAGTAGGTTTGCTATCACCAACAAAACCTGACAACAGCACAGAGTATTAAAAGTTGTTAATCATTGTTTCCTTTTTTAATCATTAATTTAATTAACCAAAACATGTTCTGGCAACTCAGACATAGTTTTATGAAATGTTATGTTCTGTATTGGGTCTTTTCTAAAGTCTCCAATATGTGGAACAGGTCATTATCATTGCATGTTACATCAAGCTTTAGGTGCACCACATCCCACATTGCATCACACTACAAAAAAAGTTGAAGGTTAACTAACTATAGAGTTACACACATTTAATTTTGATACCATCTGTCGTTTTGATAGCCGATTATCCCGTGTTGTTTCCTGCCAGAATTGTGTTCTTTGTCACTTTGTTTCCCTGAGTTTACCATCTCAGGAACTGTACAAATATTTTCTCATGATAAACAACACGACTGTGCAGTGCGGTACATGTAACGGGAACTTGTTAACTATTGTCCCACATCCTCATATAATATTTAGTATATTACTAATGTCAAGTGAAACGATCGAAAGTAGCGCAGATCTGGTCGCTTTAAATAATTAAAACGATGTATTACGGATTTTACAGTTCTATTGACGAAAACAAACGACGCCACAATAGAAAACAAACGGTCGCTGCTTCACGTGACTGCTTAACGTTTTAAAGTCTATTGTGGGAATTACTTGGAAAGAAACGCACAAAACTCATGTGCAACACTATTTCTTCATGCGTGTGGATAATATATGTAGCCTATTTACAGTAGCTTCCTTTTGTAAAACGTCAGAAGTTTCAGCAGATAACACGGAAGCAAATGGCAAAGATATCGCTCCTCCAGTAAGTTAGATTTCCGCTGAAGCTAAGTTAGCACAACTCGCCACACACTATAACATTTCTACAACATTGTGGCGGTAGAAGTGCAAAGTAAAACTCTTAAGATTACACACACTAGCCAAAAGATTCACTCAGTTTATTGCAGACTTGTGTATTTACTTCGTTTCGATTTTTACCGCTGTCTTTGGCTTGTCCGCTAGCTTACAGCTAACGATGGCTGGTGGCTGAGTCAGCTTGGCTAGCAGTTTGTTTAGGTTATCATCAACGAGCACAGTAGGCGTTTACTTGTATAAACAGCGTTTGGCACACACCAACGCAAAACGTTTGTGTTCAACTAACTGTTTCAACCCTTCTTTAAAAAAATACGAGATCATTTCAACGAAACGAAGTTGTTTGACAATGTTTTAAGGTTATCTCACCACACCAGGTCTCCGATTCTCAGATGCACCGTCGCCATCTTACAACATTAATAAAACGTCGCACTGAATGAGGGTAAAAGAGAACACACACCCACTAATCACATGTGAGGCCAGGCCCTTCCCCTAAAACACCCGTATCTGTATTTACAGTGTTCGTATGATGTTCGAAAGTACTCTTGTACGAGTCAGTCAGTTAAGATTAAATGTTAAATAATCGCCCAGAGAATTTCTTAAGGGAAAGATAAAGTATTTCATCTCGCTTTCTACATACAGTAATAAATCCAGTAACTCGAAAAAAAGCTTTGAAATTTGGGGTTTAGCTCGATTTTTACTGTAAGAATATTAACCAACACTCAACTAATTTTTAAACATTTTTGTAGACAACGATTCTAATGCCAGGCTATTTCCTGTAACCCATCGATCATCTATGGTTTCGATTGGCGGTAGATTTGAAACTAAGCTAAATCGATCATTCTTGTTTCTATATAAGACCTGATGAGTTACACTTTTTTATGGCATTTGCAGGATGTTCCAGTGAGAAAACTGGGTACATTTTTAATGGTTTATTGCACTTTTAGCAACTTATTCAGTTAGTCTGGCCATAACTGTAAATTTTACTAAAGTTTGATATATAAGGGTTGTATGATGTACAGCACAGGTTTTATGCAAAATATGACACAGCAACCCATAAAAATGTAAAGATGTGCTCCGGCAGATTCAGTATGGTATAAAATATATCATAAAGCATGAATCTGGTCCTGTTCATAAATAAGCAAAAAAAAAAATAAAAGAAAGAAAAGAAACCTCTATTACTCCTTTACAGGTTGTTTTCTGTCTTGCCTCTGTATTACCAATAAGCCTATGAGGATCACTCAGGGTTACTGTTTTTAGCAGTGTTCTAGTTACATATCATTTACATTGCATTGGACCACAATGTGCTATCACGCTTACTACACAGAATTGTGTATTTTTTTTCTTTTTAAAATGATGACACGACTAGAAAAAAAAAATCACAAACTTATTTTTTATTTTAATCTGATTTATTGAAAGATACAGAACACAAGATAAAACTTAAAGAAAAAGGAAAAAAAAAAACATTAAAACAGCTTGTACCCTTGTGACTTTATAATGGCAAGCTTCAAGTACCAGTAACAAGAAATTAAAGGTTAGCTGAGCACATCTTTCACCATAAAATATACTATGTAGCTGGCAGGAAGTATATTAATGTTCATTAATTGTATCATGTCAGTAAACTTACACTGATTATTTGTAAGGAAATAAATACACAGAGCATTTGGGAACTATTGTTAATGTAGGCCTACTAAATAATGCCAAGCCACCATAGTCTTAAAGTCAGAGTGAAGGTAAACAAAAAATGAAGCTGATATTGTAGTATTAAATAGAATAAACTTTCTTTAGCATAACTGTATTCACTTGTTTTGTCCCGACACAAGAACACCAAACTCTTGGATCGAGATTTCTTTGTTAATGTACTGCTGAAGTTGACGGTTTGTGATGTGGCCGAGACGCAATGCATCGTCAATGGAGAACTTTTTCCCTGATTTTCTGTCATGGAGAACGGATGACTCTCCCTTGGGGCCCTTGACTGTAATCTCCTCCCAGTCACACTCCTGACTCTGCAAGTTGACAAACATCTTCCAGTCGATCAGCCCTAGTTTGTAGGCCTCTTCTGGACGCATCTCTTTGCCTGTATCTGGGTCAATGACCACAATAGACCTCTTCAGATGACTTTCCCTTTGTTCCCGCTTCATTCTTACTGCAGACAGGTTCTTTTGGAGCCTCTCGATCTCATCATCTTTCTGAACAGTTATGCCTCTCAGCTCTCCGAGTTCCCTCTGTAGAGAATCAAGCCTCAACTCAAGGTTCTTTCCATCCTCTCTGGGAGCGGACTCAGTGATGAGGCGTGTTTCTTTGCTGGTGATCTCAATCTCAGACCGAAGCTTACGGATCTCATTTTGCAGTCTTTGGTTTTCTTGCTGCAGCCTGTTACTTTCATCACGGATGTAGTCCATTTCTTTTGAAGACTTGGTGTTAGAGAACTCTACATCAGACAGCTTTGAAGTGAGGGAGGCCAACTCTTGATCCAGGTCTCGTCTTCTTCTTTTCTCCTCCTCCAGAGTTCTCCTAAGGTTCTCAATCTCAATCTCAGCCTCTGGATCCTTCTCAACTTGGACTTTCTCAGTGCGAACAACTCTTTCCTTTACATCCATTTTCTCCAGGGTGATTTGCTGCTGGATGAGCGCATTCAGCTCTTTTTCAAGAAGAGTCCGCTTGTGCTTCTCCTCATCGAGCTGTAGTCTGAGGATGGAGTGTTCTTTCTCCTGCTGAGGATCCTGCTGTAGGACGACCTTCTGTTTGACAGTGACTTTTTCACGGTTTTCTTTGTCGTGGATCTCAAGCTCATGAAGTCTCACCCTAAGCCTCTGGATCTCCAGTTCTGCATCACGCCTTGCTTTACGCTCACGGTCTATCTCTTCCAGTTGCGAATCCAAGTCAGCTTTTTGTCTCTGCAGTTGGTACAGCTCTGTCTTCAGGCTCTCCTTTTGTTTCTGCTCATTTCCAATATTTAGTGTGAAGGTGTCACACTCTGACTTGAGGACAGGATCCTCTTCCACCTTGACAACTTCTTGCTGAACAATCTTCTCGCGGACTTGAGACAGATCCATTTTCCTCAGTCGGATTTTCTCTTCTTGGGCTGAACGCTCTCTCTCAAGGTCAAGGCGTTTCTTTTGTTCATCAGCCAGTCTCCTTTTGAGAGTTTCAATTTCTTCTTTGGTCTTGGGATCCTCTCTGTACTGCAACACTTCGTTGACTACCTCTTTGGTCTGCACTTGGGGTTTAGTTTCCCTCCATCTTTGAATTTCATCACGAAGCTGACGGGTCTCCATCTCAGCTTTTTCAGTCTGGTGAGTTTTATCGACAATGTCATTACGCAGTCTCTCCAGTTCTCTTTCAGTCTGCGGGTCTGTCTTGTATTTGATGACTTCTTTAATGATCTCTTTAACCTCCACTTGTGGTCCTCTGTTTCTTAGCATGGTCAATTCCTCCTGCAGGGATCTTAGCTGAAGCTCTGAATCTTTATAGCGCCTCTGGTGCTCCACAAGTTCAAGTCGTAGGTTGGCTACTTCATTCTCAGCCTTGGGGTCTGGACGAACTATCTCTCTCATTTTCTCCTGGACGACAACCTTAGACTTCTCCTCCTCTAGGCTGGTAATTTTCCTCTGGAGATCAGCCATTTCTCGCTGTGATGATCTTCGCTTGGCCTTCTCATCCTCATACTGCCTTCTGAGATTTTCTACCTCCCTTTCAAAGGCAACATCCTTCTCTACTTTTAGCACCTCTTTGATTGAAATCTTTTCTTCTGCCATTGCTTTCTCCTTCTCCATCCTGCGTAGCTTTTCTTGAAGAAAGTGAAGTTCATCCTCCAGCTGCTTCCTGCCATCTGCTTCTTTCTGCCTCCTATCAAGGAGCACCCTGTACTCTGTTTCAAGCTGGGGATCATTTTGGACTTTGATGACCTCCTCTTCAGTAATCACCTCTTGTTCCCTGTTCTTTTCTTCAGCTAGGATTGTCACCTGCTTCTGAACCTCAATTAGCTCATTGTCTTTAATCAACTTTTGCCTTCTCAACTCATCCAGCTCCTCCCGAAGCTTGCGTACCTCTTCCTCCTGACCTCTGTCTTTCTCTATACGCAGAACCTCCTTCACTGTGAACTGCTGTGCCCCTTCTTTGATCTCATTCTCAAAGCCACGCAACTTCAACTTGAGTACCTCAAGGTCATTTTCCAGAACATGAGTAGTGCGGCGTTCCTCTGAGAGTTTCTGCTGCACCTTATGGACTTCCTCATCCAGCTGGGGGTCAGGGACTTTTTTAATCAGCTCCTTTTTTACAATTGTGTCTTGTGGCTTCTGTCCTTCAAGGACATAGATATCAGTCTGGATGGTCTCAATTTCTTTCTCAAGCTGCTCACGCCTTTGGATTTCATCTTCCAGCTGCTTCCTGATTCTCCAAGGTTCTTCTCCCTGGGCAGATGCGTAGTTGTTCTGGACATTTGCTGCCTGGATCAGGGTAGGGTCAGGTTGCTGAAAGGTGGAATAAATCATTACTATTGTTTTTATGAATGGGTTTATTGTATTGATTATCATCTTGTGATAATATTTCACCTGTTTCAAGAGGCTTTGGGTAAACTCCAGATTCTGCAGCCGTTGCCTGTTTACAGCATTCACCTCAGTAAACTTGGCCTCAATGGCAGCTTCCTGTACACATGAATGGCAAATCAGGATACATCAGTGGTTCATTGGTCAGGGGTTCTTACAAGGAACCAAAACTCAGTGTGCTTTCAAAGATTTTAGAGCAAGTAGGAGCACTTCTCGTCTATCTGTCCTGCACAGTGAAAGCTGCTAGTGTGACCTAAAACTCCACATTTTACCACTTTTCTTAACCTTTGTAGACATTCACTGTTGTGATGAACTAATGAGAAAGCTTTTAACACATTTTAAATACTGCCTCTAACAAGGCAAGCCAGTCATAGTTCAGGATTATAGGCCCATGTTCTGGACATGCTTTGAGTGATGAAGTCACATGGTTAAAAGGGACAGATTATATTTTTTTTTCTGATGTTTACTTTCAAAAACATGCCTATTGCCTTACCTCTGCTTTGACGGTGAGTGCAGGTGATTCTAGTCTGCTCCTCTTGTAAGACTGAGGTACAAGTCCATCCTCAACATCAAGGATGGCTCTAAACTTCTCAGTTTCATTCTCATAGTCCTAAAAGGAAGAACAAGTAATTACAAATCAAACTTATCCTCCTCCTGCAATTTACAGGTAGCTATGAGGAATAAATGACAAAAATCTTACTTTGACAGCTTGTTGGTAAAGCTGGGCATTTTTGGACACATTGTTCAAGTCGGACTCCTTTCTTGCGATATCCGAGAGCAGGTTCTGTAGTTAACAAACAAGACGATATAAGCTTTTTCCCCAAGGGACCCCAAGCTTTTTCCCCAAGTATTCCTCTACAGAAGAAACCATCAGAGTCTAAGCAGCCCTGTACAGCAACTCATCAGCCTCACCCTCTGATTCTTCAGCTTGGTCTCCACTTGTGCAGTGTCATCAGTTTCTCGGGGATCATAATTTGGGACACGGGACAACCAGTTGTTCAGATTGCTGTAGTCATTGTTGTAATTTTTGTATGCCATCTTGGCTCTCTGCAAGCACTGAGATCTGCAACACAACATAAAAGGGATTATATGGTAGCTCCTGCACATGGACTAAAGTAATGTGTGTTTTTGTGATGTGACACTTAAGTCCTTCTTCTAATGATCAGTTAGCTTTTAAAGGCACTTTTAGTTAAAGAGGGAACCAAGCAGCTTTCTTACAGTCTTAAACATTCTGCATGCCAGTTTTCAATCATGGACATGAGAGCCTTGCTTACACCCTTTTTGACTGCTCCAGACTGAAGAAAAGTTTAGCACTGCCTTGCATTATTATTTGACAACTTGAAGTATATGTATAAAGGTGATGTTTTTTTTTTTTTTTTATCACAGGCTAACCAGTATGCAAAACACACTGAAGTCTCTTGATCTTTCTGTCTACATGTGGTTTTTTTGTTTTGTTTTGTTTTGTTTTGTTTTTTCATTTCTTTCAGGTATCCATGTCCTGACTCTCTTACCTGGTGTCAATCTGTCTGTTAAGGTTGTCGAAGCGTTTATTGAGCTTCTGGACGTCTGCTTCTTGCCTCTCAATGTCAGGGCAGTGCTCATGGCACTGGGTGGTCATGTTGTCACAGCTGATTTTAGCTGAACGCAGGTTTTGCTCTGTTTCAGCAATGACTGACCTCTTGGACCTTAGGTCAGAACCAATATCCTGTGAGAGCAGCAAGAAGGACTTGATGGATGAAAAGTTATATGTTCAGCAAAGTATGATACAAACAACTCCATTGTCTAATGAGACAACTTTCTTAAAAAACAGTTTTAAAGAAAATAACATCTTACAGCAAGCTCCCGCTGAGTTTTCTCAAGCGATGTGATGTCAGCTGGAGCCACCTCCTCTCTGGCAAGCTTGTTCTCAAAGGTGGACACCATAGTCTTTCCATTTTGTAGAGAAGTCTCCAGCTGGTTGGAATTCTTCAATCTTAAAGGGCGATTATTAGTTGAAAGTTCAGTACCTTATTAGAATGTATTTAAAGCAGGGCGATTAAAAATGTTTTTATAAAAATAGAATACAGAATATATTTAGAAAGGTATGTATCAACTCCCTTACTTTTCCTGAGAGCACCGAAGAAGCTCCTCAACCTTGTCGTACTTCTTGCTGGTTTCTTCTGCCTTGCAGTGGAGTTGAGGAGCACTGGCACAATTAGGGTTGGCTACCAAGAAGTTCTTTGCTTCCTGTACTTTAGAGGACTTCTCTGGTTCAATCTTACTGACAGCAGAGGCAATATCCTGGAGAAAATGTGTGGGTCAAAGAATTTTAAAATACATAACATACTATTTTGAGATGAAATACATCCACTGAACAGAGCACTGTTTAAATTCAAGCCCTGAACGAAGATAAAGTAATCACCCTCATATCCTGCAGGCGGTCCGCACTGTCCTGCAGAGGCCTGTTTGGCTCCAGTGGTGGGCGCACTCTGGAATAAATGGACTTCTCCTGTTTGTCCAGATTATTGATGACATTATCCAGACCGGCCATCAGCTGACGGCACTGCTGCTCTTCCTTGTCTGAGGTCACATCCAATCACAGAAAATGTGGTGAGTGTCATTATTTGACTCATTCTATAATATGAATTAGCAGCTCTGTAAAGCAATTAAAAAACGATGTATGTGACTTGCTATGTATTTTTTTTCCCTGAAATTCAGCACCTAAATGTTATGTTTGATGTCAGATCTGACAGACTTTTTGCCTGTCTTTGTTGCTGAATGAACCAATGACAGTATAAGTTTAAAAATGGAGAATATAGCCCTCAATTATCAATCTTGCGTGGAAAAATTGCACAGATTTGGGTGAAGAAATGAGCTTACAGCAACATCCCCATGTGATCTATGCCTAAACCAGAGCATTTATGGCATTACAGGAAAAAAGGAAAAAAAAGGAAACCCCTCTGTTCTGGAGAATCAGTGTACATAACCCACATCCAAACTGATCGATACCAATCTGTGCATGGATATAAGTGTACACCAGTTTTTTTCAGTAATAAGCAGGTTTGATAACTGAGGGCTCATAAAAACCAATCTCCGACAGAGCTAACCATTAAGACCACATGTCAATTGATTAACCGTTTCAGTGCAGCGTTTTGCTATCTTACATAGAAAACGACTTTCCTGACTTGCCAGTGATTTTACTTTGGCTATACAAAGCTCCTCTCCTTGCAGCATTTATCCTGGGTTATTGAATGCCATTGTGATATCAAAGGAAGTGAAATACAGCAGGATTCAATGGGTCCTGTACCTGTGGCTGTGCCAGCCCCACTTGCTTTCTGCAGCTCATCGAAGCGTTTCTGCAGAGATGCTTTGCTGCTTGCCATCTTCTGTTTGGCACCTTTTTGCTGACTGGCAAGGCTGCAAGAACAGATGACGACAAACAGTTATATCTTTATCAGGATAAATGCAGCCATGTTAGTCATTAGGTACATGATGTATAAAGTACATGTTCAACACACTCACTTTTCAGAGGTGGCAACTGTCTCTGGGTCAGTGGGGGGGATCAAAAAGCAGACAGCTGGCGCAGTAAGTTTATGTCCACCTGCGTCCTTCACGTCCCATTTGGCCCCATTGTTCCGGAGCAGAGTGTACCTCTCCCCACGCACAATCTGTCCCTGTACATGTGCAATATTTACAAGGTGAATTCTTTTGATGTTAAAAAACTTTGAACCTAAAGATTTATTTCCATATGAAATCTTGTGTAAAACTTCCTGACTTTAATATATGCAAAGGAGAAAGGATTGTATATGGAAAATTTAATTTACATTTTTTTATAGCTGCACACTTAATACTATTTTTATTCAATATTTATTTTGCACTTCTTTTCTACAAATATGGAGTTTCAGTATCACAATCTTCTGGGATTTTAAATGAGATCATATGTCAGCTTAGTTTTTTCAAATTTGATTCCTCATACCATGTTTCTATACAATATGACGACGGTAAATGTTTGTGTATATTAAAAAAAGTGGTTTTATGTCAAAAGAGAACAGATTACTCTTTATAACCAGGTAGCTGAGAAGATATAAAGATCAACCGTTCTGCATAATTAGAGGCACCAATGACTTGACTGATAAGCGGGCACATATTGTAGCTATTAGCAAGGAGGTTCAAAGACTGCCTGTCCTGTATGGCACCCAGGAGGAAGCAGGCTTCAAAACTCCACTTCAGTAAGAAGTGGACAACATCACAGAGTCTAACTCGACCTAATCTAAAACCTTCTTTCTTAAAAACATCAGGAATAAACATCGCCTTTTAATGGTGCTTTAAACTGCAGTTTAAGATAAAGATGAAATGGCTCTGTTTACAGGAGTTATGTACAGTCAAGAGTCAAGAAGTGATGCAACTAGACATGAGCAGTATGAGGGGTTTTTAACTACCAACACACCTCATCGGTGTCAAACTCGCACAGAGCCTCAATAGGCAACAGCTTTTGTGGGGTTTCCCGGCGGTACTTCAAAGGCAAAACCTGCAAGCTGCGCTTCTGAAGAGCCTGGACCCGTTCATCAAAGTTATCCATGGCTTTGGCCTGGTCCTGTGGAAACACACACACACAGTCCACAGTGTAAGGAAAGGAATTAGTGGTACATTCAGTATAAGATAACTATCCATGTTCAGATAAAGCAATCCTCACATCCATCTCCCAGATGAGACTCTCCATCTGATACACATCTTTGAACTCTGGATTGTACTTCTGGTTCATTTCTGTTTCCATACGCTTCAGAAGGTCCTGAGTATCACGCGCCTCCTTGTGGTACTGGACACACACAAAGACATACACCAACAGTGATGAGCCTTAACACTTGAAACATGTTTTTGTGATATTCAGTTTAATTTCTGTGGTTTCCAGTCCCTGTTTGACTCACCTTGTGGTACTCATCCATGTGTTTCAGATGGTTTTCCTCACAGATGAGAAGGTTCAGGTACTCCTTCCAGTCAGCATGAACTGCATCCATATGAGCCTGCATGAGGGCATTTGATCACAGAAAAGAAGTGAACTTAGTTAAAGCATGTTTAACACTGACATGTTTAATTTCATCAAAGCTCTTCATTTACTCAGAGATGATTAAATATGTAAACGAATCAGCTACACAGATTCACTAAAATATTGGTCTAGCAGCCCGATCAGCTCAGTGGGAACATAACTCACCCAACACTTTTATCACAACACAAGAACATTAATGGAGACACACTCATGATTTTAAATAATAACTTGAACCGTCAAAAATATCTTAAAACTAATAAACTAATATTTATCTGTTTAAATACACAGATGAACCTTTACCTCAATAACATTCTTCCCTGGATGGTTTGAAGCAATCAGTTTCTCCCCATCATCATTCAGCTTGGTGACAGTGGCCTCCTTCGTCTCCAAACACTTCGTTATGAAGTTCTGTTGGAGCAAGACAGATGCAGCATTTGGCAACAAGTTCTATTATCTTAGAGATATTGGTGTGTGCACTGATGCAGACTGCATATGTGCAGCTTGTGTCTCTTGCCCTCAGCTACCTCATACTGCCTCTGGCGGGCAGGGTAGTCCAGGTTGGCGTCGCTCCAGTCATAGTTGATCCTCTCTTCAGCCTGCTGGTCCATCCAGTACAGCTCATTAGTGCAGCGTTGCATATAGTCCCGCAAGCTCAGCAGGTCACGCTGACGAGCGCTGGAATTGGCCTAACAGACAACAGGAGAAAAAATAAAGAAAGACGATGCTCAACATTAACACTTTATCATTTTGATTTCCAGAACGATCAGTTTCAGTTCCGTGAAACATCTGTGGAAACATCTAACAAAACTAATTGCTTATCTTGTCAGTTGAAATTCCTAAAATCCATTCAGAGAACTTCTTTAAATGGCATACTTTTTTTCCTTTTGTGGAAAATATGGACATTTCTGGAGGCATCAACAGTTTTAGGACAACAGCCTGAGTCAAGGTTTTATAGAACAGAGGAACGTGACGCGAGATATCTGGTTTTACTTTTTGTAGGAAACATTTATTGTTGATCTGGCTGTGCACTTTGTCATAAAGAGGGCTTTATAAGATATAAGAGGGCTTTCAAGGGTTAAATGTGTTTTTGTTTACCAGTAGTTTGTTGTACTTCATCTGGAGGCTGCTGACGTATTCCTGTGAGAGTAGAAAAAAGGAAAAAAAGAGCAATCAGAAAATGGTCTGCTAAGTATTTTACAAACACATCACTATTCATGGTGTCACTGTTAAAGATAATCTCATTTATTTCTTTTCATTCTGTTTTTGTTTTTTTTTGTTGTTGTTGTACCTGGTTTCCACTGGCAGACAAGTGAGGAGCCAGAGCCTCCACCTCACTGTGGAAGATGTTATGGTCCTCCACTTCATTCTCCACACTTGGCAGGTCTTGGCCAAAGCCCTTGTTATTCAGGTTATCCTGAACAAGGAGATAAAACAGTTACCTTTAAATCACACTGCCTCATATTGATGATGGTCTAGACTTGTTCTGATCATTTTTGAAATCACCTCTGTCAACATTACCGTGTCAAGCAGTTTATGCAGGCAAGCAATTATTTGTTTATAAATTGAAAACAAAGAGACTCTAGTTCCACCTAACGTTACTGTCTGCTGTTTTTTGATGCTTTAACACAGTGAGTTGCTTTATTAAAGCTGTATTAATTTATTTCAGCCACATGGGGTCAGCAAAACAAGATGACATAAAAAAAGGTGACATACTGTAATCTCATGTATCAGCAGTTTGTGCTGGATGTGACAGAGCTTCCATAGTGGTGATTCCAATAAACAGACAATAATCTCTGATATCCACCGTTTACAAAGAGCAAGGTTACATGACTTCTCCATCATTATTCTTATTTCCATACAGTAATGACATCAATTAGATATACAGTTTAATATTGTGTGAAGATGAGCACCCGAGACTTAAGACCTCATCTGGAGTTGTATTTATTTTGAAAGACTATGTAATGTAGATTTAACATAGAAGGAGTGCTTCCTACCAGCTTCTCATCCATGATGTTTCCCCAGTTCATGGTGGGCTTCCCTTCAGTGCGGGAGAGATGGTAGATGTGATCATGGTCCTCTTTCAGCTTCATCACTCTTTCACGCAGTTGCCTCATGCTAAACACACACAGACACACCACATATCACTGTATGTTTGTTTGTTTTTTTCATTAAAAAGTGCTTATTAAATTTGGGATCTCAAGATAACTGCTTCTAATTGTGTTAACAGTTGGAATATTACTATCTAATGATTCTATAAAAATCATATAAAAAAAAAATCTGTCTATTCAAATCAGCTACCTATGGCTGGGATATTGATTTGTTCTCCGAGAGCAACAAAAGTCAAATTTACAAAAAGTTTTATGAGCCAATAGTAAAGGATGTATTTCAGGCCTAATAGAGGAGACAACAGGCCTCATTGGGCCGTAGAACCACCACTGAAAAGGATAAACAATATAACATCTAAGTATCGGAGGAGGTCAAGAGCAATACGCACTCTTTCTCTATCATCTCTGCCTGTGGGTGCTTGAGGCTCTTTGCCCTGACAGCCTCTTCATCCAGACCGCTCAGCAGTTCCAGACAGCAGAGGATTCTCTTGTTGGTGTCCTCCTGATACAACGTCTGCTTTCCCTCGTTGATCTTACCCACATCCTACGGAACAAAAATTTCAGATTGGTCAAAACAAATGGAAAAATACACACTACCCCCCAAAAGTGAGCCAGAAATATAGAAACATATTTTAATAATGACTCACAATGTCATTTTATGGAACCAAGAGGCTCTATGTAATTATTATTTACTGATTTATCATCTACAGCGATTTAAATGAAAGGCAGGCATAAACAGAAGTTTAAAGGACAGTAAATGTTTGGTACGTCTCAGAATTATAAATAAAAGGTCAAAATAGAGCAGGTCTGCAGGATTTAGTTGTAGTGACTCAGTATAATTTGGAGCGTAAGTGAATTAACAGCTACAGAGGACAGTAAGTCTCCACATAAATCAGTAAATGTGTCATTAAAGGGTTAAAGTAAAAGGGTTGAAATATTAGGGTCAAATTAATCTACTGGACCCTAACCAAAGTAGTAAACTATACAAATAAACCCACTTTTTTTCCTCTTTTGTTCTGTTCTTGTGAAACAATTTAATGTATACTGACATGTATTTTATGCATCCATAGCCCTTCAAATCTCCCAGTTATTTCTGTTCATGTTCCTGTAGTTTGTCCTAATGTTCCAAGGCAAAAGTATCCTGTGTTTTTATTATTTCACTGGCATACCATATGCTTATTTTGAGATGTATAACAGATGTCAGAGCCCTCTTTCTAAACATTATCTGTGTTTTTACCTTGTTGAGGTTCGCCTCAACATCAGAGATGTAGTTCTCCACCTTATCAGCATTCTTCTGCAGCCTTTCAACCAGAGCACCGAGCTCTGAGACTGCTGTTGTCCTGGAAAGAAAACACAGAGGGGTGAGAGTGGGTACTGTCTGTTACATCCAGAAGTTGTTGTAATGGCTCATCTTGACTATCAACAACACAGACACACATACTGTTACTGGTACTTCAAGTGTATCATACATGCATTTTTTACCATATATAAGGCTGGCTCCATACTTCTGGTTCTGATTTATTTCTATCATCTGACTGGTTTCATTCTCTTTCCTGATTTATGCCATGATGACTTAAAATAATGTGAGCATCATAACACACATCACTGGCACACAGTAGTAAAAAGAAAGTGGCCATCACAACAGATAAAGACCCTGACCACTAAGGGACAACACTGCATGTCAGAATGAAAGCTTGAATAACAGTCACACATCAAGCATGCAAGTCAAAGTCAAGGATATCTTGTACTGGACACACCTAGTCCAGTCACTATGTACGGTGGTATGTGCAGAAGTGCATGTTTTTGTGCTCATACTAAGCGTTGTTCAGTATAAGCAGTGCACAACACATCCAGTGAAGTGAAGTGGATCTGTTCATCAGATCACCCGAGTGAAGCATTCATTCTTTACCTTACCAAAATAAGGAAGAAAAGGAAACTGAATTTACTGAGTGTAGCTTTTAAGATAAATGTCATCTGTGTGTATGTCTGCAAATAAGTAACAAGTCATTTCAAGTAATTGCCAAATACCAAAGATAAGTTAGGTTACAATAAGATTACAAACAGAAACAGGATTATTTTCACTTGGTAAATGTCACACTCAGTACTTCTGTTGTGCACAAACTGTCACCCTGTGTCACCCTCAGACACGAACGTTAACCAGTCTTGTCTCACTTTTTACTACTTCTTTTCCATCATTAATGATTAATTCAGTGGCCATGAAAAGTGAGTCTGTGAAACAAACCGTGTTGCTAAAAAATAAAGGGTTCATGCCAATACACTGAAATCCACCATCATTTTCTTCCCCCAAACATTTAACAGCCTACCCACTCACCTTTACGCACACATTGCAGAACATCTCTTAAATACAAAGTGGACACTTACTGTGATTCTAATGTCTTTCCATTTTAAATACCAAAAAAAATGAGAACAAGTTTGAACTTGTATATACTGTAGAGTTCTGCAGTACTGTCTGCTGAAGCTTGGAAATGAAAACACCCTGAGGGGCTTTTATTCGTGTTGGAACACAAGCTCATGATACCAAACATAATACAGATCTCACTTCCTGGTTTCAAAGTCAGTCAAAGCTGCAGGTCCTTTATATAGCAAGACGGTCCTTCAAAGACGACAAGCAAAGAGGACAGCATCAACAACTGATTATTAATGTAACACATTACATAGTCGCCATACCCACACTGTTTTCCGACAAATGTCTTTAGATGGATGAAACCATTTGTTTGTTAAGTTCTTTGTTGTTGTTTTTGCTGAAATGTGTTTTCTCTAAATTCAGAACTGACAAACATGACTGTGCTTGGTCATCTGAGTGTGAATCTGTGCCAGTGACTGTGTTCATGTGGAGAAAGCTTTCCCAATACAGAGAAAAAAAACAATCCAGTAACAGTTAGACCCTGGAAATCAAGGAATTTTCCAGAGAAATCCTGCTTAAATATATTTTACACCTTCAAGAGCTTTAACTTTGACTTTTTTCCTGCAAACATGTTGTCTAAAGTTTCCAGGGAGGTTCATTGGCTTAACCTCAGTGTTTTGAGTGTGTTCATGTTGGTTCTGGGAAGGAACTGGCACTGGAGCAACAGTTTGAGAAACACAACTCGTGTTTCCATATGGGAGAGGGTCAAATTGAAACCAGAAAGCTTCAGAATTATGTCATAGAGGGTGTGGACTGCATGTTGCTGCTGTCAGTGAGAGTCAAAGCAAACCTCAGAGCCCAGCTCTGTCTCAGCTGCCTGCTTTCCTTCATCTGCATTAGCATGTATTACAGGTGACAAAACCTTTGAACATCATGTTCAATGCAGAAAACAATGTTTGGGTTGACTCTTCAGATTGCAACTCATTGCAGCACTTATAAAACGTTAAAACAGCAAATCAGATAACTAAGTGTTGTTATGTAATATGACTAATCCCTCGAACTAACACTGATTGTTCAAGAAAGCGGTCTGTTAAATATCAGTTAAAAAGTTACTTAACCTGTTCAGTAATGATTTATTAACAGGGGGAAAAAACTGAATTCCTTCTGTTATTTCATCTTTATTAGTATATGTACACAAGGACAGTCACATATCCTCAGCTCTCATGTTACCAGATTATTGATCTCGTGCTTCAACTTGAACGTTTCTTTAGGCTGGCTCAAGCTGGTGACCTGCCAGTTACCGTCTTAGTTCTTCTGCTCCATTTTTGACATGCACAAACCACAACCTGAATCAGGATCGCAGCATGAAGAGATCACAAAGGGTGGAGCTGCATCATTAGGATTCCAACACTGTCTGTTTGAAGTTATCACAGAAAAATAGAACTTATCTTTGAGACTTATCTTTACTTAGGCATCTTTATTGACACCTGTTGAGTTGAAACCAATAATAGCCACACAGAAGAAAAGCTCTCAACAGTTTGGAATGGATAACTCAAACCAAAAGCCTTTAAATCAATCCAGTGATAGCACAGTGCAAAGAGCACTGAGAGAAAACAGGTGAAGTGCAGGAACAAACTACATTCCTTTGCACTTACTGACAGGCGTAACAGTGGCAAAACCACACCTTCAATCTATGGACAGTGATTTAAAAACCAGATGAGTGAACCTTTAAACAAAGGGAAGCTCCTGACCTCCTCCTAATACCAGCTGAGTGATGGAGAGATTTAGAGCCGTCCCTGTCTTCAGCAGGGTCCCTTGTTTGAAACCCTGCAGCCTCAGCATGTGTAATTTGTTATTTCCAGATAGGAAAAGAAGAAAAAAAAAACATTCAGGAGCAGCAAAATCTGTGGGAGAGGCTGGAAGCAAATCCTCCTGCATTGTGTTCCATAGCATGGAATACTTATCAAACCAGTTACTACCACTTTACTGCACTATCAACCACACCCTAACATGAGTTAAAGCACACATTATACAACCCTATTTACAACTCTGAGGCAGTGCTGGTTACTGTTCATGCCGTCTGAAGTGCATGCTAATACCACCAAATTTAACCTCAGAAATAGAAAAGAAGATAATTGAATGGGTGACATTGCCTGAGTCAGAAAATGACACTTCAGATGATAAACCGTCTACTCATGTTTGCAGCCAACAAGCCTCGGTTTGGGTACATCTCGTCCTCGTCTAGCAAGTGCAGATTTTGGACCACAAAGCGTTAAAAAACAGTAAAGTAAGATATCAACCAAGTTCCCCAAGGTTTATTGATACTCTATTATAGCATATTTTCCACCTGCATCGTGGTTGGATTGGAGGACGAACAGGACCAGGGATTTAATAAACACAATAACAAGCACAACAATCATGAAATAAGTACTGTCTCAAAAGATTGTGCAAATTGGAAGAAGAATGTGTGTCAAATAGAAAACTGGATGCCCGACTTCAACGCAAGGCAAGGTCACATTAAATGAAGAACTTTTAATGGCGTTTGACAAGACAAGCTTCATGGGTGCAGTCACAACACCACGCCAAGAGAAGTTTCAAGAGAAGCTTACTTACGTTGGTTTGGGTTGCGTTATAGAGGTGGACTTCTTTTTCGAGAACATGGTGATAGATCATCTATCTGCGGCTGCGGTCGACAAAAGTATCCCAAGGAGGACAGGTGGACTCAGCGGTGCGTGTGTGAGTGTGTGTCTTCCTGTAGACAAGTCCTGATAGCCTCGGTGTTCAGGTTCGCCAACGTCCTTTCTATCAGATATATACACTCAGCCTTGCAGTGTCAGTGCTGCCCTAGTCTACCAGGAGGACCGGACTGGTGACCTGATACGTTCACTTCTGGCTTTTACATCGAGGCTGTGTACCTGTCAGCCAAAAGAGGACGGGAGGGGCCATAAAGCTTGGCCCCGCCTTGTAGCTTGGTTCCAAGGACTCCGCAGGCAAACATTCACACAGATAATGTTAATGCAAATACACACTGTTAGACAAACTACAAGCGAAGGAGCAAAAATATGATATCACTTCATTTATTTAACTTGAGCCACTGCTGTAGGCTGCACAGTATTAAAACATATCCACAGCTATGGAACAGGCTGTGACTGCAGGGTGGCTTGGAATACTTTTATATCTCAGTGATTTTTCTTTAAGTTAATGTTGCATAAAAGGCTTACTGACGGTTTATTTATACAGATTAAAACTGCCAATTTTCTGTTTTGTTCAGATTCCAAGAGACAAAGAATGAGAGAAGGAAAGGAGCGTAAGGAAGAGAGAGGAAGGGACAGAGGGGGAAAAAAAGAGAGAGAGAGTTGCGCGTGGGTGAATCGGTGGGTGAAATGCTTTGTAGTGGGGGGTGTGGCACAAAGCCTGCACTGACTGAACCTGTCAGACTACACCTGTTACCTGACCGACTGTCGGAGTCAGTCCCTGTAGATGTTTCTTCATTTCAGGTAGGTTACAGCGCAAAATATTTCAGGTGAACCTGACGTCAAGGACAGATAAGATGACACAACACATCAACAAAACCTAGCATTGACTCAGATCATATGCATTAAATATTTCAATAGATACGTTAATGGGTCATAGAAATGACATTTGAAATACTTTTAGGGCTTGTAGTGTCCTGTGCATGGGATGAAGTCTCAGTAACTCTCCATAAGATATCCTTTGTGTAGTCATGATAGTTTGTACGCTAACCTCCTTCAGAGGGGATTTTTTTTTTCCTTGTTTCTTTAAAATAAATAAATAAATATAAATAAATAAATACATAAATAAATAAATAATATTTATTTATTTATTTATTTATGGGGGGGGGGGGGGGGGGGTAGTTTCTGTTAGGTTAGTTGTACTCTGTGTGTACTAAATTCTCTTCCGTAAACTGTGTTAGTTGTTGTTAGAGGTCTCTGCAGATGACAAGCACACCTGCTTACCTGTACTTACCTTAGCATGACAGTAAACTGTCAGTTGTTTATTTCTCTGAACTTGTGTGGACTGTGTTAGTCTATTTTTTTAATATGTGACTCTGTATTTGCTGTGAAACTGGACATCCTTCAGGGATCGATAAAGTTGTTAAATGTATAACTGAACGGACCAAAGCCCACCCATGAGCCAAGCCTTTCACAAGCTGAAGCTGACAACCTAGTCACAGAAGACGTGCAGAAAGGATGCTGAATACAGTTAATGGTGATACAAATACACAACCAATTATTGTAAGACTAAATGATGTACCTACAGGCAGGTATTTATTCATTGCTATAAAGTGGAAGAGTTTTCAAGTCACAAAGCAAAAGGCCAGAAATGAACAAGCAGAGTTTGAGATGTTGAACTTTTGGTCCCAGTTCTAAGTTCTAAGTGAATCCATTGAGTTTTGGCTGGTTGAATAGTTGAATAGATTCAGTTATTCTATAGTCATCTTTTGTACTTGCCCTTATTGCAAATGATGGGCGGGAAAATTTATGATATCTGTTACCATAACTCTTATTACCTCTAGTTTATGAACTCCTATATTGAAGTCAGTGTCATTATGTCATCTTATAAATTGTGAATAGTGACCTCTGTCCTGCCAAGAAAAATGTTAAAAATTGTGGCACACTCACACTGCAACTCACCATGTTCCCTTCTGTATAAAAGGTTTCTAAAATTATAAGCTCTCTGCCATCATCGTACCACATTGCCTCTATATGTGTCCAAACTTGTTCCACCCATCACATTGTGTTTCTTGAAGGATACAGCCTGTTTGAACATCCCCTTGTGTCAACTGCAAAGAAAAAGAAAAACTGAACATGAAAAGATTTCTGTCTGGACTGAGCCCATTTGATCAGCAGATTTGAGGTGTTTTCTATTTCAGCCTGTCTTTGGAGTTCATAAAGCAAAACATTCCTCAAACAGAATCAGTCTTTCCATCCCCCTGGTGGAGTGAATAAGTGTCATTCAGCATCTGGGCTGAAAGCCATGACCCTTCAACCATGGAAGGAAAGGCTACTATCAGTTGAAAGGAAGCTCTGAACAACCAGCCGTGAATGTGATCCAAAACAATGGTGTGAGTGTTTCCATGGTCTCATATCCAAGTGAAGAAATCAGCTGAAATGTGAAGTTCTATGTTTTATACAACCTTTGTGTTTTATGAATCAACAAACCTTTTTTATGATGTGTCTGAGAGGCTTTTTGGTATTCAGGAGATAGGAAGGATGCCTGCTGTAGGTGACTTACAACAAGTTAAACCTATTCAAATTATTCACAGACAAATCTTATTCAAAGTTCGAGGGTGAGCTGACTTTTTGACCTTTTGAATAAACGGACTTAAAGCAGGTCAGTGACCCAACAGGTATTGATCTTTGAATTTTGGTGGAGGAGCTTCAGTGTGTAAAGAAGTTCTATGCAAACAACAAATGCTGCAATAACCAAGTTGAGATGCAAATAAAAAATTAAAGTGAGATGAGTTTTCATGCTTCTGGACTGGCTTTTAGATAAACTTTGCAGATTAAATTACATTTAGACAAAAAAAAAAGAATATAAATGTTGATTTTATGATTTCATGTTCTCTTTTAATTCATCTTCTCTGGAGTTTATTTTGATGTTTGATGAGCAGCTCTCAGGTAAACAACTCTTCCCTACATTCTTTTGCTCAGAGAGGGATAATGAACGGTCACTGTTCACGGCTTAAACATTAACACTGAACTCACAACCTGAAGAGTTAAATGTGTTGAAGAAAACAGGTGCATTGAACTCACTGGTGTATCAGTTGATTAAGGATTCTAGTTTAGCCATTTCTGAGCATATTTTGTTCATGACGAGCCAGTAAATGAGATATTTGGGAGAAAGGCCCCTTTTCATTCCAAATGAAGCAGCTGGAGAATACAGTCTAGATATAAAAATAGATAAATAAATAAATAGATAAATAAATAATAAATAAATAAGCCAAAGGTATCCTGATGTATTGATCTTCATGAGTTCTCTCTCTCTGTGGCTGTGTCTCAAATCAGATTCTTCCCTCAGTACACTTATATGAAGTACAGTGTGTGCACTCTGTACTACTCACTGGATCTTACTGGTGCACAAAATCCTGCAGGGTAGAGTTGTCTCAAATCAAACACTGCTGCTTCACACTTACTGGAAGTGACGATCAAACTGTCACAACCCTTCAGGAGGTCCTCTACGCAGCCAAGATGGTGACCGTTGAGTGTGAGAAGTGTCCACCGATCCACAATCAACTTTTTGACTGGTTTGAGTAAAGCTGAGAAATCAAAGTGCACTGAATTTTTCAAACTGTCAGTGTGAACGCACTGATGTACTCAAAACAGTGAGTGTAAGTACAGTAGTACGTGAGTTGAGATGGCCTGTGTCTCTCCCTCTCACTCTCTTCCTCTCTCTCTGGATACATCTCTTGATCCCCTTGCTGAGATAAGATAAGACTTCTTATCTTGTCTTGATGTTGGGTGTTTATTAATAAATAAAAATTTGTTTACGTTAACATGTCTTTATTTGTTAATGTTTTTGGAAAATGTCCCAAGATAATGTTTGCAATGATTTGTAGTGATATTAATAAAGACCAATGGATGAGTGGATCAGAACAGAACCATTAACACACTGGACAGATCTGCAACCAATCAGAGCAACAAAATGTTTGATACAGTGGTAGGCTATTAACCTAGGTAGCTAATATAAACAACACCTTTTATTACCTCTTGTGCAACCTCGTAAGGTGAAGAAGTCTCCACTATTTTAATGTAATTTGATACCAGATTCACAGTTTTCACATCAGCAGCAGTCGGCTTGATTTTCAGAAAGTTCCCCTTTCTTGAAATCTGTCATTACATGCATCACTGGGAAATGTTTCTGAAAGGTAAGATGCTTTTCAGCTCAAATCTTCTTCAGAAAAAAAATGAACAAAAAAACAAACAAACAAACAAAACAAAAACAAAAAAAACGGACAATAAGAAATCTTATGAAGAGGCAAAACTTGTAAAATAGCCTTGAAGTGACCTTTCCATCAGCCAAGTTGTATAAGTTTTATTTAACCGTAGAGTTTGTTAAATGAAAATCTGATTGCAGCCTAAAACATGATTGAGATGCTGAGTAATTCAGAGGATAATGACTGGTAAAACATTCCAGTGGGGTGCTGTCATGTAGGCTGATCCAGAAACTGTACCATGACTGGAATGTCTGACTTGATTGTCGAACTGGTACAACAGCATTTCAGTCTTTAGGCCAGGCATGAATGAACCATCAGCAGAGGCTGAAACCTTGGTTGAGCTTATGGATATACAAGGGGTGGAAGTAAAATTTCTCACTATGGGGGAGAGTTGCTCATGCGAAGCCCAACCCCCTAATTATACTCTCATTACAGTAAGGTTTTGTATACATAAACCTATTTGGAAGATTTGTTGAAACTTACCTTTTGAAACAATTGATTTGACTTAAACATACATCTCTGGAAAAAAAATAGACCACTATAAATATTTCTTTCTCAGATATGACTTTTTATAGGTTTGTTTTTGAGTAAAATGAATATTTGTGTTTTATTTCATAGACTATTTACTACATTTCTCCCAGATTTTAAATCAAACAATTGTCATTTAGAGCTTTCATTTGAAGTAAATGACAAATGGTCAAACTATCAAAAAGATGCAGGGTTTTCAGACCTCAAATAATGCAATGAAATACAAGTTTATTGTTTTTTCAATGTTTGGTGGACTTATTATATATTTTGATCACAGCTTTCATGCATTTTGGTCTACTCTCCAGTAGTCTGTCATGTAGATGTTGGGTGACTTTACGCTTCTCCTGACTCAAAAATTCAAACAGCTCAGCTTTGTTTGGTAGCTAGTGACCATCAGCCTTCCTCTTTAGGTTTTCAATGGGGTTCAGGTCTGAAGACTGGCCTGGCCATGACAGGGTCTTGATGTGATAGTCCTTTATCCACACCTTGATGGCTGGTCCAGTGTAGTAGGCTGCTACTTGCTGTCCTTCTATCTGAAACAAAGCAGCGTTGCATCATTGCCTTTAGTACAGTGGTCTGGCATTCAGCCCATGAAATAAAGGTTGGAATTAGGGCAGAAGGAACCAGAACGGTTTCATTCCCACCTCCTTCATAGGAGCCTTTCTCTTAACAGTGGTAGCACTGGAAGCATTAGCCTTATTTTAAAAACCAGGTAGATGTCCATCTAGAGGCTAACACACTAACGTGGCTCTTAACTAGCATAAGTTGAGTATTTAAGGATTAAAAGAAGTTCTAAACAAGACTACTCAGCAACCTTATTATCAACTTTGCCTCTTTGAGGGTTTTACCAGTGAGCAGAGACCAACCATGGTCTGTTAACTAAACACTGTAGTGATACAGCTCATTTCCAAACAGAAAGCCTCAACAATTTAAGCAAAAGATAATAACCCTGTCAACCCAGATATGAGTCTCCCTCTGCTATCTTTTGAAACTGTCTGTTGTAACAAGATATAATGAGAATCCTGAATAACAGAAGCAGGATAAGGTACAGTACAGGGAAACTGTGTAATTAGAGTAAATGTTCCACTTTAAAAAGATATGCTTTATCTACATTGGCATAGAAAAAAATATGCATAAAGTAATACAAAGTTATTTATCAGCTTACATTTATCTGGTTTGTTTCCCTTTATGAATGTCATTTGCTCATGTGAACAGACATAATATTATCGACTGCACCATGGGCAACACATTTCGACATCAAACTACTCTGTGGTTCTCCTATAAGAGCCTTGAACAATTAAGGGTGATCTCTACCTTTGATAAACTTAATTAAGGAGGACATACTGAGCTTTCAATTGTGTTACATTCATCAATCTATTATTTTTTACTGTTTATCTCAAGAAGGGTTGTAGGGGGCTCAGGCCTATATATCCCTGCTGTCATTAAGAAAGACAGGGTACACCAGTTGTGTGAAAAATTGCACAGACTTTCTCAACCGTTAGTTATCAGACTTAAAAACTGTATTACTCAAACACTGGACAAATGTCACATCCTTCTTCCTGAACTCACACCTTTTTTAGTTCCTTTACAGCAAAGTTTTACATGTAATCCAGGCTTTGTGTGTCATATAATGGCATCAATTAAATATAAACATAATTCCGTGAACCAACACTGAGAATTCAGAGACTTTCCTAAGGGAGTTTATGTGGACATTAAGTACGTAGTGGGACTCAGACAGGTAAGAGATGTGCCTGAAATGTAGACAGGCATTTATTAAGCAGAGACACTATGAAAATGAATGTGTTTGGATTTAACAGGAAGGACACACTAGTGTATTCATACCTTTGTCAAGTCACATAGTCCACATTCCCCATGGAGGTGTGACCAACATAGATTAAAGGTGTGTTGGTTGTCACCAGAGTTGAATTACCATGAGGTGGGTCACAGCAGGTATGACAAGTATGACACATGAAGCTGTAGACACATTGTTGTCCTGGGTGGTACCAAAGAGAGGTGGAGTTCTTTAGGTGACTACAATTGTTTTGTAGTAGTTTTCAGTCAGTGGCTCTTAAGCAATGTATACATTGTGGGTTAAATCATGTATTTCTTTGACACATATAGAAAAAAAAAAGAGATAGACATGAGATGTAGTTTCACCAGTGTCAGTTTTTATCTATTCAGTCATTTATTTCTTTGTTTTCATCTTTAGGTTAGTCTAGTGTCAATGATGGTGAAATTCCCCACTAAAATCTTTTAATAGGACATGACTCTAAGTTTTGTGGGACAAGTTGTATTGGTCAGTAAAGAAGTAAGGTTTGAAAAGTCCTTTCATTTTTAAATGAAAAGTAGCCCTTAGTGAGATATTTAAAGTGCATTTAAACTTTCTTGATTCTGCAAAAGCACAACTAACTGATAACAATGACAGTGTTGCACAGTGACAAGTTGGTGTATAAATCTAAAAATATAAGTACAAGATTAGACAACATGATTATTTTGCAGTAAATGCAGTCTTAGATAGAAACACTAGTTTATCCTCTCTGCAGTAAACGGTTGTATCCCTATTGTAGCAGTTGGAGGGTGTGTGTATCAACACCCTCTCAATGACAGGAGTGTCCAACCCATCAGGTTTTAAACAAACATGCTTTAACCATGAACATTCTGAAGTCACATTAAATGCAGGTTTCACACAAACCAGCACTCACTAACACTGACACATGTATCAAAACAAAGCCACTCCTTTTTCTGCATAGCACGGTTAAATAGTTTGTTGGCAACCAGGTGACTCCACCCTGCCCTCAAATATGTGATCTTCTCAATACAAATGCCAGCAGAAACCAAATGAGGTGCTTGATTACTTAAGCTGTTCTAATGTAAGGGTACATTAAACATTCTGTGAGAGAACTTCAACCATCTTAAACAATAACAAATCCTTTATCCTGCAAACATAACACTGTGTGTGTGTGTGTGTGTGTGTCTGTGTGTGTGTGTGTGTGTGTGTGTGTGTGTGTGTGTGTGTGTGTGTGTGTAGTGTGTGTGTGTGTGTGTGTGTGTGTGTGTGTATCGTGCAACCCCAATTCCAATGAAGTTGGGACGTTGTGTAAAACATAAATAAAAACAGAATACAATTATTTGCAAATCTTGTTTAACCTATATTCACCTAAATACACTACAAAGACAAGATATTTATTGTTCAAACTGATAAACTTTTTCATTACAAATATTCACTCATTTTGAATTTGATGGCTGCAACACGTTCCTAAAAAGTTGGGACAGGGTCAGCAAAAAACTGGGAATGTTGAGGAATGCTCCAAAAACACCTGTTTGGAACATTCCACAGGTGAACAGGTTCATTGGAAACAGGTGAGTGTCATGATTGGGTATCAAAGGAGCATCCCTGAAAGGCTCAGTCATTCACAAGCAAGGATGGGGCGAGGTTCACCACTTTGTGAACAACTGAGTTAGTAAATAGTCGAACAGTTTAAGAACAATGTTTCTGCAAAGAATTGATGGATTTCATCATCTACAGTCCATAATATCATCAAAAGATTCAGAGAATCTGGAGAAATCTCTGCACATAAGCAGCAAGGCTGAAAACCAACATTGAACGCCCGTGACCTTTGACCCCTCAGACAGCACTGCATTAAAAACCAACATCATTGTCTTTTTTCTTTTTTTTTTTTTTTTTAATCTGTTCCAGACAGAAAGCTGCTAAGCTTCTTGCTATAATTTCTACTACCTAACTTTACAGTTATTAATGCCTTTTACTTGAAACTACAGACTAGTGCTTTGAGCAGATGAATTTTTGTAGTACCTGCTCTGAATTCCAGGAAACAAAGTAGCTTTGGGCTTTCAATAAATCATTAATCGATAATTATATTGATTTTAAGATTTTAATTACAGCAAGGAACATTTTGAAAAGAAGTACTATTTGTTATAATTCACATTAAATTGAACATGTCCACTGATAAATAGAGGAGGCAATTTAGTTTTGGTTAAGTTTATTTAGTTTACCCATTTGCACATGATAGACCAGATTTTAATGACAGGATAATTAAAGAAAGCATTGTGCAGGGGAGGTTATAAGTCAATAAAGGCTTGTCAAAATATTATATTTAACATTTTTTTTTTGTTTTTTTCTTTAAAAAAAAAAAGAAACAAAAAAGAAAACAAAGCAAGTAAGGTAATAAGGGAACCTTTTGGTGTCAATAAATGGAACCATAAGAAAGGCACTGACAGCCAGCTGCTGAGCTATACATGAAGAAACACATCCCTGGATTCATCTAGTCTTTACCCAAGAATTGTTAGAAATTTTTAGAAAGAGAAAGAAGAACAAAGAGAGAGAGAGAGAGAGAGAGAGAGAGAGAGAGAGAGAGAGAGAGAGAGAGAGAGAGAAGGAGAAAAGAGAGAGTGAGAAAGAGGGAGATGAGGAAAGAGAAAGGGAAAGTTAAAGCCCACAAAACCTGTTAAAGCCTCTGTGACAGAAAAATGCTGCCCTGTCTGTCTGGACTGTTAGTCCTCTCTGGTCACAGTCTGTGGCCAAATCAACACCAGACAAGCAGAAACAAGCGTTACCATCCCCCAAATGGGACACCTTATTCCATCTTTATTTCTAAGAGTTTTGAATACCTGTTTTATACATAGTCATGGTAATTTCTTATTAAAGATTATATTATATGTTTCTATATTTTTTCACAAACGATACAGTTTTTCATTTTTAACAGTTCATATATTTGTCTAGCGTTAAAGGCACCTCTTCTGAAACGAGCCATGCAACAGAACCTGAGCATGTTTTACATCAGGGACGCTACATTTAAAAGTGTGCAGTGATAACAAGTCTGGAGGATATCTATGATTTCCAAAAAGGAAGTCAAACTTTGATCTGTCAGTCTATGGGACAGTCTTCTGTTTCACCTCCTACCACCTTAAATCAGCTCGTACAGTTTTCACCTGCAGCAACAAACTGTTCACAGGCTTCAGTGATTTCTACTGTGGAGTCATAGCTGTATTAGTGCAGTGCCACTGAAAATACTAACAATCCAGTATCGAGTGTCTGCCTTTTGTACAAAGATTTCTTCATGTTCTCTGAATTTTTAGTAACAACTACATTTTACAGTTTCAGTATTTGATTTGTTGTTTTTGCACTGTGTCAGTCAAAACATGGACTTTACATCATTTACATGCTGTGGAATTTTGTTTTCATAAAGATTTCACACAGCATCCTTATTCTTATAAAACTGGGGGCTGTAAATGGAGAGACTGAAGAAATTGTAATAAATCATCAAGGAATTCAGTAACTAGACTGAGGTTGTTCATGGAGATATACTGAGTGCTTTTTGTACTGCTAGGAGCATTCACCCTTTCACACCACATTCACACACTGATGACAGAGGCTGACACGGTAAGGGACCATCAGTATTAACAAACACATTCATATCCACCAACAGCCACAGCAGTTTGGGGTTCAGTGTTCAGTTTTCAGTGAGGACCGGCTCTAACGCTCAGTCACCCAGAAGAAGTCTACAGCTTCTTTAACCAGGACTCTCTACAAAGACACTGTAGGTTCAGGTAGGAACAACTGTAAGAAGTTACTCTTGGGTTATTATTTCTCTTCCCAAATTTACCCCCAACCCTTTCTAAAAATATAAATGAACTGTTGTGTTATCGTCGTCTCATCTTTGGTTGACTAACTGCCTGTGTGCCTTGTGCGTAATGGAAATGTCACTTTAACCCTCCCTGCACTGTTTTCCCTCCTCTTATAAAGAATTAAACCACCCCCCACCCACTGAAGATCAGATAAGCTGTGCTGTATGAAGTGGAGAGTCTTATCCAATTCCTGTGATTCTCACCACTGTTTTTGCACACCTTAAACCTTCAGTGCCTCCGTTTAGAGAACCACACCTTCGTCTGGTATGACATGAGAGCAGGTTCCTGGTCTTTGGGTGTGTTTGTATCCGTACTTGCACACTTTATTGCACTTATGGTCTGATACAAACTTCCTTGGACAACTATTTAATTTGATTCATACAGTTTCTCCATTTAGAGAATGCTCCCTCTGACAGATGCTCATCTTCACAGCATCCTTTCACCAAAAGAACGAAACATTTTAGCCTGAGTAACAACCTGCTGTTATTCATTTAACATGACTTCACTGAAATGCCAGCAACCAAACCAGCACGAGCAGGTTATGTCTGAGTAAAACAAGGTAATCTTAGAAGTGGGGAGTAGAGTGAAAGTGGGCTTTGACAAAGAGCAGAGGAGCCATCTGTCCCTGTAAAAGTAATAAGTTCAATTTATTCTGATAAAAAAAAAACATGGAAGTAGAAATGTAGTAACATTTATTCATGACTCTCACTGTTTCCTTGAACTAAGACTACTCTCTTCTTAAATATTTTCTGTAATCTTTTACAGGTAGTCCAGCAGAAGTGTTCAAAGCAAAGGGTGAACATTTGCTCATTATCCTCCTGGTGACAACCAAAGAATGAGAAGAAATGGCAACCGCTTTATCTATACTATAGCACCATCTGCTGGGAAGTTTGAAATATAAAACATTTAAGATGAACTTGAATTATGGCGTTCTTTGATTTTGCTCCATCTCAGCACAGAAGTGGCAAGGCCCAAAACCAAAACTGAATGCCTGTGACGAAAACCATTGTCAGTTAACACAGTTCATCACTACATCTACAAGTGCAAGTTCAAACTCTACCATGCAAAGACAAAGACATATATCAACAACATCCAGAAACACCGCCGGCTTCTCTGGACCCGAACTCATCTGAGATGGACTGACACAAAGTGGAAAAGTCTGCTGTGGTCTGACAAAGCGTGGCTTTGTAGTAAAAGAGTGCAGGTACTAGACTGGCCTGCCTGCAGTCCAGACCTGTCTCCCATTGAAAATGTATGGAGCATTATGAAGCACAAAATACAACAACAGAGACCCCGGACTGTTGATCAACTGAAGTTGTTCATCAATCAAGAATGGTAAAGAATTCCACCTCCAAAGCTTCAACAATTAGTGTCCTCAGTTCACAAATACTTACTGAGTGTTGATAAAGGAAAGGTGATGAACACAGTGGAAACATGACCCTGACCCAGCTTTTTAGGAACATGCTGCAGCCATCAAATTTTAAATGAGTGAAAGCCATCACAACATTTTTTCCTAAGACATTGTGTTTTACAAAAGAACTTGTGGGATGAAGATACTGTGCAGGCAACTGGAAAGGGGGCTGAACCCAGCTGGAAAAAATGCACCATAACACAGGCTGTTTTACAAACCACCTACTATACAAGCAGTGCCTGCTGGTTACATGAAAATTTAGAATGCAGTATGAGAAAAGAGCAAAATTTTCAGAATGCCAAAAAATTCAGTAATGTCCTACTAACCTGTGAAAACTACTCAGTCTGCAGGGCCAGTCTACCTCTCATACTGTTTCCCACAATGCACATGAATGTTGTTCATCTTTTCTGTTTATTGCAGATGGCATTCAGGTTGAGGTGCATTACCGCCATCTACTGGAAGGATCCTGCTGTTAAAAAATAATTCAATAATTTTCAATAAATGATACTTGTGTAACATTAAAAATCAAACATGTTGAATTCTGCTGTAATATAATTTAAGGCATTCCATTATTTTTATTTATAAAAACAGAACCCTGATATCTCTGTTTTTACTAATTACATTGAAATGCATCTTAAATTATTGAAAAGGATGAAAGGACCAAAAACAAAACAAAACAAAACAAAAAATACAATAAATAAACAGAACTCCTCTGAAATATAATAATTATTATCTTCCCTTGCTTGATTGTGTTATGATATATTACCTTTAATTGAACTTATCTGTTATTGCATTATTCCTGTGTCTGACTGACTTATGGTAAATGCTCCATCTTGCAGTCTGTTTGTATATTGATAACTGAAATGTTAAAATACCCCCCAAAATAAATGAATAAATAATATAAAAGATAAAATGGAAAAACAAATATAATATAATATAATATAATATAATATAATATAATATAATATAATATAATATAATATAATATAACTAACTGCAGGAACTCTCAGAGTCTTTTGTGTACAAAAGGACAACTCTGAAGTGTAAAAATGTGGGAAGAAAGTTTTACTAAAATGTCTGTAAAGAATCAGGTGGGAGAGATGGCAGTCGCTCAGGACTTTGAGATGCTGCAAGCTTCAGATGATGGTGAGTTGCATGCAGATACATGAGTTATTAAATGTGTTAAAATGTAATGCTGGTGTTATTTAAGATTTAAGATTAAAGTCAGAATTCTGACTTTAATCTTATAATAATAATAATAATAATAATAATAATAATAATAATAATAATAATAATAATATATGTGCTTTTTTTTAAGTGGCCCTAATCCTCTTCTGTAGGAAATCCCATTCACACAGTGTAAAGAACAGGTGCACTTTCAGGGGCCAGTTTACATAAAACCAACCGCTGTGACACCATTGTCCAAAACTTCATCAAGTCCAGGACTGATCAGCTGTGATGAGTACCTCTGTGTGTGTGAAACACAGCCGTGTGGCCACTGCACATTTGCAACTAGTGCCTGCAATCCTACCTCACATGGATCCACATGGATCTACCACTTCAGCCAGGTAACAGATGAGAAGTTTAAATAACTGAATTACCTTCACTCTTCTATGAGCTGTTCTTTAAGATCATTTGAAATGTCACATAAACAGCTTGTAACCATACTATCAGAAAGAGGGACCACCTTCAGTTTTGCAGCATTTGTCTCATCAAATCAGTCTCATCAGAGCTGACAACATGTTTTTGGTGTGGGAGTACTTTCACCTCTTGTGCTGGGAAATTATATATGCACCTTAAATGAAAGAAGCTACTGTGTTGTTCACTGACACGACTGTAACACAGATGCCTCTAAACCACTTGAGACTGGTCTCCTGGTCTCCAGACCAGTCTGTCCTCCTACAAAATTCTGTATGAATCCAAGACCACCATAAGCTTTGTCATATATCCTCATGTTGAATCCTGTTTTCTGTCTTATTTTCCTCTGAAGATCCAACTGTTCTTTATTTCCATGTCAGATATTTATCCATTCAGTCAGCTCTGTGTCTGAGTGGACGTTCACTCAAGTGCAGTCTATTTACCTTGTCCATCATGGTGTTATTATTTCCCCTGTAACCATATCATCAAAACTACACTGGCTAAATGTAGTTAATTTAACTCTTTGAGTCGTGCTCTCATGTGAAGGTGAAAACAGCTGTTAAAATATTTCCAGTGCTTATACAGAACGTCTGAATGAGTCTCGATGGTGTTATTTGGCACCAGACTCTGATTCCCAGCCTGATCCGGGGCTCTTTTTCTGGACAGACAGTAACTTCCTGAACTGTGGTGTGGCTGAGGAAATGATGACATTTTTGTCAAACACATGGGTTGAGGTCAGTCAATAAGAAAAAAAAACCTCACGTGTTGGTCAGATTAAAGTGGGACAGACAGAGAGTCCTGTTACTGGACAAGCTGTCTGTCCCATTGATTTGAAGGGGAATGAGATGTGACACATTCATGCAGTCAGCGGAGGCACACCGCTCAAACTCACCGCGCAGGGCCAGCTGGACAGCAGCACAGTGATGTGTTTCTGGGACAGAATCACTGTTTGCCTACTCTGAAACACAGGAGCCGTGCGGGGGCTGAGCACACATCGCACTGGGATAATATGTCTCTGCTGAAAGAACGAGGGAGAGAGCTTGAGCGTTTTGATGGACTGTCGCTCATCTACTGGTAGGTAAAACATGGGTTGAATCTACCATCCCCTCTTGAGATTATAAAGACAAAAACAGCAGGCAACACAGAGCCTGATTATGAATCTGTTTTTCACCAAAGAATGATGAAAAAAACCTTCATGGAACCCTGATGGATCTTAAAAAAAAACAATACTCATCTTCAATTAAAATGTTGTTTTCTTGTTCTTTTAGGGGGAAAATATTCTGAAAGTGGTAGAATGCAGTGAGACAAACCGGAGAGTTTTCCAACAGCATGTGATGCTCGCTCATCTTTAAAAGTGGTCATGTTTAAATGCAGCTTTGTTAATCTTACCTCTTTAAGGAATATGTGTGGAATTTGTGTGTTGGTTCTGGTAATTTAATGAAACCAATCTAAATTTAGACCCTTGATATAAATATGAGGGTATGTTCTGTTTGGGTCTGATTTACTGGCAATCTCCTGTAAGTTTCTCTACACAGCAGCAACAGTCGAGTAAACTAGCATAAAATGTGTCAAATACTCTGGGATTTTTTTTTTTATTAATAAACTTTTGTAACAAAGGCAGTGACTACAGCTCCTCTCCCTTATTTCAAAAACATTCCTGTGTGAGGCTGTGCTGTTTGAATAACTGAATGAAATACTGTGAAAAGGGAATCTGGCATTGATTAAAGCAGCAGCTTCTGCCAAGTGAGAAATATGAGCATCCCAAATAAAAAAACAAATGAAGATAGAATGTGCACCATCCCCTGGGAAGGACATTTAGAGAGGTCCAGCTCATTTCAGTCTTGTGCTCCGTCCTTAGGGGAGATGTCAGTCAGCTAAACGCAGGTGCTGAGTGGACAGTTAGGGCTGGTCCTGGATAAAGAGCGAGAGTTGAAGGGAGTTGATACAGTACTGCTGAATGCCTCGTATCTTCATGGCACCAAACCCTGTCCGAGACATTTCTCCTGCAAACAGACCCAAACCTGAAGTTTCCGAATGATTCTCTCCTCAAAGAAGTTACCTGAGCTCTGGGACTACTTTCTTATTTATGTCTCAGGGGCCCTAGAATTTAATCCTGACTGCCATGACATAGACCTGGGACTGTTTCCTCTCAGGATGAATCCCACCATTAAAACAAGGTAGGTGTGGCTAAGGCAGTGAAGTGGATTCATCTTTGTAATCTGATAAAACCTAATGCTTTAAGAAGAGCAGCCAGCATGTCTCTAAAACATTTCCTTTGTATTGACCTGCACTTGAATAAAACTGATGCAGGTTTAGCTCAGTTTATCGATCACTGAAAAAAGAAGAGAAAGTCATACATGACGTGTAATCTTTCTTCAGTTTGAATCAAGTTATTAACAAAATTTCCTCAATTATAACTGATAAGTAATGTCTAAAACTGTGACAGTACAGTTTTACTGTCTGTAAGTGAATTTCTGGATAGTTTGTGTCACTGATATTATTATTTTTAACAAGTAATTAAAAGAATTTCTGAAAGATTAAGAATTCAAATTGGACAATGGAAGCCTTTTATTGTTATTTTATTATTATTATTTGTTTGTTTTTGTTTTTTTCTTTCCTTCTCTTCACATGAGTAAATTTTAGTAACTCAGGTACTGGAAGAAGGTGGTTCAAGCAGGAAGAATTTTGATTTCTGTTGCTGTTCAACCAGAGTATTCAAACAAATATCAGAATCTAAAAAAGAAAAAAAAAAAAGGTTCTTAACTTGTTTCCTTTTTGTTTCTTAACCTTCCCTCTTGGTTCTGAAATAGCACAACAGATTTGTGGAGCATGAATAACACAATGCTGCTGCCAACATAGACTGAACATGATGTGAAGACAGTGTGACAGATGGTGCGCTGCCTTTCTTTCTCTTTTCCTGTGGTCTCCACCTCAGTTCCATACTGTGCCTTTTGGAGCTATAGATGGCAGGCTGAACTCTGTGCACACTTTAAGGTGTCAGGTGGTCAGTCTCTCTCACATCAGATGTGAGTGAGGAACAATCCTAATCTAACTTTATTAAAAGGTTCATACTTTATTCTATTATGTTACAGCTAAGTCTGTAAACAAGGGGCAGGATCAGGCTGGGGGATAAGATTGATGAGAGAGGTAGAAGAATAGCAGGTGTTGGTTGTTGAACTGTTGGCTGGTAACCCTAGCTGAAATGTTTGCAGGAATCTGAACATGAATTTTAAAAGCTTGTTATGAGCTGGTGATTAAGTTAGCTGTAAACAACAGGCCATGTTTTCAACAGAATCAAGTTTACTTCTTATAAATTCAGCTAAGTTATTAGTCAGAGTGTGAACTTGTTATTTTTTGGTGCATTAGTTTTGTTTTATATCACTTTAAGCTGATTTTATGGAAGACACCTGAGCATATTTAACACATATGTAATGTAGTGAAAGCTTGTCTGAAAGGTCTGACAGATAATATCATTACTCCCTGTTGCTTCTTCCATATTATGGACATGTAAATGAATCAGTTATTAAATTATTTGAGTTTCCAGCAAAAATCAGCATGTTTACGTGTTACACTTGAGGAAAGGTTCATGGTTTAAGATTTAGCTTTTCTTCTCCCCGATCTTAAACTTCTTCATTAGAGAGGCTTTTTAGGTTGTTTTTTTTTCAATTATTATTATTATTATTATTATTATTATTATTATTATTATTATTATTATTATTATTATTATTATTATTATTATTATTATTTATTTTTGTTTCAGAGCCTTAAACCTCTTCTGAAACTTTTCAGAACTCAAACTCTTCTTTTCTTCTTGCTTTGTGTCCTTGACTTGTTATTCGCTGTGGCACTGGCCAAAGGCTGTGACAGGTGTGACTGGATACGATCAGACAAGTTATTTGCTCACCTCTTGTCCTCAGGAGTTCAGGCTTCTGGTGACAGCAAACGTTGCTCTGGCTCTGCAGGACACAACATGCTCTCATTGAGTCATCTAGAATAAACATCTTTTCCCTTTTTCTATGGGACATGTTCAATTTACAGGTGTCTGTATCTCACATTTCACATGGTCCTAACATACTTTAATAGGCAGCTGCACTCCTCCTGGTCAGTTTTTATCAATACGTGGTAATGACTTTTAAATGAGCCCTTATTGACTTTCACCAAATTCACCCCTGGGGATGGAAGATTTGTTGTGAATGAGTATTTTGACTTTGATTTTCTCTCCACATTCTGTTGATGGTGAAGCAGAGTGCTGACTGGATATGTCTCCAGGGATGTTTGCGTGTTGCTGATGTTTTTTCTCTCCCCCTCAACCCATTGATGTTTCTTCACTTAGCTGAGTGGTCGGCTCTATTTATACCAGGGTGTCAACAATTTCAGGAAGTGCTCTTAGTTTTTTCTTCATTTGAATTAAGTGCATGTGCAAAGTTTACTTGTGTACTGTATAACTAACCTCCTACTTTAACATAAACAAAGATAATAAAATGCCTCAGGAAAATCTTGCTTGTGCACTTTCAAAGACTGTCTCTGATACTGAGACCCACTGTGATAGATTAAAGTTCTGTACTCACTGTAGATTTGTGTTCGGATCATTACCATTCACTTTGCTTTAATCACATCAGTTTTTATCTGTTGATCCAGTCTTACAAAATGCTTAAATTAGACTAAACTGAAACAGCAGTAATGGCATGATCACTCTGAAAGGATTTCATCTGCAGTGCTGTGGAGTTTTCAAGAACACATCATTGCACTGTTACAGTTTAACAGCTATATATTTTAAAAGGAAACTTAACTTGATGAAAAAAATAAATAAAAAATTACCATGTTGGTCACGTCCCATCCACAATCATCTGATTAACAGGAATGCAAAAGTGAGGGCGCGCTGAAAGAGGGCACAGGGGCTCAAAAATGCCACCACTATTATGAATTCTGTGTGACAGAATTTATCAGCATGTTCACTGACATGACAGTCAAACAGTTATTTCTGAGATTTTCCAAAAACATTTTTTTTTCTTTTAAGATTTTAATATTTGAGATTAGTTATTGAACTGATATGAGAACCGAACTCATACCAGTCTCAATATATATATAAATAAATAAATAAATAAATAAATAAATAAATAAATAAATAAATAAATAAAACAGATATTAGTGTGTTTTTACCATTCTTTTATTTGATTTTGTGGCAGTTTAAAAGATAAAAGGTACACGTGGTAAAACACATTTGGTAATGTTATTCTTTCTTATCTGCACAAAAGCTTGCTCCTATTTTTATAATTCAGTGTCTCCTACTTGACATTTCTGAAAGGAAAATATTTTTTCAGCTTTAAAATCACAAGATGATTCTCAATGTCACTTTGACATGAGAACCAAACAAAAACATTGAACTTTAAACAGAACTTGATGTGAGTGGTTGTCTTTTTTAAGTATTATTATTATTATTTTTCAGGTCAGCAGCATCTTAGCTGCTTTCCACAGAAAGTTCATGGAAAAACATGACCACAAACACTTACACATATTTTTCCCTGATCTAATTTCAGGGGTCTCCTCTCAGATAGACTGTATTTCTTTAGATAGCTGAAACCCTGAGGATAAGCCCTCAGTTATACAGCTCACAAGCATCAGAGCTTTTGTCCCTGAAATCGACAGAAGTGAAGAAAAAATAATTGGTGTTTCAGGGGAAGGAAAACCTTTGATGTTTTCTTTTACATGTTTGCTTCACTGTTTCCACAGGAGGCCAAAGAGACCTAAAGATCACAAAGAATGCATAAATACATTTTTATGATCTTATCATAACTGAATTAACAGCTAATTAAAAGTCTTAATGCTTGCAGATAAAAGCAGAATGTGTGAAATTATTGGGAGTTTATGATTTATCCCAGACACCAAATGACCATGGCAGAACGACTGCAGCAAGCATCTAGTTTACAGAGAAGACGCCTTGATTATGATGATCTCTGCAGTCTTATCATCCTGCTTGGAAGAGAAAGCAAAGCTCAGTCATGGATTGACTTGACTGGTTCTGCAGTGTTTTAGGAGAAAAGAGAGTAAAGTCTTTTGCTGACATTCTTTTGGTATTTAGCTTGTGAATCTCTTTGTTTACAGTCACACCTCTTACTGATTCTTCCTCACAGGTTGTCCATCTGTTCTAATGTATTAATTTTTGTCAAATCCTGTTAAATCACAAGATTCATGTGCCTTCAATAAATTAGTTTTTTTTATTCTCTCAGAACACACAAGAAAGATTAGGTCTGGAGCGTACTTTGCTGTGCTATTTTCATAACACCAAACAATGCCAGACTTATAGGGCCAGTCTCGGTTGTACTCCTTAGCTTAGCCATTGTTTTACCCATTAGCTCTTAGTTTTGTGTGTTCATGTCTAGACTAGAATAAAATAAAATAGAATGTGCTTTATCAATCCTTGACGGGAAATTCAGGAATTAATCTCGTGAGGGGGTATGCTAGTTCTCTGTAAGGGTCAGGGGCAGAGCTACACAGCCCTCGAAACAAAGTCAAACCAGGACATCGCATGAAAGGAAGAGGTTTGACAGACTTCCTTTGATTTCAAAACTGATGGATACAATGGTACATGTGTTTTATCAAACATCAAATCCTTTGTATATCCTCAATATTAGCCATATTTTGAATTGTTGGTTGTTATTTATAATTTCCCATTGTAACGAGCTAGCTAACGCTAGCTAAAGCTAATGCTACAGCGACAGCTATAACTAATGATAGGGGTGACCATCCGTCCTCTTTTGTCCAGACATGTCCTCCTTTATGTACGGGGGGATTTATTTGAAATTCCCTTAAATGTCTGGGTTTTGCTCATCTTGTTCTGCAGACCATTAATATTTATAATAAAGTGCTGTACTGGGCCACAGGAATTATTCTGATGTGCCTCCATGTCAAGATGTTGAGCACGCACACCGCATGGGTCATGACGTGAAAGACCCAGACCGCTCCTTCTCTCAGATCCAAACAGAAAACATGTTGTGACTGCCTGCACTGTGCTCTCAGACAGAAAATGCTGAAGTGTAAAGCCCTGTTTCCACCGAGAGGTTCAGTTCAGTCCGTCTCTGTACAGCACGCATTCTGTAGAGTTTCTATACCCCTGTTTTCATCAAAGTCGTGACTGATGGGAAGAAATGTGTACTTTTACGTAGCTGACACCTGCTGTATGTGTCAGCTGCAAATAAAGGTTCAGGACACTTGAGAAGCACTTTTTTCACAGGCATTATTTATTTTTATCTTATTTATTTATTTATTTATTTAAACAGAAAAGGAATATTTTAAATAAATGTATGGTTTATAAAGGTACTTTGTGGTCTTTGAGTATCTTCAGGTATTCCTGCAGAATCTCTAAGAGACCGGCTAGGGTGTCCTCTTTTGGGGTTTTCAGAGTATGGTCACCCTAGCTAATAATAGCTACACTGATGTCAGACCAGGGTGACAAATTCACAGCGAACAGACGTCATTACGGTTTACAGCATTTCATGGATCAGTGGTTTTCAAAGTGGGGGCCGGGGCCCCCTAGGGGCCACCAGGGGGTGCTAGGGGGGCCTCACTCAGAAAATTGGAGGAAAGGGAAAAAGATGAAATAAAATTATTTTTAGTTTAGTTAATTATTTTTATTATTCTTTTTATATTACCATTTGTCCTGAATGTACAACATGTAAATTGTGTAATCATCAGATTCTCAAGTTTCCGATTGTACTTAACTGCACTTCAGGTGACAGTTCGAACTTGGGCATGACAATGTCATCATCTGTGTTGACTGGTGGTTTGCGCCTGTTATCAAGCTGCTAGCTAGCAAAAAATGAAAAGGTTTATGACAGGAAAAAGACTGAAGAAGCAGCCCAACAGCCCTGCCGTGTAGGATTCTGCTGCAAAAAAACCCCTAAGAACTCATGGCCAACAAAAATTTGAAAATATGAGGCAGCATACATTAAGGATGACTTTACAGCCATAGAGAAAAATGGCCACGATTGCCCGAAATGCATCCTATGTCTGGAGATCCTCTCAAACACATGTTTAAAACCTTTGAAACTCCAGCGTCACTTGATATAAAAACACCCGGCAGAGGCTAAAAATACAGTAGACGTCTTTAGATGTAAAGAAGAGCATTTGGTCAGGCAATCTGCTGCATTCACACAGCAGGCTACCTTGCCCAAGTGGGCCCTAAAAGCATAATTTTAAGCCCCATACCAAGCACCAAAAGGAAAAAAAAAAAAAAAAAAGATTTGCAAAGGGGGTCCCCAGCCAAAAACTAAAGCTGTTTGGGGGGCCTTGGCATGGTAAAGTTTGGGAACCCCTGTCATGGATGATTGGACAGCTGAGCTGCATCCAGGAGCTGCATTAGCTACATACGTTATGAAAAGCAGTATTCAGAAGTGACATAATATAGCTTCTGAAAACTAAAGGGTTAGCTTAATGTTAGGTTTTCATAGCTTAGCTTAGTCTAATTACTCATGTAATGCAGCAAATCATAGTGAAGTCTCTGTCGTCAGTTAGTAAAAATGTATTCAGTTTGGAAGTGAATAAACAATTATTGCTCTGTCTACAACAGTCAGGGAGCTACCAGGGGTGAAGAGGTAGCGGGAATCCAGTGGCGTCTTGTTTCTTAGGGGCGTGTTGTCATCCCTTCCCATTTGACCCTCAAAACAGAGGGCCAAGGGGAAGGGGTAGATGGAGGGAGAGGGGAAACAATGGATATTGGGATTGGAACCATAATCTTGACTTTTCTTAGGTCACCCTGAGCAGAGCACTTTTTGGCAGACGAGATGGTCTTCTGTGAAGGTTTAAGGTTCACTCCCAGGACCTGCTGTCCACATGCTGGAGTGTCCACATACAGAAACTGATCAACACAGGTGGGCATTTTTTAAAGTAGCTGTAATAGGTGGTGTCTGAACCCAAAAGCAGAACACAAAAACACAAGCTGTTTCTTTTGATGGAAGACACCTCAACAAACAAGAGGCCAAAACAGGGCTACAGTATCATGGGTGAAAATACAGAATGTTGTCATGGAGATAGCAGAACCAGATTTAAGTGTGTAATATAAGATATAAGTGTGTAATAACAGGACACACCGCCCCGCAAAAAAAAAAAAAGGAAGAAAAATTGTCTTGATATTAATGGCAGTTAAACTCAACAGGTCTAGTGTTGTCATTTACAAGAAACATGTCAGTAGTGATAGCAATAATAATATCAATTAGAGCAGTTGGAGTCAAATTTTAGATTAACATTAATACATAAGGACAAAAAGACTTGGAAAGTCCAAAGTTTTGCTGCTATATATGGCTGGTATATGCCCTTCAATTCCCCCATACATCATTCATTGACAACAAATGTTGTCTAGAAGCTCTACAAAAAGACCAGCTAATGTTATCAAATTAACTAAACCCTAACAGCAAGATGGGATAAGGAGTCTTATCTCATTTTAATCCACCATGAGCAGAGTGCTTTGCAGGCTACAGTGCATGGAAACTCTTCTTTTGAACAGGCAGAAACCTTAAGCGTTATACTTAAGGATCCATTTGTCTCAACTGTGTTGGAGTTGGAGGGAAAGAGAGAGAGAGAGAGAGAGAGAGAGAGAGAGAGAGAGAGAGAGAGAGAGAGAGAGAGAGAGAATTACTGTGAGTGTCAGGGATGGTGCCAGTAGAATGAGGTATACTGAGGTCTTATATTGATATATGTAATCATACCATCCTGATAATAGGGGTAGGAACAAAACTTGCAATCGTTGCAGTTGGAATTTGACTGTTCTGAAATTATATAGTATATAATATATACACATATGTAGTTGTAGGAGCCCACAGCAGCAAGCCATTTACAGTTCTAATTCAGAGGGACGCACAAAAAGGAGCTCAGGGACACCTAGAAGGATGTTCTGTAACTCTGATGAACATGAAGATTCAAGGATAGCCTTTATTCACCTCCACAGTGTCACAAAGGTGAGAAACATCCGGTCTCAGAAGGATCCAAAAGTCCATGAATTTATTAACCCGAGGTTAATCTCTGCTATATCATCTCCTCTACACTGGCTCCACATTATATGCAAAAATAACACTCAGAGTTCCTGTACCGACCTACAAAGCTCCTGATGGCAGAGTAGCATTATGTCTTACAGAGCTCCATTACCCCTGTAGAAAAGGACGTCCCCAGTTTGCTGGCCTGTCCATCAAATCTGCAGACTTGTGAAGTGGAGGTTTCAGCTACCAGTCCCATCACTTTTGGCTTCAGCCTCAGCCCCCAGTAAGCTATGCTGCTATAGGCTTAGACTGCTGGGGTAACTGGCACATGGAGCTCCTGTCTTCTCCCCCTCTCTCTCTCTTTCCCTCTCTCTCTGTATCTCTCTCTCTCTCCCCCCTATCCATATGCATGTCATTAACTTCATATCTTCCTGGATGTCTTGACAGCTTCTGAAGGCAGCAGGAAGCATCTATTTCAGATATGTAAATGACACCAGCTTGCCTCCTGCTGCTGTATGATTGCATGAACTGTAAGCTCCTCACTTTTCTCTGAGCTTACCACAGTGTTCCTGCAGACCGGTGTTATTCTTCCATCCACCATTAGAACCTGGTCCATGTGTGATAGTTTTGGTCTCTGGCTCATCTCAGTATATTACAGAGGCTAAGACCACCACAGTGAGCTGTTAAATTAATTGTAGACCAGCATTATTCAAATAAAACACTTTCTCTTTCTTCCAGCATGTCAGACAGTGTGAAAGTGGCAAGTGATAAATGTATTCATGTATTCATACAGCACTTTCTTTTTCCTCTGGTGCCTCAGAGTGCTTTTGTTTTATATCTCAGTTTCACCTTTTCATATACATTGAAACACTGATGCTATAGAGAGCTAAGTAAAGCACACTGCTAGAGAAGCCAAGGGGCCATTCAGGGTTTAGACCTGCCCATCAGTGTGAGGACTGCAGAGCCTATGTTCAGACTGCCAAACTTCTGATTGATTCCTGACTCTACTATTAAAAGGCAATAAATAAAAACACTTTGAAAACAAACAAAAATTATAATGTTATAGTGCTCATGTGCCACTGCAGCAGACAACACCACAGACAATACCTGGGGTTCCTTAATTATCTCATTATGGTTCCCTGGAACCCATGGATCCCTGTAGTTCTCTTTATTTGTTAAGAGGCTGACTCTTCAACCTGCAGCTTCTCTTCCTGACTGCAGAGAGCAGCCTCGCTGCTGGAAACTCCTGACAGTTAGCCTCAGCGTGAGTCCTTTTTTTGTGTTGCTCTTGACTTCAACCCCCCCCTCTCTCTCTCTCTCTCTCTTTTACACACACACACACACACGACATCTTGATCACACAAGAGATTCACTGCAATCATGTCTGTCTGTGATTGGGTTTGGGCCTGTTTGACTTTTCAGTGAGGATTGGTTAATCCCATAATCTGATAATGACCCACTGTGCAGATTTAGTGATTAAAGTTCTGAGGCAAATGGTTGTTGCCATGGCTGCGATGGAGAGGAAGAAGAGAATAAATCTCTGTGATGAGAATATGTGTGTCGCTCTGTGTGTGCTTGTGTTAATTCACAGAGTAATGCTTCTTTGGCATCTCCATCATTCTTTGTTATGTTTTGCTGCAACACCTGCTCAGATACTGTCTCAGACCTCAGCTGCTTAAAATGAAGTCATAATTTTCATCTTATCATTATCACTTTTATTTCTTCAGTTATATCAAATTTTAAGTTGAAGACACCTTTGGATGCATGATAAGAATTTTTTGTGCAAAAAATGCAACGTGTTAAGGATCTTTTTTTACTTATGAGCTGAAATCTTTAAAACAGTAATCCACATCTCTGATGATATTCATGATAAGTAGTCTTTGACCATCATCCTTTTGATATATAAACATTTTCCACTTCCTGTCAGCAGCATCCGTTTCCTTCATATGTCTAAGACTGAACAGAGATTCACATCGAGCTAACTCAGTGTGTGACGCTTCCTTCAGTTATTCATACATGTTTCATATCTGATAAGTCTTTCTGTTATCAGTAGCATCTGTGGGCGTCACAGGATCAACCAGGATTCACACATATGAGCAAACAGAGTTCATCAGCCCTAAAGAGAAAGAAATCAGTGTAATCATGGTGCAGACTGCTCCACTGTGTATGCATGCACTGTGAGCAGGCTGCAGCCTATGATTTCATTTCATTTGGTTCAACTTTAAACTAACCTTTAAAGCACCTCACAAAGTTGCTTTCATTGGCCACTGATCTTTTTATGTATTCATTTTTAAATGCAGGGTCTTATGTTGTATAATACTGTTGCAGATCAAATATGAATTCTTGTTATCCAAATAAAATGTCCACTGAAAAGGTTTACTGAACTGAAACAATAAACAAAAAACAACAACTCCCCATTGCAGAGAATAACAGCTCAAGTTGTACAACGTTTAACCTTGTGTTCATTTGAGCTTCAGTGTGGATGCAGATTGCACCTCTTCAACTCGTCTCTGGAAATTTGTTTTATTTTCTGCAAAGTCAACAAGAAATAATTCTACAACACAAAGAAACACGTAACTGCTTTCAAATGTCGACTGATCATGTCATTCATCATTGTTGCAGCTCCTTTATTATTGTACTCTCAAATACATTTTTTGGTTGAGCTGAAATATTACGGAGAAAAGCAAGTGGTGGTGTTGCTACACGAACTCAAACCCAGTGACAGTGAATTCAGTGGTTCTTAGTTTGTGAATGTTCCCTTTGCCCATAATGAAATTCAAATTTTGACGTCAATCAGTCACCTTCCCACTGACATGTCAGAATCATGTCAACCAAAAAAAAAAAAAAAAAAAAACAACCCAAAAACCCTGCCATCATTCAGTTTTTCCAGAAGTGCAGTGTTGTCTTAGAATAAAATAAGATTAAGGTAGTAAAGTAACAATAGAAGGTTTTTTTTCTGTTGAGATGTGTTTTAAGAGGAGAATTATTTTCTTTATGAGAATAATATATATATAAATGGCTTTTTGAGCTTTCAGATGATATTAAATCTACCCTCAAATTAGGCCAGTTGGACCTACTCTGAGGTTGGCAAAAATATATCCCAAGACAACAAATCTGTGACCAGATTTTAAAAGTCCACTTCCAGGGATCACAGGACAGTATTAAACTGTTCTAAGATAGGCCCATTCAGTCTGAAATGTGAGCAAGAAGAGCGATCAAAATATTAATAATAATAATAAGATCAAAAATATTTCTGCTGAGACTTCTTCAAGTTTATTCAGTGATGACCGTTTGGAAGCACTTAGCAGCCTTCTTAAAAAGATCTATTCTTAGCACATTAAACCAAATGGATTATCCTTTTGCCATAAGCTCATTTTCTTTCATACAGTATCATCAATATCAGGGTCTGCTCTGCAGCAAGAGGGCTTCATGACGGACCACAATCAGAGCCCATGATCACAAACAAAGCAGATATCCTGTATTTCCTTCCTCTTCTTTTCCTTTCTTTTTGGTCAAAAGATGTTCCATAGGTTGAAATTGCCACTAAGCTTTGCCAGGTATGTTTTCTATTGTTGAACAGTCCGGCTGAATTGTTAATATTTGCTTGTTTGCAAGAGGTGTAAACGTAAACTCAAGTGGTGTTCTGACAAAGTTAGTCATATATTTAGCTCAGACCTGAATTTGGTAGTTCCTTGTGTGTGTCTCTGTGAGCATGTTCAGTGCCAAACCGTACAGATGCACTGAGATGTGTTCACAAAAGGTCAGAGGTAATGTCTGCATAGAATTCACTGTTTGCTAAGACTGTGGGACTTCATAATATAAAACAGTTGTAATGGTTGTATTATTGTATGTTCATAATTAAACTTGCATAACAGGTAATAATTAAATTGCCCTCAAACATTTAAATCAACAATATCTATCTGACTGTAATTCATTTAGATGAAGTTTGAATTTTAAAAGTATAACAGGTAGCGTCAGTCCTTCTGTAAATATGGCTGATAACTGAGGTTGAACTGGACCTGGTTGATTTGTTTACACCCAGCAGCATTATTATAGAAAGTAAACATTTAATGAATACTCTTTGACAGCCTTAACTTTTACTACATTTATATACTCATTGCTTTTTGTCACAGTGGGGAAGGAAATAGTGTTAAATGTGATTGGAAATAACAGGAATGTGCTGAGAATTTAATGACAAATGAAAGTCCCAAGAAATTAATGTAAAGAGGATTAATTTATGTGGGAGGTACTTAGCCTTTCCTGACCATTATGAATGTAAGGCAACAATGATCCATGCAGTTGGATGCATATCTTTATGTTCATTCACATGTTTAATGTCTTGATTTTCTAAAATGGATCATAAACATGTGACATTTTTAACCATTTTTTAAATTATACCTTCAACCTGTAAAATGATCTGAAAATGAATGTTTCTGGCCAAGATGCAGTCTAATAATCATAGTCCTCTGAAATGAAGGGGCTTTGCTGGAGATATCCTGTACAGCCAAGCAACAATACTTGGTCTCTCCCGAGGAATTTGAAAAATCTGTAAATGTGTTTGACAGATAAGCTGCAAAAATAATTTCTAGTGTCAGTGCAGTCAATGCCCTTTTAATTTCGGCGACTTTGGTTATGTAAGAGATTAATTCTGTGGGTTAAGGTGGAATGTTTGGCGCTGACAGTCTGGTTAACTGGAATTAGAGGCTGGCTGTGTTGACAGACCACCTTGAGGTTGCGGGCTAAGGGCTGAGAGCTGGGGATTCTCCTACCGACAAACCGTCTGTCAAACCGTAGACGCGGGCTCCATGTCAAAATGCCAACCTTCTCCGTGATGTATAAAGGTGCTGTCATCATTAGCAGGTAAACAAAGGGAAATACATTACAAAAGAAGCGGGCGACGTAGGTTGAGGTTGTCGAAATGCTGATTGACGCTTTTGTATGTGTACTTTCCTAAAGTGTTCTGTTTCTTGAATCAAGTGATGGTTTCTGTTAATGCTTCCTGAACAAATATGTGGTGGAGGTTGCGGAATAAGGAAAAACATGCGGTTATGTTGTTGCGAGGCTCACGCAACGCTCGCGCGCTCTGCAGTTATCCCTATTATTCGATAAACTAGAAGCCTACATGTGGTGCGGCATTTGGTGATGGAGGTAGTCTGTGTAGAAACAGGTTTTATTCGACGATTCGGGGATGGACGACCAAACTTGATAACAAACGAATGAAGCTCGTGAGAACGGTCTTTACCGGGGATATTCAGGTTCGATAAGATAGGATCAAACTGTCACCATCTGTCCATGCCGCCTGTGCGTCGTGCGCGTCAAAAGGCGATAGTATTTGGTTGCCGGAGCAACGATGGTCCAAAACTTCGGCTGCATTTTATTTGCATTGTTCTTGAAGAACCTTTTGTTCCAGCAGTGCACTGGAGGAGTTGTTTCGAGCGTAGAAAGTAGAATAAAAGATGTCATTCATCACATAGAATCATACCAGAAAACAGGGCAGCAGTTCATGATGTCCTCATGCTTCAGAGGTGTTTGGTAAAGACTCCTTTTATTTCAGTTATCCTAAGCTTCAAATGGTCGCTTTAAAAACAAACCTCTTTAATTTCATGGGTTTCATTGTGCCCATTTTTCAATCTCAATCCTTCATTTCTTTTCCATTTCTTTTTTTAAATTTTATTTTAGGTCTCTAACCTTACTGTTGTCTGATTACCAACTGAAAAGCCAAAGATTTAACATAAAATATCCTTTCTTCCTCTTATCTATATCTAATGGGTCATGAAATGTAAAAAGCTCTCTTTTTTGCAATTAAATCACATGCAGGATTAAATAGTTTGATTATTAATTTTTCTTCCCCTCATCATATGGACACCTTAATAGCACCTCTCATTTATCTGAGTCCCTAGAGGACACACAGCAACCTGACAAGAAGAGGATTCAAAGGTGAATGAAAGGTTGACTGTGGTGTTTTTCTTGAAATTATATGGCAAAACTTGATTCAGTTTTCAGCTTAAATCCTTGTATGCTGTTTTTTCTGACTGAAAACATAAGTAAAATAAGAAATAAGAGGGAGCCTACTGGTACCCTGACCAGCATGCATCTGTAGTTCACCAGTGTTGACAACTGAAGCCATCAAAAAAAAGAAAGTTTTTCCTCACATGTCCACTTGAAGCTTAAAAGAAATGGAACAGAACCTGTACTAAAATTATCTACTTTGGTGTTTTCTAAATGCATCCATTTGATTTTTATAAGAGGAATTCATACTGACATATAACAAGTGGCTTGGTTGATTTGACTGATTTGTTTTACTCAATCTGTGTTTGGTTGTGGTTGTCTCTTTTCTAATATGACTGATGAAATTAGTTGCTGATAAGGAGTGATTTAATTTAAATGACATAGTTTCCAGTATTTAGGTGATTTTCACAAACCTTAAGTCCTAATTCAGGAGTGAGTGCATCAAAAAAACAAACAAACAAAAAAACTATTGCATGGCCCAAAAGAGTAACTTTCCACTCTTTATACCTTATGTTAACCTGTTGCAGGTAACTGTTGCTTTTGTCTGAAAATATAGCTATTCCAGCTGCCACATTATAAAGGCTTCATTTGTCCTCTACAACTGGGCCATAAATATGAAATAAGTCCCATAACCAGCAGGTCCCTTAAATAAGTTAAGGAAATATTTGTAAAATACTTGATAAGAAATAACACACAATGCTGTTATTATGTAATAATGTTAAATCATCACTTTAATTCCAGTTGCATTTGCATTATCAAATTGTTTATGTCTATTAAATGAAGATATTTTAAAACTAAACTATTACATTTTCCTGAGACCCACACAAATCTAAACACATGGATTATGAGGCCTTCTGTACAGTAAAAAGCTTCAGCATCACAGATTTAAGCACCAAATACAACTTCCTGGTTGTGGTTCAGTGGTAGAGTCATCACCTCTAAATCAGAAGGTTAAGGGTTTGATCCCAGCTCCTGCAGTCACATGTCAAAGTGTCCTTGAGCAAGACACTGAACCCCAAAATTGCTCCCACTGTTGGTCAGTGGTGTGTGGATGAGTGAATGTTAGATAAAACTGATGACCTATATATAGAAAGTCTCAGCCATCAGTGTGTGAATGTGATGTGGATGGGTGAATGAGATCAGCAGTGTAAAGCACTTTGAGTCACAAAGACTAGAGAGGCGCTATATCAGTACTAGTTCATTAACCAATTCCCAACTTGAATCAAACAGGCCCACAAAGGGGAGGTCATGAGACAACACACAAACTGACACCGCAGAAACATTACTGTTAAAACTGATAAACAGAAGCAAGAACAATGAAAAAGAAAACATAAAAATACCATGTCAAGTGAAAAAGGGATTTCCATTTGTTAATGTTAAAAAAAAGACTTTGACTAACTGCCCCCAAAATATTGAAGTTGACAGCTTCTTTAACATTAATGTTCTCTACTTCACAACTATCGACTGTACAATTTGGAGGTAGCTCCTGTGATGTCACTCATTTGTTCCTGGTCCTGTGTTTTGAAGCTTGTTGTTGTTGACAGAGGCCATATTGGAAATGATGTACTCATCCTAGCTTTGGATAAGACAAAGAAGTAACCCTTTAGCCTATTAACAGAAAGCTACAGGGGCTGTCGTCCTGTCACTCAATTCTGTCATGTGCTTGAATGAGCAAAAATTTTAGGTTTAATAACTATGAAAATAAGTGATTAAAAAATCCAACCTTACACTTTTTATTGAGACCCAAGTCATTTTTTGTACCAGGCTGTAAACATGTTTATTTTTGCTGTAAAAATCTGCTTCTTGAGTTTTTGTGAATGTGGTTTCCGGTGCTTGGTCACAGCCAGTTCTAACTGTACAGCTTTTGGTTGGTTTTGAGACACAGCAGATGTTAGTAAGGATGAGCTACAGGTTTATGACTTGTGCAACAAGACTATCAACCTCTTTAGTGTTGGTGCTGTGGGCTAAAAACTGTGCTCTGAATGGTCTGTGTAAATGCCAGGTTGCTAGTTTGTGATGGTTTTCTGTATCTGGAGATACAGTAAATACACTCTGCATATGTCCTTTGATGTTTCCTTTTCTTCCCACACAAAATAACAGTAGGCCTATATCCCTGACAGCTTGCATTGATTAGCAGTAATGCTAACTTTCAGTTGGGATACTACTGTTTGATTACTGATTTATAAATTTTATACCAAAACTAGCTTTTGTGTGTAAATATGTTGCCTCAACCCAACACATTTGCAACCAAGTGAGGCCCCGAAGGTACTGGTTAAGTGGATGAGACCGTGGTTTATAGGCTTAAATAGTACGTCACAAGAATTTTGTTTTTTTTTATATGTGAGAAAAAAGGCTTAGTCTTCAAATAACAAATTAAAACAACTTAAATCTGTTTCTTCTCCATTCTGTCTCCATCCCTTTTCTATCTTCCTCATTACTTTATCTCAGGACACTTATGGGTCCATATGGAGTTGACCGTGCTGTTTATTCCATGGAATTTACAGACTGTGAAAACGGCCTGGGTGAGTATTCTGTGTGTGTGTGTGTGTGTATATATTTATATATAATAGTGTATATTATATTATTTATGATTATTGATGCTGGTATTTCTGCTTGTTTCAGCCTGTTTTGTTTAGCTGGAATGATTTGAATCTTTATTCTAACAGGCCTGTCTCTGCAGTGTTTATCCTCGTGTTTGCTGGGTGTGGAAGTAGGTCATGTTGCAAAGCCCTAACCCACTTAACTCAGCTGGGTTAAGAATACAGGGGACTGATGTCGCTGTTATTTGGATTTCAATTCCACACCACACTGGTGTGGCTTGTGCCTGTACAACAACTGCCTACACACATTAATAGCAGTACAGTCTTTAAAACAAACCCTGTTGTGCTCTACACAAGTGACAGCATATTTATCCTCATAAAGGAACTTCTTCAACTAAATTGCAATCATGACAAATATGTGTTTTAAACTCGTCATTTTCTACTTCATAATATTTTCTTTTAGCATTTCTTTTTCCATATACTTCAGCATGCCAGCATTGCCCCTCTGCTCCTTTGAATCTTTTTATTATGCCTTTTGAGTACTTTTAACCAGGGCTTTGAACCAGAATTTTTTCCTAATCGGTTCGTTCCGAACAGAAACGGTATTTTAACGTTTTCGGTTTTGGGTTCCACCCCGAAATTAACGTTCTCGAACCGGTTAGAACAAAAAAATTTCGTTCCTGAACCGGTTAATATCGTTCCATGTCAGCCAGCAGGCTGTTACTTATTCCCAACAACAAACACTACATTCAGTTGGCCTGTGCATTATATGAGCTGCATCACATATTATAGCCCTCTGCTTTTCAAGCTCTATCACTTAGCAACTTACCATGATAAACAGAAGCCCTATTTGTACGGGATAAGTTTCACCTGAGGACCTCTGATAATTTGTAATACTTGAGGAGGACATCAGTGTTTTTAATCCTCTGAGATTCAACCGTGTCCGTTATTTATAAAACAAAAAATCCAGGACAAATCAGCGACCGTATTTCAGACACAGAGGTCCTCTGATACTAATCCAGTCCAGATCGGCTTCTCTCTAAGTTCGCAGCTTTTTCTGATCATTTTCTGCTCAAAGATGACAGCTCCATAACCCAAGAGGTCTAAAAACATGGAGCCTACAATTCTACAATTCAACAATTTCATTTAGCAGACGTTTTTCTCCAAAGCGACGTACAACACAAAAACATGACCCCCTCTCTCTCTCTCTCTCTCTCTCTCTCTCTCTCTCTCTCTCTCTCTCTCTCTCTCTCTCTGTGCAGCAGGTTGGCACTGACGCGCTGCCTCAGAGCTCAGGATCATATTTGATAACATCTAAATGAAACTGTTGGAAAGCAGCGTTGGTTTCTCTGTTTTGTTGCTCCTAAATGTTGATTATTAGACATGTTTGGAGATTCAGAGCTTTGGTCCAGCAGCCGTTCTGTGTGGACAGAACTCCAGAGATCCAGGTGTGGAGAAAAGGATGAAAAGCTTTGCTGCAGACTGCGGTGAAGAACCAGTTAATTGTCTTAATAGAGCTAACAGTGAGCTCATTATGGTGATGTCAGCAGAAAAACACAAGGTGAACTACTTTTTTTTTTGAAGACTATAGTTAAAGTAAGATCACAGCGCTTTACTTATTGTTGCTTCACAAACTCACTCGCGTGCGCTCATAAAAAAAAAAAAATCAATATTTATGATGGTTGAATATCAGGGCAGCACTCAATAAGAACTGATCTTTAGCACCGCAGCTTTTAAGTTTTAAAATAAGTAAATTTGTTCTAAATATCCAGAAGTTTTTCATGCAGATTATTTGACAGAAGACGTTCAGATGTTGACGTCTTCTTGGACACACGGCTGGCTGTGCGCTGCAGAGTGAGGCACTGACGCGCTGCTTCACTCTGCAGGGCATGAGAGAATGACTGGAGGTGAATGAGTTTGGGCTACATGACCAACATGACAGACAATTCAAGAACGAAAAAAGAACCGGTTTTAACCGGTTTCTATTATTTTAACGTTCCGGTTCTGCTCCGGAACATTAAAAATTCAAAAGTTTCTGGTTTCGTTTCCGTTCCTAGCAAAATGGCAAAAGTTTCCGGTTTTCGTTTTCGTTCCGCGAACCGGTTCAAAGCCCTGCTTTTAACAGCTTAGCAGCACTAAATAAAGACCGCGGCCTTCATCACCCTTTTCTTTTTTTCCCTAGTTTTCAAGAATCAAAATAATTTTTAAGCATTTTATTTCATGAAATACTTTATATTTTTCTTAAGACACACTGCTGATTTGTGTGAACAGCCCAGTCTGTCATTTTGAGGCACACATAAAGCACTTCATTAGAAATAATGTATGAGCTAGGGCAGCACATTAAATGTGATGTGATTAAGGTCTGAAATTAATGTGTACATTTTTCTAATCGCGTGCCACTTTGTGCCTTGAGTTAAGCTGCTGCTGCTCCTCTTCCTGCTCTTGCTGCTGCTGTGATGGAGAATAATAACACTACTGCCTTTTGAATGGCATACATCACTGTGAAACTGGCTCCCCTAGAAGGCTCAGTCAGAGAAAAACTATGTTGAAGGGAAGTGAAGTACCATAGAGGCACTTAGAGTTTAATCAGCCACCTAGAAACGAAGCATTACGTGCAGCTAATCAGGCTGATGTCAGAGGACAACCACATCAAAGAACTTGACAGGGCACTCCTATAGAGTTTGCAGCTTACCACAGGCCTGTTGATATCTCTAAACTCCTGCATATTTCTTGAAGTGTTATTCTTTACAAAAAATAGAAAATAAAAGTAAATACTCTATTTTACATGACAAGCACTCTGAGGCAGTTTCCTTCTTCTAAGTCATGGTTTTAGACCACCATGGTGTCCAAGAATAGCATTTATTATGAAAATACATTTAAAAGTCAAGATCATAAAGTACGTTAACTTGTTTTTTATTCAATTCCAAAATCAAGTTAATTATAAGATTATTTAAAACTGTTTTAAATGCAAATCAAGGAATTCTTCAACACACAATTAATCATCAATTAATCAATCAGTTATTGATTTGCAAAAAAAAAAAGACAAAATGTCATCTCTAAAATAAGAGATAAGTTGACTTGTTTAGGGGAAGTGTTTGACTCATCTCTTTACTGAAGCTTTAGGTGATAGATGTGTAATATGATATCGTTTTGACAAAATAATAAAGCTTGCCTTTTGTGTGTTTAGGTACTTCATGGTTAAGCTGCTGAAGATTCTCTCTGCTGTTCATTGCTGAGGGTTTATCATAACTCAAATAAAAGATTGTTTTGCTTTTGTAAACTTAGAACAAGCCTTTTATTTTATATAAGGAGCTGGTTCCCCTTTACAAAGACTGCCCTCCTGCATCACCATGTTTCTATCCCAGCATAGAGCAGCCAACTAGTAACATTTGCATTTTTGGATGGCTGCACAAAATGCATCTATTGGCAGATAAAGAGGAAAAGAGTTTCGTATTACAAGACATTTTAAAAGTCCCTGTGAGGACTGTCTAAGTGATGTTAAAACAGTCTCTCTTCTAGATATCTGCCTGATCCTAATCCACAACTTAAAATGAGGTTATCAGCACCAATATAGATTATTTATCAATGTTATTTCTTAGCTTCCTGATCGGGTCGGACAGGACCAGATTGATTTACAGCACGTTGAAGTCTCTATGACAACACCACACCAACCAACAAAGTTTAGCAGTGAGAAGTGAGATCTATGGGGTTTTTTTTTCCTGAAAATGATTTTTGTCATTTATTTTGTAGTAATGGATGCACTGGAGTGAGACCGGCAAAGAGTCTCGGCAAAGAGACAGAAGAGCATAAGAACGAGCTAAAGGCTAAAACACATTCTAAACTGTTTGGTTGTTTGTTTCAACCCACATGCAGCAGTTATTCTACAGTGATCTGATCAAACTTGAGAGTCTGTCAATAAAATGAAGAGTGAGGTTAAGTTAGCTCTGATTGGTAGATGAGCACTGGTAGGATGTAATGAGGATTTGCTAACATTACAAATTACAGGCATGTCTCAGAGTACTGGGCTGTGATCTAAATTTAGCCAGTACAAACTGAGTTCACAACGTTTGCTTGTTGTCACATTTCAAACAACAGCTCTATGTAACTGTTAATAAATGCATCACCTCAGAGCTTTGTATCTGGTGAAAAGCTGTCTTGAACTAAGAAACAAAGGAGATCTGATCTCCATTCATTTGCTTCGAAACAAACACGCCTTGGTAAGAGTCACAACCTCACGACAATTGGAGCAAGTGGTCATGGGAAACAGAATCTTTATCCTGGAGAAAAACTATTTTCCAGAGCTTTTCCAGATAGTCCTTACAGCCCCTCACCATGCATGACAAAGTCTTCTTGTCCTTGAAAGGCAGCGCCTTTAGCCTCTATAACCCAGATTCTTAACAAAATAAAGCAACTTATGAATGATCCTTTATTTATTTATTATTTACACACATTTACCGTGTTACAGGGTGATGTAGAGGTTGGTGCTGTTTCCTTACAGCATGAATGTACCTGATTCAAATGTCCCAGGGAGCAAGTTCCTTTTCTGCGTTGGTTTTGATTTTTGCATAATCCTCTCTGTGTAGAGTTGCATGTCCACTGCCATTGCTTGGATTACTGGACAGGATCCAGTATGAGAATATTGGCCTGTCACATTAGCATGCTAACCAAAAATAATGTTTTAAGCCACCTTGTGTACCAGTTTAAAGCTTACTGACACTAACTGTTAACAGTTTTACCTCACCTCCTTGTCTTTGTTGTGAAATAAAAGAAGCAAAATGTACAGGTCATTTTTTCGGACTAATTTGATTTGATGTGTGATCTGTTTGCATGGGATGTTAGTGAAAGTTAATAACTATTTTGGAGGTGTTGTCAAAGTGTTTTGGCCAATTAGAATCAAGCATCCCACACAGATGGAAGATCAGGAAGAAAGCTGATACTAAATCTAAATAAGCCCATTAACTATGATTTACTATTGCTTTGAATTACCCATGAAGGCTGTAAAATGTTGAAGTGAGCTGAATCAAACTATTGAGGTCTGTGTGTATTTGCACACAGTAAACAAAAAGCTTCTTAAAGCTGTCCAGTTTAGTCAAGGGCAAGTGTATGCACTGCTCCAATGCTAACCTGAGCCTTGTGTACATCAGAAGTCTCTATACGCTCTATAAGGGCTGCCCCTTATTTACACTGCAAAGCTAACACTCCTTCAGTACTATGCTGAGGATAGCAAAACCTTCTCTGTGCTAATGCAGCTGAAGCTGTATCACTTTAATATGCTGAGCTTCTTCGTATATATATATATATATATATATATATATATATGTATATATATATATATATATATATATATATATATATATATATATATATATATATATATATAGATAGATAGATATATATATGTATATCCTTTAATGTTCTGTAATGCATTCTGTAATGATCTGTGTAATATTAAATGATGTTTTTCATCTTTCTCTGTTTTGTAAATATAAAAACAGTAATGCAGCCAAGTATTCCTTTTATCTATTTATCCTGTGTTTTTATAAATCTACAATCAATCTTTGGAAATCAGTTGGTCCTTGAAGCACCGTCATCAGTGTTATTGTAAATAAATAAGTGTAGTGGAACAGGAGGGAGACCCTGTCCCTTAAATTCTCTCAAACCGCTTTTGTATAAATGATGTTTTTCTCATTTTTCTGTTTTTCTTTGGGGGTGAACAAAAGAGTGACAGTATTTTTATCAGAGTAAGGTAAAAAAGGGAGGAATCACTGAGAAAGGGAGCTCAACCTTATTTAGCACACCCAGTTTTTCTTCTGATCAAATCCCTGTTGCTCTTGTTGTCCTGTAGTGGCAGTCTAACAGACGCTTTAAGCTGAATAAGCTCAGATCTTGTGATTCAGTTCCATGTAAGCTTCAGTCACTTCAGTTATCACTTACATAGCGGGAATTGAACATGTGTGTGTGGGTAATGCAGAGCCTTTGTTGAACATTGTCTTGTAGTTTTTAAATGGCTCCTGAACTAAGGCATTATTCCCCTGCTGTCAAACAAATATGCATGTTTGTTTTTTATTATGATTATTATTATTTTATTCACAAATGGCTTTTGTTTTATAATATCTATAAAAGCTAATAATTAAAATAAAGGACCTAAATACTGAGTGGTTTCTGACAGCCATGTACAAACTTACCATCGACTGATGACCATGTTTTTTACATCTAAAACTCAAAGTCAGAGCTATATACTTAAAAAAAGACATGTTGCCATCTACTAATAAAATTGCAATGTCCTTGACATGACTTTACCCTCATTCCCAAAAGATCACAATATTTAAATTCCCATCTGCACCAGACTATTGTTATTCATTAATGCATTTTAATGAGCTTGTGCTCCATTTAGCTTTACCCATCCTTACTGTGTGGAGGTCAGAACAGTTATTTTTCTGTAACCTCTTGCTCAGAAAGTGCTGAAAAAACAAAGACTTGTTTGACTTTGACCTGTTTTGGTTTCACCTCCAGCTTTCAGTCTTTTATTGGGTCACTATTAAGTGATAAGTGTATTTGATGTTGATGGCTGGATTCATCTAGTTCATATGTTTTATTGTTCTGAACAGAACCATTAAAAAGGCACTTCTACCATCAGACTTTTGATAAAGTTTGATTGCTATTAATCTGTTTTCTTGATGTCAGTCAGTCGTTGTTTAGTTTGCTTATGCAGTCCTTGATTCCCTGGACAGTGCAGACAATTTTGTACAATGACTCTTTGCAGCTTTTGTCAGATTTTAACCTTGAGGAAGGAAAAGTTGGTTGGTTGGTTGGTTGGTTGGTTGGTTGGTTGGTTGGTTGGTGTACCCTCATTCTTAATATGATAAAAAAAAAACTACACAAAGATGTAAACGTGCTGAAGAGATAGTGCTTGTAATTTGGTATTTGAGCAAGACAAGTTCCATAATATTCACTGATTCTGTTCATGCTGTGATTTGATACTTGCACATGTTAACACTAAAATCTACCAAATCTCTTGCCATGTTGGTCAAGTTCAAGTGTTGGAACTATGGTTACTTACCTCGTCTTCTTGTGCCAACAGGAATTAAAGTGATTGGTGGAGTCAAGGAGCTGACTGGAGAGGAGTTTGGCGTGTATGTCAAAAGGGTTTTACCAGGTGGCCTTGCTTCAAGTGATGGTAAGAAATTTCTCTTGTATCTCAAATGTAACTACAAACATCAGTCAGTCAGAAACTTTATATCATGTTTTTTTGCATCCAGGCTCAAAATCTCATCAGTACCTAGACAATATTCACAAAGACCCCATGTCAAGACAGGATAAGATCCAATAGCATCTTACAGGAAAGACTCAGTCTTATATTATCTTAATCCACCATGAGCAGAGCCCTTTGAACTTAGCAAGTTACAGTGGTAAGGAAACCCTTCTTTGATGGTAAGAGTCAGTGTAATACTTGAAAAGTTGCATTTCCTTGCAGCAAATGTGTTGAAATGCCAAAGCTGAAGGCTTAAAATGAAGAACGCTCTCACAAGACAAAGATGTAGAAACAGAACCCATGCTGCTCAGAAATAGAAACTCCACAGAGATAAACACCTGCCCAAACAGGGACTAAGCCATGTGCCACCACCACTGTTAAAGGCCTTTGAAAGGCTTCTCTCATTATCAAACGCACTCATTAGGCTGCTTGAATGCAGCCTAATGTTTAACTCCTGTGTGAGACAGTTGATCAGCAGTGGGGTTTATAGTGAAAACAAGGTTCAGAATCTATACTCTCTACTGATGCTGTACCAAAACTGGAAGAGGAATCAGAAAAAAGGGCAACGTAAACTCCTCAATCTCTGAGAAAGAAAAAGTTCAATTGAAGCACTTCATGACGCTATTTGTGAAGCACTGTATATTAACATATATCTGACAATATTTAACTAACATTAAAGAAAACAGAAACATTTACAGCAGACAGTGAAATTGTTATTATCTTATTAAATTTAAGAAGGGCTGTATTTAAAAATCAGAGATAATCAATCCAAACAGTTGTTTAGTAATTGTTCACGGTCTCTGAACATCAGACATGCAGCTGATCTAACAATAACTTCAGAAAAACACAACTTAAAGAAAAAGTTGCATTCTTGGTTAGTCAGCAGTATTTATTAGTAATATGAAATTATTTCCATTCACTCCTTCAATATTTTGGAGATGCAAAGTACATAATACATTTAATATGAGAGACCCAGAATCAGTGTTTAGAGTCGACATGTGAACATGAGTCCTGGGGCAAGACATTTCACCCCCCGGTGGCACAACTGTTATGTGTGAATGTACATGAGTGGGATTAGTAAACACTGATGGGTACTCCATGTAGCATCTGCTGCTGTTGCGTGTGAATCGTGCGAAGAGGTTATTGTGACCTGTAGTGTAAAAAGCATAGACTGTATGAAATAAAGCCTTTTCAGATGACCAAGCACTTTATAGCTCATAACCAGCTTACAGTGTTCAGCTGTGCTCCTTGTCTTTACCACCACAAAACCGCCAAATCCTTTAATACATAAATTGCAATTTGACTTTCTAGTGTCTTAAAAATTCCTGAAAATCTTTGTTAAAATTCTCTTACGTGTGTTTTTTGGTAGAGAAGCTTGAAATTTACACTAAGGAAGAGATTGAAGAGAGAATTTTAGCCTTGCTGGACTCGGGCCATTCTGAAAACCTCTGAACTAAGAGAAGAGTTTTTTTACAGGGCACATTTTGTGAGGATAAAAACATTGAATGGGCATGCCAAAAAAAATGTCATGGCTGCTTTCTCTTTGTCATAAAGGATCAATACAGAGCACCAACTTTGAGGTTGAACAGAGAGAATGTTATTGGTGACTAAATAATTAACATAAGCTAGTGGTTTGCTCAGGAACTTGAATATAAACAAGTGTAATTTAAGAAAAAGGTCTGCACAGATCAGCAAGCTTCCTGCTCAATGCTGGGTTTAATGTGAACTTCAGGTTGACTCATGTTGGCCTGGCAGACATTCCCTTATTGACCATGAAATTTACCGTTTAAATTACTTTAATTTTGAGTCCATTTGTCTTCCAAATACACAAGATAGAACAAAGATCCAGTGAAAGATCTCACCTGTGGACTCCAAAAACTGTTTTTGTCAGATAAAAATCTACTAACCATCCAAGCAAAAAACTAAATATAGCTGCAAATATGTTATGAGCACAGAAGACTCAATAGCGTGACTTAAAAGACTAAATCCAACATTCTCCAAGGTTTTTTTAGCATCACACTTTCACCCCTGTAAGACCTAAAAAAATCCCTTTTATCTGTGTGAAGGCAGAGCTCAAGATTTCCTCACAGCACAGGCAGTATAGGTGTGCATCCTGCTCATACTCAGCTATGAAATCCAAGTCCATCCAGTGCTCTCTTTACCAGGCTGCTGACAGGGCTGTCCTCTACAGAATCAGTCACAATGGAATATAGCATTGCAGTTTGTGCAACTATTGCATGTTTTACAATCGGTGAAACAGACTTTACTGGCAGTCACCACCTCAGTAAGGAAGAGCAGCCAACAAGCTGAAGTCAGATTTCTGGCCTCATCCTTTTTGCCACCTCTCCCTACTGTATGTGAAATCTGGAGCCTGCTTCAGTGTTTCTCTCTGGTCACTTTGTTGACAAGTCCCAACTCTACTCTGTGAATTACTTTGGTAATCTGCAGAGGATTAATTACTATCATGTACAAACTGAGAACGATTTAACAAATAGGAATTAAGATGGCTTAGTGTGGTTCCTTAATGCTATTTAAATGTTCCACTCTCTATAATAGGATGTGAGGGGCAAGAGTATTAGATGTAGCCCCAAGATCTAACAAGACAAGTCACAAACACATCAGTTTTATTTCCTCAAGGTTAGAAAATGAAGCAACTTTATGGCAAAAGTATTTAAGGGAATTCTTTGTCAGATATATCTTAGTGAAAATGAAAGTGGAACTCTTGGGAGAGTGAGCCTTTTGTTTCTTTGTTTTTAGGAGAATCCCTCAAAAGAGAGAACTGGAGATCTAATTACCAGGTTTTCAAATAAGAGAGTATTATGCACAGTGAACGCTGCATTCAGGGCGTATTCAGAGCCCCTTTACTTTTTCTGTTTTTAATATTGCAGCTTGATGCTACAATTAACTAAATTCCTTTTTTTTCCCATATAAATCTGCTCTCTGTACCTCATAACAAAAAAGTGGAAGAATAATTGTAGAAAATTTTGCAAGTTTATTAGATTATAGATTATTATTAAAAGAAAAAAATAAATATCACGTTGGCGTAAGTATTCAGAGCCCTTACTCAGTACTTAGTTGCAGCACCTTTGGCAGGAATTAGAGCCTCAAGCCTTTTTGGGTATGACACAACAAGCTTTGCAAACCTGGACTGGGGGATTTTCTGCAGTTCTCCTTCGCAAATCCTCTCCTCAGTCAGGTTGGATGGGGACATTTTCTTATGTCTCTCCAGAGATGTTTGATCAGGTTCAAGTCAGGGCTGTAGCTGAGCCACTCCGGGACATTCACAGAGATGTCCCGAAGCCACTGCTGTGTGTCCTGGCTGTGTACTTAGGGTCATTGATGTGTTGGAAGCTGAACCTTGGTCCAGTCTGAGTTCCTGAGCGCTGTGGAGCAGGTTTCACTGAGAATCTCTGTACTTCACTCCGTTCAGCTTTCCCTACACCCTGACCACTCATCCAGTCCCTGCTGCTGTAAAACTCACTCCACCATGTTTCACTGTTGGGATGGTACTGGGTAGTTAACAAGCTGAGCCTGGTTTTCTCAAGACATCGCGTCTAGAATTTAAGGCCCGCTTACAAACTCCAAGCCGGCTTTCTTGTATTTTGCACTGAGAAGAGGTTTTCATCTTTGAACTCTCCCAGAAAGCCCAGGTTGGTAAAGGGCTGCTTGGTCACACTGGACTTCAGGGTTAAAGTGTGCTTGAGCATGGTACATTTGGCCACTGCGACCACCCCCATAAGCCCTCAATGGTCACAAGAGTGACCGTTGAGTTCTTGGTCACCCTCTCCAACAAAGGCTGTTCTCCCTTGACTGCCCAGTTTTGCCAGTGACCAGGTCTTGGTAGAGTTCTTGTTGTGCCAAACTTCTTCTGTTTGAGAGTTATAGAGGCCACTGAGCTCTTGGGAAACCTTCAGTGCAGCAGAAATGTTTTTGTAGTCTCCCTAAGATCAGTACCTTGCAACAATCTTGTCTCTGAGCTCTGCAGACATTTCCTATGACCTCATGGCCTGGCACGGCACGGCATATCTCTAACAGAATTGAAGTAAATAAGCATAAAATAAGTAACTCTGACGCCACAAAACACATGACACAAGCATGTTACAACACCCCTTATTTATTTTTTAAATTTTTTATATTATTAACAGTGCTTCAAAAATGTATCACATCACCAGCCAGTAAAAGGCATTAGCCTCTGCTGCCCTAAAACTAACTATATATTTCTTGTTGTTGTTGTTGTTGTTGTTGTTGTTGTTGTTGTTGTTGTTCTTCTTCTTCTTCTTCTTCTTCTTCTTCTTCTTCTTCTTCTTCTTCTTCTTCTTATTCTTATTCTTATTATTATTATTATTATTATTATTATTATTATTATTATTATTGTTGTTGTTGTTGTTGTTGTTGTTGTTGTTGATGATTTTGTTGTTGTTATTATTATTATTATTGTTATTATTATTATTGTTATTATCCATGAATATTCAAATGTACTGTTTAACAAGAAAGCAGAAAAAAAGTTAATCACATTATTATTATCTGATTGTCAGGTTTCAGTTATTTACTGTCATCACTGAACAGAGAAATGTGTTTCGGTGGTTCTGTGTTATTCTTAATTAATTCAATGTGATTGCTCAAATTTGCGAATAAAAACCTGCTCAGTTTGAAGTTTCTCTCTACTGGTCCAAATGGTGAGACGAAGGAAACTCACACAGAAAGAAAGATTCCAAGTGAAAGCACTTCATGGTGCTGGATGGTTTTCTTGTTTTTATGACTGGTGGTCTGATAAATTTGTAAAGCACTGTATTTACATGAACCACATTCACTATCTCCTTTTATACTCAGTGACCTAACTTATTCTTTTCCCCTGTCTCAACATAATAAGTGTATCATGCTGTCCAAGTGTTATCAAATGCATTTAATAAGGTGTCAGGTAACTTGTAATGCTTGTGTTTTTAAAATCCTGACTGTTGTTTGTCTTGTTGCTAGAAGATGGCTAAAACAGCGTCTTTCATCTCTAACAGGAAACCTCATGTCAGGGGACCAGATCTTGGAGGTGAACGGTGACAGTTTAGTTGGAGTCACAAGTGAAAGGTATCTCACTCTTCCTTCTCTTTTCTTTGTGTAACAGTCAGTATTAAATGATGCTCATTTCTTTTTATGATTGCTTGCAGAGCTGTGGACGTCCTGAGAGCAGCCTCAGCAACCAATCACATGCGGCTTCTCATAGCCAGAGATGAGGAAGCAAAGTAAGCGATTGTACAGTTTTATTTTGAATTAAATTCATATGAATATATTAGTTAAATATTTTGCTCTCCAGGATCGGTTAACTCATGGACTAACTTTTCACAAAGTAACATTTGAATCAGATCAACCTGAACCAGATTAAGAGGTGTTACCTCTCTTGTTGCCTGGGTGCTGGAAGTCCTTTTGTGATTTGATTACTGTTCCCACCAAATACTAAAGTTATAATTCAATCATGCTGTTTCCATTCTGTATTAAGAATTAATATGAGAAGTGCTTTATTTGGTCCCACTAAACATAGCAAAGCCTCCACACACACACACACACACACACACACACACACACACACACACACACACACACACACACACACACACACACACACACATTTAATCATCATTAAATACAAACGGTATGAGTGGTAGACTCTGACAGTAGGGTGTCGAAGCATGAATGCCTGATCTGACCACACTAGAATGAGAGCAGACTGAGGGGAGATAGCTTAACCTAGAGCAGGGCTCCTGACGAGATGAGTTGTGTTAATCTGTTCTCTCTGTTTTAGCTATGCTGTGAAGATCAGAGGAGATGAAGGGGAGTAGAGGGTATGGCGGGGAGAAGAGGGGGATTATGCCTGTCTGTTTGTGTCTCACATCAAACAGATTCCCTCCTTAAAACCAAGTCAAAACGTTGGTAAGCACAAGTGACATGCTTACCAACTGAGAGGGCCGAGAAAGCTGAGCTCTCTGAGGGCCGCTTTCAAATGACTGTCTTCACCTATTACAACAAGGTTTAGACAGCTGTGCTCCTCTTCTAGAAAACAGAAATTTAGCACTAAATGCTTGTCTGTGGAGTGTCTCAGGAAAACTTTCTTCCCTGGGAATCATTGTTGCATGTTTTATAAATTACTGCTGCACTATCACACAGCTTCCTACATTACTGTTAAAAAGAAGGAGATTTTTCTGTCAAATGATAAACAGATGTGTAAAATAACTTTTTTTTTCTTCATTTCAAGGCTCACGGTAAATAAATTAAAAGGGTCATACAATTTTTACAAAATAAGCTAAAGGAGAATGAGGCAGAACGAAGTGCTCAAGTCTCAGATTTCAGCTGATTCAGTCCACTTTCCAGCACTGTCTGAGAGAGAGAGAGGGGGGGGGGGCAGGAGAGAAAGAGAGAGAGAGAGAGATACACCAAGTAAAGTGGTTTACTAATGCCTGTCCTAAATAGGTTGTCATGACCTTATGACATATAGCCCACATAGATGTTGAGGAACACCCAGTTTAGGTATCAATAATGAAAAACTTAGAGACAACAGGGAGAAATTATAAGCCATTAATTCAGTAGTTAGAAAGTTTAGATTGAAACATGAGTGACTTCTGTGGAAATAGAGACAGTTAACAGATCAGCATCCTCTCCAGAAACGGTTTAAAACCCCCACACCGGTGACATCATGTTGGCTCTCTTGTCAGCTTGCTCTTCTGCTCAGTGGTCAATGGCAGACCACACGCTGCTTGTGTTAGAATGTGTAGGCTTGTTAAAAAGTACAGTTGCACCATTCTTACGGACTTTCATTTGACAAATTTGATTATAAGGATGAATAAAATCATATATACTTAGTATCAGATCGTGAATTATTGGACGGATATACAGTAGGAAGAGTGGGGTAAGATGCCCCTATTTTTACTTACCTTACCCTCCAGGCCAGAAATACATAGACAGGAAACTAAGACAAGACCTGAAAAATCAATAACAGATGATTTCATACCAATAAAATCACAGGTTGTTACAATTGTGTTGTTGTCAGTACCTGCACAAAAGTGGACCAAGGTAGGATAGCTTGGTGATCTGAAGATAGGATCATGGACAGCCAAAGCTTAATGGTGTGTGTAGGGAGTAAAGGATGGTGCATGTACTCTAATCCAACAGAAGAGCTCCTGGAGCTTAAAATGCTGGGAAAGTTTGTGCTAGTTTTGACAGAAAGGTGAAAGAACGCCGGAACATCACAACGGTTGCCTAAGGGCTCACATACTGTGGTGAAGACCAGTTAGGTCGTCCATATTGACTGCCACCCACTGCTGATAATATCCAAACAAATAAATAGCAGAGGTTATTATTTTTTATTACCTTTAATTAAGATTGACTGTGTTTCTCTCTCATCTTACTTTGCTTGATCGGTCAGTCAGGAGTTATGACTAATGAGAACTGAGGATGCAGACATTGTTTCGATGTTGATTTGTGTGGTAATCACTTTGTCTTTTACCTTCGTCACAACAAACAGTGACTTCAGTCTGCAGTTCTACATTTTTATACTCATAATTCACTTATATATTTTCTACAGGTTAATGAAGGTTAAACAGGACCCCATTTTTATTTTTTTTATCGTTAAAAAGCACAACAAGAAAAAGTTAGGTTAGATAAAAAGTGTTAGTGACACTTTCTTTTGTTTATTATTATTATTATTATTATTATTATTATTATTATTATTATTATTATTATTATTATTATTATTCCTTTCTATTATAACTAAAACTGTCATGCTCTCTTTTCCAGTCTTAAATATGTGATGCGTATATCTATGAATCTCCTGTGCAAAAGTTAAATACAGTCTATTTTAATGTTACATGTACATCTTTTTTATGTTAATAATATTTTTAGTTAATAACATCGACTGGTTTACTACATTATGTTTTTTGTTGTTGTTGTTGTTGTTTTTGTCAATGGATTCTGGCTATATTTTTAAGGTGGTTTGATGTACTCTTTACACCAGTCAACAGTTTGTTGCATGCTTATTTTTCCATTTATAATTACATCCATTACTTCAAGAGAAATGTAACCTTTGCTGTGATTTGCTTGTGTGTGTAATTGATTTACCTTTTCTTTTTTTCAAGTGAAAAACTCATTATCACTTAGTAATTCAAAAACTGTCACTCAGTAAAGTGTGCGCCCCATGTATCCAGGCCACAGTCCTTGTAGCCTTGGTGATGATAGGAATGATTACTGGTCGCAGCATGATTTGGGGCATTCCCTCCCTCCCCCATACTCCCTGTACCTCTCAAGCTTTCCAAAATAAATGAGGGCAAAGAGCTCCTCAAAAAACTCCAAAAAATTCCTATTGATGTTTGTAAAGTTACAGTCAGTCCTGGTTTGGACAATGTCCCAGTCAAGAGAATTATGTTAAGTACATCTTTACTTCTCATCTATGACTTGCAAGCTTGTATGCCAATAACATTTGTCTTTTGGTTTATCTTAACAGGAGAGAATTTTCTGAGTTGCTGGAGAAGTATGGATCTAGTGGTAGCACAGGATCTACACGCAACTCTCCAATCCAGCAAGGTAGGGAAATCCTGCTTTGTTTTCATCCCCGTTGTGACACATGGGATCATGTTCTGTGCATTTAACAAGCTGAAAATAGAACATATATGTACAGGTGTACATCATTAGTAATCAGTAAGTAAGGTTTTCATCATTAGGTACTCCTACTCATGTAATGTAGAGTCAAGTCAGTCAAGTATTGTTTTATTTTATAAACAAAAATCATTGGGTTGCTCCTTTATGTGACAAATGGGGGGAAGGCAGAGTGGTCAGACTAAGGGGTAGATGGAGTAAGTCTAGCGTCGAAAATGACTCATGATGAGGGCACTTGTTACATAATTGCCAGCATCTGTTAGATTTAGGAAGGAGGTAGCAAGCTGGTTCAGGGTTGTTCCAACACTGCTTCGTTACATCAATATATCATGGCACATCTGTTTCACAATGAAGAAACAAAATGAAGGCAATTCTTTTCATTTAAAACAAGAATCTGTTCCTGCTGCATTACTGGACACTTACACAAGAATTGAAATACCATGCACATGGACAGTGGTGAATGAATAAGATTTTTTTAAATCCAATTTAATTTCCTCTACTATATTTAAGGACTTTAAACTTGAAAATTTTAATTGAAAAACTGTAACTTTAATACCATCAATGGAAATATATTTTTTAGGAGTTTAAAACAGGATCTCAATGAATATGGAAAATAATTTAGTATTGGGGGCTGCACGGTAGTGCAGCTGTTACAGCAAGAAGGTTGCTGGTTTGAATCCTGGTTCGGGCATGGTGGTCCTTTCTGTGTGGAGTTTGCATGTTCTCTCTGTGCATGCCGGAGTTCTCTCCTGGTACTCCAGCTTCCTCCAACTGTCCAAAAACATGCTCATCAGGTTAACTGGAGATTCTAAACTGCCTGTAGGTGTGAGTGTGAGTGTACCCTAAGACAGCTGGAAGCCAGCCACCCGTGACCCTCCATAGGATAAGCATTATAGAAGATGAATGAATGAATGAATGAATTTAATATTGGGGCACCTGTGGCTGCTTTCAGTGTATGAATGTGTCTGAATGTGACTTGAATGTGACTTGTCAAATATGAAAGCAATTTGGTCAGAGTACTTAAGAAAGTGCTATATACAGAGAGTTCATTTACCATTTATACCCAAACTGAGTTTAGCTCTACTGGTGCTGTGTTTGAATCATAAGACAAAAATAAATTCCACACTGAACGTGCCTCGTAAAGTCTGGGAAAATGGACAAGAAATCTAACTTCTCTTCAAATAAATGACAAACAGGTTGATGAAATTGTCTGGCTTTTTAAGAGGATTTAAAAAAATATACAGCAAATGGAATGAGGATTATATCCACAATGTGGATGTCAGACCCAAGACCACCAGCTCCTGCCTGCACTGTTCTATAAACACCCCCAGCATTTAAAAACTCCACAATATAAATGCTTGAGCTACTGGGGGGAATGAATTTCATTGAATGCTGACTGAATGTTTGTGAATCTGCTCTTTTCCTTAACAAGCCACTGTGTGTTGCAGTTAACTGATATCATATTTTAATGAACTGAATTTTTCCGTTTTAAACTAGTAGTTCAAATTAAGGATGAAACAATTCTTTCAATAACTGGAGAAGATGGAATGCTCAAAATGCAGTAATTTGCCACCAGGCTTTGTAATTTTTGATATGATCAAGCTCTGTCTGACATCATTTCAATCAAGCAGAGACTTATACACCAGTTCGAATTTGTGAAAAGATTTAATGCAACAAAATTATTATTACAGATTTGGCGGTTAGATCCCATCAAGCATAAAACAATAATAGGGTGTACAGTGAGATGAAAATATGAATATCCCCTGATGGAGTCTAGACACTGGTGGTGGTAGATGTTCTTGAGTAGGCTGGATCTGGATGACTTGAAGAGGAAAGCAAAGTTGAGAACTGAGGCGGTATTTAAATTTTGACAGCTATGTGATGATTGGTTTACTAGTGGTGCAGAGAAGACGTGATTGGACAGATAGAAAACTGACACGCCCCTTGATCATCTGATGAGAGAGAAGCGGGAAAGAGTGAGAGAATTGAGACCATCTTCCTGATTGAACTTGGCTAAGCTTCATATCAAAAGCACACTGAGAGGGAGCGGGGGAAGGGAGAGAGACATTCATAAAACATAATCACTTAAAAGTATTTCTATTAGGGCTATAAATCCAGACAAGTTGCTGTGTTATCAACCATATGTTGTTGTTGACTTGTTTTCATTGTTTTTACAATTTTTTTTATTACATTTTTATCTTTATACTTTAGGACCAATATGGTTGTTTTTATTTTGTGTTTTTCCCACTACACACTCTGGCTGATGGTATTCTGCCATCTAACACGAACCCTGCACACACACACACACACACACACACACACACACACACACACACACACACACACACACACACACACACACACACACACACACACACTATTCCATACAGCAGGTAGCCTGTTCTTGAATTGCATAGCAGTGAGTAGGGCAAGCAGATGGGAGCATTCCTACAACAGTAAACAAATGAAAAATCTACATAAGCCTGTCTAATGAACTTTCAGAATGAGAAATGATCAAATAATCCTTTATGTGACCCACAACAGGGGAATGTGTGTTATAACAACATAGGGAGAAACAGTTTCATAAAAAAAACAGGTTTGACCTGCAACATGTCTTACTATTATTTCAATTAAATAAATACTTCAATGATTGATAGAGTACTCAGTCTCTCAATGTACAATTACTAAAACACTAACACATTGGTCAGTTTCCTCTCATATTTACCTCTGAGAGTCTGATGGGTGGACTGATGTTATGGTGCTCTGGGGTGCTGGACTACAGAGTCTTACCATCATAGACACATGTTCACATACTGCTCTCACCTTATTTAAGAAGGATTCTGTCTGACAACCCAGCCTACCTTCAGTCATCAGTTCATGTAGTTTTTGCCTCTGACCTAAATTAGAGCTGATTTGGTCAGCATGGTAAGTATTATACAGTGCTTAGTGTCACTCCTTTGAGTGGTTAAGAAATGTTTGACAGGACAATGCAGGTTTTTCAGTGGAAGCCTAAAGTACCCCATCGTTGGCGGCAGCAGTTTAATGAAGCCTTTTTTTTTTTTGGGGGGGGGGGGGGGGGGGGGGTGTCATGAGATAATCTGCTGAATGCAGGATATTTAGTTCTTACTCTTTTTACTTCAACAATTTGGAAATATTTCACATAACTTGGTGTGTATTCCTCTCATGAATTTGCAAGTTTCTTCTACCCTGCAGGTTCATCGACTGCATTAACGTTTGTCCATTTTTTTGCTTTTGTTCTCACTTGTCATTCTAAAGGTGGCCGCTACCTGGAAAGCACTTCATCTGGTTCCTCATCCCGCTCCCAGAGTCCTTTGCTGTTGAGCCCAGCAGGCTCTCAGAACATGTTTAACAACAGTGGGCCCATACTTCGATCCCTAAGGTAAAAACCTGTTCTCATTAACCACTGCTACTACTGAGAGACTGAGGGGTGAATTTCTCCTTTTGATTTTCATAATGTGTCCACGTTTCTGCAACATGACCTCACAGTTTGTTGAGTTCTACCCCAGGATGTACGTAGCCCTGAAAGTTTCTCCCCATTGAAATTCCCTGGAAGCTTTGTAACTCAGCTGACAAACCAGCATTACCAGTTTGTCCAGTTAAATTAACAGCATTCCCATTAACATTCTGTAATTATTTTACAAACAAGTCTCAAAAAGTGTAGACCTTCAGTCCCTGTGCCCCTAGTGTCTGGAATAATGGAACCCTATGATACAGAGAGCTGTCTGTTAGTAGTGCTGTTAAAAACCATGTCTTTGGATGTTTAATCTATACTCTGCACAACCTGATCAGAAAGTGTTACACTTTTTTTTTTTTTTTTTGCACGTTAGAAGTGACATATGGTGTTTTATTTTAAGGTAATTTTGGTAAAGAGTTCAATCTGGAGACAGCAGCATGACCTGAATCTGTTGACTTAAATCACAAGTTAATCATTCATAGGGCTTTTTGCATATCCCCAGCTACAAACATACTATAATTAGCTTTCACTTCCTCAACACCATGGGCACAGAGCACTGGACCACACTATCTCTTTAAAATCAAAGTCCTGGTTTATTTCTTTATCTTAGTTTATTTTTCCTCTCTTTTTGGTTTCCTGCTCACAGTCACCCGGGTGAAGGAGTGATTCAGCTCATTTCAGTGGCACGATCAAGCAGTTTCGGCATCACCCTTGGAGGAGGCTCTAACAGGCCTGATGGCCCAGCAATCTTTATCCAGGAAGTGCTGTCAGGAGGAGACTGTCATCGGGTAAGAATAGGTGTAGTTCAATAAAACCCTGCAGATGTAGATATAGATGGAGAGGAAAAGATATGGATGCAGTAAGAAGGTCATTTGTTTTCTTAGCTTGATTTTTTCCACAGCTTTGTTGAATACTTGATTCTGATTTGTTAATACTCTACAGCAACTGTCTGTTATGATCCAACTGCAGATGGTTAACAGTGAACATTAGTCGCTGCCAAACAACCTGATCCTTGCAACAAATATCAAATAACACATCAAACAATGTGTGTCATCTCTACCTGTAAGCATTTCATTTTGTGATATCAACCTGTGGACTTTACAGTATGTCACACAAAAGCTATGAATTAATGCAGGCTTAAATACCTGTACAAAAATTAAATATTGAAATGTACTGATTCTTTGAGGGTCTTTAATAAAATTTACACCTTGTAGAAGTAGTATTAATTGAACTTGGCCATAAGGCCCAGATAATCCCCCCAACATGTACGTCCTCAGAACTGTTACTGACTTTTGGGACCTATCACTGGCAAAGGTCAAGAAATATTGCTATTTAAGTTCCATCCAATATAATGTAAAGTTGCCCTTTTTCCAACAGGTACCAAAGTTGGGTAACAAGTAAATGACTTGCAGGATAGTTTTGAATTCATTGGCCTGCATAATGAAATTTGCTTTGTAGGTGTTTGTTTGATGAAAGCCAGTTACATGTCACATGTTGTTACAACACTGAAAGTGTCCAATTGGTCAGTCCCATCAGGGGTTCAGAAGTTTTAAAATGATTACTAAAGCCAAGATATTCTGCAAGCAGCTGTCTTTGAGTTCTGGTTCAATATGCAATAAAATATGGTTTGTTGGCTTGATCTTCTAAAAGGTTTTCACAAATAAATTCAGTCACGTTATCATTAGCACAGTTAAATCATATAATGCTGAACGTCATTCTTGTGCTCTGAAGCACATCTCTCTCTCCATTATCTGCAGTGTCACCATGACTTCTGGAAGAAAATTACCATAAGGGGATTATTACGGTCTCGCTAGCTTGTTTAATCCGGATTAAAATTTAGGAATTGATGGATCAAAGCATTAAACTGCTGATATATTTTCTGGTGTATTTGCTGTTCTAATGCCAATGCAGCTCTGAGTTGCAGAATGGACAGACCTAACTGACACCTATGTGTCAAGATCAGCAATAAGACGAATATACTCCTCAGCACTTTACACAGATGTGCACAAATTCAAACACTTAACAACTGTTTTGTTCAGTGCATACATTTTTTTATTGTTCATGCTTTCTATAGGATCCAAATGTGCTTTAGGAGCAGCACCTGCAATAAATGGCACATACTGTACTGTCATGGTTTCCAACCTGTCTGTACCCATAGCACCCAACAACAAAACCAGCAGACAGGGTGAGAGGAAAACTTCATTTTTCCTCCAGTGATGTTGAAGATGCACTGGAAGGCAGAGTGGTTATGGCTTAAAGCAGAGGCAGAGGCTCAGGGATGATGCTGAAGCACTGGAGCTCTGTGATGGGTGACACTTTAAGAGACGTAAAGAGCAAATTAGAAAGTGGTCCCAAGAGCTGCACAGGCAACAGCTTCATATTACAGTTCATAAATTTACCATAAACCACATACACATGTAAATACACATTCATACATGTGATCTCTATGAAGAGATTCATCATATATATATATATATATATATATATATATATATATATATATATATATATATATATATATATACATACAGTTCTGTGACTGTTTTAAATATAGCTTTAAGTGCCTCTGACCATCTTGCTTCAAGCATAAATAAAGACTGCCGGTTGTAAATTACAGGTGTGAGAACGCAGCCTGTGTTCTCACTGTAAAGATTAGAAAAAAAGGTTTGAAGACCATCTTTCTTCAATACAAAGCACACAGGACTTCAGTTTTTTTTAGCTGCTAAGCTTTCAGCAGGACAGGATATTTGTATATCTCGGAAAGTTATGCTGCTGTGCCTTGTGCCATAATAAACCAAGAATTACATCATAATAATGCATATTTGATTCACAGCCGATTGGGGCAACGGTCAGAACATATAAAATGAATGTAGAATGTATAAAATGTGCAGTTTAAGCTAGCTGTGGAAGGTTTCTTACAGTTTACCTGTCTTGCAGGATGGACGTCTGAGGCCTGGAGATCAGCTCATTGCCATCAACAAGGAGTCCATGATAGGTGTTACCCATGAAGAGGCCAAAAGTATGCTGAACAAAGCTAAATTCAGGTTGGTGGGGCATGTAAATTAAAGTACTAAATTATTTCACTTCAATCTGATGAATTTTTGAGTCTGTAAAGAAAGTCTGTAGAGAAACTCAAATTCAGCTTAGGGTTCACAAGCAGAATAGAATAGAATAGAATAGAATAGAATAGAATAGAATAGAATAGAATGTACTTTATAAACCCTGATACAATGATAGGATTATATGATCTAACTGTGGACACGGTGATGCTTTGAATTTGTTTATTATGTCTCTAGCCAAGACGGCGCAGTGGAAATAGCTTTTATCCCAGGAAAAGGACTTTTTCCCAGCAGCACATCTCTTCACAATGGGGTCCACCGTGCTGCAGGTCACAACTCTGGGCGCTTAAAAGTCCACATCAGATCTCCTGAGGTTAGTATTGTTTGTTTTAATCAAAAACATTCCACATTGTATAGAGAATTGAAATATGTTGAAGAGGGTAAGCCTACTCCTCTACTAATGTCTGAAAGAATAATTATAAAAAAGTAGTTCAAAACACTTGATTTATCAAAAGATATGAAATACATGAGCAGGAAACAGGAGAGTAGGACTAAGCTGTACTCGTGTGGAGTTAACATTTGATCTTTTAGACATGCATGTTGAATGGGGTCATTGGGATAATACAGTGTACAGATAGAAGAGCTATCTCTTATAGCATGAGTCAATCCATATCACATTTGCCTCACTAATGAAGGTGGATCAAACTTCTGTTGGTGAAGCTGCTGACTGTCATGAGAGAACACTGTAAGAAAAAAAAACGAAAATTGTTGGCTTGAAAAGGGTTTTATGGTGGGGTGAACAAAAATTTTCATTGGGTTGCAAACTACTTCAAAGTAGTTCTCTCAACTACTTGTATTAAGTTTGTTGTGTAGAGTTGGATTATTTCATGAGTTAAGTTGGTAAAACTTCAGATTAAAGGTTTGAGGCTGGAGATGAATTCTTTGAGTATTCTTCAGCAAAGAACGGGGTCTCCAACTCAAATCTACAGGGGTCTCCATCCACATGTGCCACCACCTCCCCTGTTCTCCTGTCCTGTATGGATTTTGTTACCATTAAGGTGATTGTTTTAGTTTGAGTTGTGTATTGAAACTACAGTTGGTTGACTGATCATCAGTTCATGAGTTTGTGTGTTATGAATTTGTGAAGCCGCTGTGGATCAGTGGTAGAGCCATCATCTCCCAATCGAAAGATGAGGGTTTGAATCCTGCTCCTGCAGTCACATGAGAACACTCTACTTTGGCTCTACTTTTACTTTTCAAAATTTTAGGTTATCGTATCAGTTGGTTCAAATGTAACATTTTTAGTTGGCCTCAAAAAATCCAGTGCAGACAGTTACTTTGAAATTTTGAGAAAGAAGGATTGTTTGCACCCTGGAGGGCCAGTGAAAGTGAATGTGGCTCAGAGGAAGAGGTTAAACTAGGAGGAGAAAGGACCAGATCTGCTCTGCATGCAGGTGGGGAAGTGAGAGAGATGTGAGTCAAAGTTTGAAAGAGGGATGCCTTCATCATGTTGGTGCATGGGTTAAAAAAGTACACAGTAAGAGCTGTGGCAGCTTGATATATCTGTCAGCTTTCTAGTTTTAATGTAAGAATCAGTGGTGGTGTGCAGGTGTTTCATTAGTACCTCTGCTTTAGTAGCAAGCTTCTTTGACAGGGATGAATGAAAACTAACTAACAGATTGTCCAAACAGCCAGGTAGACCTCCGTCCTGCTTTTTAAAGAAATAAACTGATCACCAGAAGAGAAGGGATGACAAGTGGAATAACTTTGTTTCCCATTTGATTTGCAAGCTTAAGGAAGAGAATAAGCTGAGTTCCAGAAAGCGTACGTCTTGCTTCACGCTCCAAGCAAGTAGATCAGAAAAGATTCAAAGATTTAAAATGAATCAGTAAGATCATATTGGCAACATCTGTGTAAATCATTCTGTATTGTGCAGCCACTGATACTTACTTCATATAGCTCTATGGCCTTAGACAGGTTTTTCTGAATAGTAACCAGATATGATAGGGAGCTAAGATTATATAAATGTTTGTATCTTTATCACATTTTTCCAGATTTGTACAGAGGAGCCAGCTACAGTGTCATCATCTTCTCCTGACATCTGCCCACCAGATATACATATATCAGGTAAACCACTCGCCTTGAACATGCTCTTTGAAATCAAATGAGCAGCTCTCCCCAAACTACAAAACCACATTCCCCTCTGCTGCTAAGATCTGTGTCATGTTCCAGAGTGGACTTTTATTTTACAGTGGGATTAGTAGTATTCAACTATTAGGATTACATATTTGCATTATAGTGCAAAGTCACCTGTTTCACTTCTCAATGTAATAATATAGAAGAGAGTAGAATAGAATGTGCTTTATTAATCTCTGAAGGGAAATTCAGGATTTATACACAAAATATATAGTTCTTTGAATCATTATAATAATTATTATTTTGTGATATTCTTTGATTTTCTTTGTAAATTGTGTTTATTAAGACCTAGAATAACAGTTTACTTCCAGTATTCCAACACACCATTCATCTTCATATAGGATACTTATCATGGCTTTGTGTTTTTTTGATGCAATACTACTGCTATTGTTCATAAGACCTTCATAAGCTGCTTCTGTATTTTCAGCTCAACTTAAATGTGTTTGTATAAACTATATTGAATGCCAAGGCAGATTTAAGTTTTGTCTACTCATTAGCATAATTCATCCTATTCTAAACCCATGAAACTGAAGGATTAAAAGGGGAAGAAAATGTTCTCAGAAATAGTTTGGGGTGTACCTGAGAAGAAAACATGATTTTGTTTAAAGAAAGGCATCTAAAGTGAAGTTACAGTTCAAAAGAGCCTAAGGATCATTAAAAGTCCCGTCTCAAAACAGTGGGTGTGCCTCATCAGTGTACCCCGGTGTCGAGGAATGGTTTTGTTGTGGTAGGTAGAGAACACTGTGAAAGAAGTCATCCTGGAGCACTCAGAAGCTCAGTGAAGTGTTGAATCAGGTTGATCTTCCTCCATCCTAAATAGAACTTAATTGTAGTTTCCAATTCAAATAAAATAAATAACATGATGAAAAAGGAAATGAATAAATAGAAAATTTAACCTGCATAAAAACACAAGTGAAGACAAATGAGTCAGTTCCCTCATACACAACCACCAGCTAATCTGAAACCCTTAGTTAAAGCTGAAGTGTTCATCCGTGTCCATCCTCCCTCACTTGGACTGGGCTGAGGTGACAGCAGGTTATCCAAGTTATCTCGGATAAACCTCTCCTGAGCAGTGCCTCCCAGCTCCCTCCGGAGGTTTCAGAGGCATCCTTGTATCAGGCAGGGTATATGATCCCTCCAGTGCACTCTGGTTCAGCCTTCTGTCCTCCCCTCTGTTGGATGTACCTGGAAAACCCCAAAGGAAGGTACCCAGGAAATGTCCTCACCAGATCCCTGGACCACCTCAGATGGTTCATTTGATGCAAAGGAGGGTCAACCCCCCCCTCAAATGTCTGGACCTTATCTTCAAGGCTGAGTGCAACCACCCCTTTAAAGGAGACTTATTCCAGCCATCCATGCTCACAATCTTACTTTTTCATTCACCACCCACAGCTTGTGACCATAAATGAGTGTTGAAAAGTAGATCGACTAGTAAAGCAAAGCTTCGCCCTCGGGCTTAGCTCCCTCTTCATCACAATGGTCTTGGGCAATAGCTGCATTACTGCAGCATCAGGTCCATGAAACTCACAACCCATTTTACTCTCACATGTCAATAAGACCCTGAGACACTCCCCTCTTAAAAAAGTCTTTGATCAGATCATTTTGTAAAGTCAAACCCTCCAGCTTCTATAGGATCCTCCATGGACCATAGTGAAAAGCTACTTGACAGCCTGTCCAAATCCTATTGGCGTGGATTAGCATCTCAGAGTAATTTGCTTTGACCACTACAGCCTCTTGTTGGTTAGAGCGGTTGCTGGCTGAGATTTCAGCAGTATGCTGTACGATAAGAAGATACAAAGGCTGGCATGGAATAAGAAGTAATGGTTGGGGTTGGACTAAGTGACGTTCATTATCTCAGAAATGAAATTTTTCATGGATGATTTTTTTATATGGTTTTAACAGTTTGCTGGTGAAGCTTACTCTTGTGATTTTACATCATCTTTATTTGAGCTTTAGCAAAAATCCAGCTGTAACTGTGCAGTTCTTCATACAGCAACCAATACTGTCTCCCATGAAATTCTTGATCTAAACCTTTTATTGCTGAATGTATCATACCTGATACAGGACTTTCAAAGGCCTCTATCTCATCAACATGATGTTGATGACATATTATCAGTCCACTACAGGCAGCTGAAGTTGTATTTTGGCCCTTTTCAAAAAAAGACTGCTTTCAGGAAATTATCCACACACTTTTCTTCAGGAAAATCATTGATCATTTTCAGGAAGTTGCAGTAAGAATAACATTTAAATTGTTAATCATTCTTAAAAATCAGAATTCTCTACCTTGAATGAATTTATAGTTACTAAAAACTTTACTAACAAAGTAAAGTGACAAAAAACTGTTCAATGTGACAAATATAAAATATATCATGAACAAAATGATACAAAATGATTTAACAATATTTAGAGTTAGAGGGGGGCCACACTCAAGGGCCTTTTTACTGGGTGCACCTGTTCAACTACTCATGAATATAAACATCTAATTCATATTTAGGCATGTAGACATGGTCAAGATGAGCTGTCAAAGTTCAAACTGAGTATCAGGATGGGGAAGAGATCTGATTGAAATGACTTTGAACGTGGCATGGTTGTTGGTGCCAGACACGCTGGTCCGAGTATTTCTGAAACTGCTGACCCACTGGGATTTTTGCAGGATTTACAAAGAATGGTCTGGAAAGGAGAAAATGTACAGTGAGCAGCAGTCCTCTGAGCCAAGATGTCTCATTAATGTCAAAGGTCAGAGGAGAATGACCAGACTGGTGGACACTGATGATAGAATAAAACAGCAACTTAATAACCAAACAAAGCTCAAAACTGATTTCTTGAACATGACAATGAGTTCAGTGTACGCTAATGCTCTACATGGTCATATACATCAGAGCACCTTTTGGATGTGGTGGAACGAGAGATTTGCATCATGGATGCAGGAGATTAACCTGATACTAGAAAGGTGTACCTAATGAAGTGAGTCTATGTGCAAAGACTGGTAGCCTACTGACGATCCGGTAATTTTGAAAATTCCACATAGGTAAGACCTATTTCACTGCAAGGAGACCACCAGCAACTTGGGACAGAGACAAACACTCCCAGCATCAAAGCAAAGGAACATAAATCCCTGACAGTCAAACTCATCAAATAAATATCAGTGTTGGCTACGTGCCCTTCACTGTTCTGCCTATACTTATCCATAATATGGAGTGGCAGACTGTCAAACAAATTATTACATTATAATAATCTGTTTGACAGTCACACACACACACACACACACACACACACACACACACACACACACACACACACACACACACACACACACACACACACACACTTACACATCTTTCATCAATCAAGCACCCACATCCACCACATCTAATTCAATTATATTTTTCCTCAGTTTTTATATGTGTACCATACTATGCTTCATATTGTGTTAGTGCAGGAGCCTCAGGCACGATGTGGCTCACAGACAGTATATTTTGTTTGTATATCTTTTCTTCAAGGAAAGTACTTTATACATTATAGTTTCTGTGTATTGTTTGTTCCCCCTTTGTTTTTTTAAATGTACATCATAGTCTTATTCCCTTTTTTCCCCTCTTTGTCAAGGTTCAACCAGCCAGAGGTCTCCAACAGAGGCCAAACCAAAAATAACTCTGGATCCCTACATACGCCTGAAATCAGACAAGTTAGATTTGGTAAGTCCAGTTTTAAACTTGTACAATTTACTGTAGAACCTGTTCAATATATATATTTATATATTTCCATGTGATCATTTTTGGTGTAATTTATTCAAGAAGTAGAGGAGTAACTATTTGCTTACAGTTTAGAAGAATGTAATTTAGATGACGACATACATGCTTTGTAAGGTCAAGTGCAGGTTACGAGGTGTACTGATTTACATATATTTGAAAAAAAAAAAATCTTATGTACCATGTAACAATGTCAAAGTGGAAGTTGCAAATTGGAGACTAAGTCGATCAGTGTGTAGGCGATTTATTTTTAAAAATGTTAATTCAATGAAGTTTATGAATGAATACATTCCACTAGTTTCTGAAGTTTTTGTTTGTTTGTTTACCTGATTAAAAACAAACAAACAAAAAAAACATGTGGTGTTGGTAGGGAAGCCTTTCAGGCTAATGTTCAGTGTTGATGAATATGTTTCTAAATAGACTTTCAATAAAGAGAAAGAGGATGATGCAATGTCTATATCAATGGCATAAAACAGACTTCAAACTTTTGACCACAACCTGTTAGGCAACAAAGAGAGTGGGAACAGGACCAGCTTAAGAGAAGTAACAGTCACAGGAGAGACCCAAAGTTAATGAGCAATAAGAACTAACAAGAACTGATGAGTGGCCAATGGCATAAGCAAACCATATCTACAGTGCATCCAGAAATTATTCTTAGCACTTCACTTTTTCCACATTTTGTTACAGCCTCATCCCACACACAACACCCCATTATGAAATGGGGAAAAAATGAATAAATATTTTTTGTAAATTTTTATAATTAATAATTTTGTAAATTTATATTAGAGTTCCTGTGAGGACTTTCTAAGTGATCTTGAAAAAGTCTCTCTTCTAGATATCTCCCTGATCCTAATCCACAAGTTAAAATGAGATTATCAGCACCAATATAGATTATTTCTAAATGCTATTTCTTAGCTTCCTGATCAGGTCGGACAGGACCGGATTGACTTACAGAACGTTGAAGTCTTTATGTCAACACCACACCAGCTGACGAAGTTTAGTAGTGAGAAGATAGATCTGTGTTTTTCTCTGCTGAAAATGATTTCTGTGATTAATTTAGAAGTGATGGTGGAGACTGAAGCTGAACTGTCAGACAGGAAAAGGACAGAAGAGAAGAAGAAAGAGCGATAGCATTGGCTAAAGGCTAAAACAAGAGCTAAGGGCTAAAACACAAGCTAATGGCTCAAACACAGGTTAAGATATTAGTGGTAATGTTCGTTCCAACCCACATGCAGCAGTTATTCTGCAGTGATCTGATCAAACTTGAGAGTCTGTCAATAAAATGAAGAGTGAGGTTACGTTAGCTCTGATTGGTTGATGAGCAGGACTAACGTTACATGTTAGCCCATGGATACGTCTTAGAGCACCAGGCTGAGAGAGGCACTTAAATAGTCGGCTACTAAACTACAGAACAAAGTGGGATTTAGTAGCTAAAGTTTGCTTGTTGTCACATTTCAAACAACAGTACTGTGTAGCTGTTAATAAATACCTTACCTCATCACGTCGTATCTGGTAAAAAGTTGTCTTATACAAAGAAGAGTGGTGTTAAAAAGATCTGATCTCCATTCATTTCCAAAACAAACACAGGCCTTGTGAAGAGTCACGTCATCACCACAGTTTGTGTTTAAGTCCAGCCAAAAGGTGTCGCTGTGATCCACTTCAAACAGAGAGTCCTGACAGACCCTTAAAAATAAAAAAAACTAACACTCACATGTCCGTAAGTATTCACAGCCTTTGCTCAGTCCTTTGTTGATGCACCTTTGGCAGCAGTTATAGCCTCAAGTCTTTGTGAATATGATTCATTCCTCTTTGCAGCACTTCTCAGGCTCCATCAGGTTGGATGGGGAGTGTTGGTGCATAGACATTTTCAGAACTCTCCATAAATTGGATCAGATGGGCCACTCAAGGACATTCACAGAGTTGTCCTTTAAGCCACTCCTTTAATATCTGTGTGCTTCGGGTTGTTATGCTGCTGAAAGATCAAATCATCTCCAGTCAACTTGTATTTACCACAGGTGGACTCCATTGAAGCTAGAAGAACATCTCAAGGATGATCAGTGGAAACAGAATGAACGCAGAGATAGCTAATCTGAAGTTTGGTCTCTATTTTATTCTTTATTTATTTGAACAAACCACTCATAAACAAAGTTTTATCAGTAACTTAAACAAGGAAAGACATGGGAAAACAGAGCGTTAACCAATCTTTAGTCCGTCATAACCTTTTATAAGCCAGGCAAGTCTGAAAGAGTCCAAAAGGCAGATCAAGATGGACAGTTCTCTTTGAACCAATGAGGAGGCAAAACAATGTCTGGTCCAATCACAGGCCAGAATAACTGTGGCTCAGACATTTAAGACGCTTTCTTTGAATCAGCCAGGCCGGGAGGTTTCGAGTGTGCTAGTACTCAACATATAGTCTGAGTTAATTAACAGTAAGAGCATTTTGCCAAAGTAAATTGGAAACCAGGGAACAAATAAGGGGTTAATAAGGGGTTAATAAGGGGTTAAAACAGCAAATCAGCACCAAAGACTGTTTTATCAGTGGTACACACATTTGGTCTGGGTCTATGAGGAGAGTGGGCAGTTATTCTGTAAGCCAATCAGTAGCAGGGACACACTCACTAAGCCAATTAGTGACCAGTATTCCACCCAAAGCCAATAAACTGAGTGAGAAGCTCTCGACTGAGCGTATGACAATCTAATTACACCACAAATATTTCTCAGACATTCAGAAGTCTATTGGTTGTCCCACATCATGGCAGTCATCAAAAGCTATAAGTTAACAGGCAAAACAAGGAAATCCGTCTTAGCCAATCATAAGCCAGGAGACTGTCTGAGCCAAACGTGGCTTTGTAAAGCAAGTCAGGAGCCAGGATTGTTCTTTGTAAGACAATTAAGTCACTGTACACACTATCTTTACCAGTGGAAAGAAAAAGCACATTAATGATCCAGTTCATAGCAAACAAACTACCCAAACAACTCAGCACCTTAATCTGACCCTTCTCCTCTTTGTCCTCAGGGGTCGAATCAGAAGGTCTCAGACTGAGCTCTTAACAAATGAAAGTACTGAATATTGAATGCTGCTGAATATTGAATGATAATGATTGCTCTTAACAAGGTTTCTGCTTCTTGTTTAAACTCTTGCTTGTGCTGTACATCGCTTTGGAAAAGAGCGTCTGCTAAATGAAATTGTAAAACTGTAGAAAACTCTGTCTTGGCTACTTGGCAGTGTTTTCTTTTGTGATAAAGAAAGAACACTGGAAATTTGCTAGAGCCATTCAAGGCACTACACACACCAGCAAAGAAAACTCATTTGTATTTCATTTATCGTTCAAACGTTCATTTTATGAAACCTGCACACCTGCAATGTAATGAACTTGGTAGAACAATTGCTTTAGAAATAATAAAGACACACACAGGTGTCACTCTCATGTGAGGTTTTCCTCGAGCTCAGCCATTGCTTGCCTTTCTCAGAGCCAGAGAACTTTATTGATCCTTCATGCTTATGGTCACTTGTTCGCAGGCGTTGTCCTTTCTTGGGCTGGATGTCACAGAAGAGAAGGGGAAGAAGTTAAAACAAATTCTGAACACAGACCCACAAGGCACTGTGGCCTATGGAGGTGAGGCACGAGTACAGAGATGACCTTCATCCTGTCTCCACAGCAGGGTGAAATGTCCATCCTGAAGTCATTTAAGGTGAAGGCCTCTTGTGACAGAAGAATGTCGCTAACTGTTTGTGTCACCTGTGTGTTGAGTCACATTGGATTGCCAATGGGAAAGTCAGAGAATGACTTTGTTGTTATGATTAACAGGTGGAACATTCAACATGTCAGACATCAAATTGCATGTCTGTACACAATATCTCTAACGTTGAAATAAACAAAAGCAAAAACATTACCAGTGAGATAAAACTATGAGGAGAATTAATGGCTTCCTGTAATTACAGTAACACAGATTAATTGTAATTATTTATTTTTCTTTTCAGACTTTATGGATGCCACCAGGAACATCTTTCAGGAAGATCTTGAGGAGCTGGGTTTGGGGAAGGGTCCATTTATGTTTTCTTATCATGAAGCTGCCAGTTTGATGGACACATCAGCTTTCCACTCACCTGTAGGCAGTCTGTAGGGTCTATTCAGATTAATCCAAACACTCACAGAAATACAAATTCATAACAGATTTTTTATTTGTGTGTGTGTGTGTGTAGACATATGAATCAGAAAGCAGCTACAGCAGTGAGGACATGGAGCAGTTTCAGTCAGAGGTTAAGCAGCTACAAACCCAGATGAAGCAGCTTAAGGTGAACATAAGCACTCACACACAGAATGTTGTTGAATGTTATAATATCAAACAGCCACAATCATAACACACACTTCTTATATCACAGATTTTCTTAATAATATTATTATTTAACCGCTAAAGAAAACAAGCAGACTGTAGAAAACTACAGCAACTTACTGAGTTTTCATTGTGACAATATATCTCTTCTCAGATTGACTAAATTGAATTGAATTACTTCACATGTTCTATTGTTTACTGGCATCATTTCAGCTCGCTGGACCAAAGCCTCCAGATGTTCATGGAAACAAAGTGAAATAAAGTTTAGGTTTCATTTCAGATGGTTTCAGTCTGGAGCCACTGGACTGTGACTTTTGCTCTTGCTCTCCTTCATCTGCTGCCTCTCTTGGCAGGTGATGCTGAAGGACATGGAACACAGCAAGAAAACCCTAGAGGAGGAGCTGCAGAAAACATCAGAGGTGAGAGATGAGCCAAAACAAGTGAGTAGAGTCTTACTCACTGTGTCTGAACTGAGCCACAAGTGAACTGAGGTCATCATTCAGCAAGGGTGGTTTAATAAATAATAATAATAATACATTTTCTTCATAACACACTTTTTATTTTGAGAAATCTCAAAGTGCTACAAGCACAGAGTGTTAAGCTCAGATGAAGTCTCTCTCTTTTCAGAGAGCATGTTTGACTGTTGAGGAAAACGACCGCCTGAAGAGTCGCCTCCAGGCAGCTGAGGCTGAGGATGGGAAGCGCCAAACCAGCAGTGCAGAGCAGGACTATGAGGAGGTCATCCAGCTACTGGAGGCTGAGATCAGAGACCTAAAGAACCAGCTGGCTGGAAAGAGGCAAGCACAAGAAGCAGAGGTCACAAAGGTGGGTCCTGATCAGGTATATAACTGGCTGAGTAAGTTTTTGATGACAAATTCTAAAGTTTAAGGAAAGGCATTTGTCCTCCTGGTCAAGTGATAAAAGCTTAGAGACCTTTTTATAGCAGCTGATGGTCAAAAGCTAAATAAAGGTGTTGATGTGTTTGATGTGTTGATGTGTGGGGTCTGTTACCAGTTGTTTCTCCACAATAGAATTAGATGTTTGTATTAATTTAAGGTTTTCTTTGAAATGATGGAGGCAGTTTGCCCTGACTAAAAACTGAACTCAAAGCTTAAAGCAAATACCGTATTGGCCCGAATATAAGACGGTGTTTTTTGCATTGAAATAAGACTGAAAAAGTGGGGGTTAGACGCTAGATGGCGCCAGATATCTTTAAAGCAGATGCTGAATTTACTCCCCAGGCAAAAGCGAACCCCTGTCACGAAGAAGAAAAATAAAAAATAGCAGTAAGAAAGAAAAGAGAAGAAAATAAGAGAAGAGATAACAGAAAATGGAGAAACATAGCGACAATCTGGAGAAAAGTGGGTCGGAGATCGGCCAGGTTAACCGGCAGCTGAGGAGAAGTTATGATGCAAACTTCAAGATGATGGTGATCAGTGAGGCAGAGTCTTCAAACAATTGCATTTGTTTCAGATGTACTGTCATTATTTTCTGTATAAAAGTTAAATTTGGTGTTCAAAAAGTCTTTTTTCAAACTTGAGTCTTGAAAAAGAGGGGGTCGTCTTATAATCAGGGTCGTCTTATATTCGGGCCAATAAGGTACTCCTGTTAATTATTCACGATCCCAAACCAATCAACTCTCACAAAGCACTGAAAAATAAAGGAAAGGAAAAAAGAAAGAAAATAAAAGCAAACATTACATTCCAGGTTAAAAACCAGGGAATGAAAATAAGTTTCACAAGGTGTCTTTAAAGTTGGTAGGGTCGGGGACATTTGAATGTGAGGGGCCAGCTTGTTTCACAGTTTGAGGACCGCTGCAGACAACACACAGTCACCCCTGGTTTCCAGCCTTCCTAAAATTTTCATCCTAAAATGAAGAGGTGGGCGGTGGAGGAATGAAAGGATGTGTTCTAACTTACAGGTTCCAGTTAAAAGACAGACAGCAGCACTTTGGACTAACTGCAAATATGAGAGGGAGGACTGGTAATGCCAGTATAATGCATTACAGCGTTCCAAACGAGTAGAAATCAAAGCATGTGTTTAATCTTAGATAAAAGTGTTGAATTTATAAGACAAATCTGACAACAGCCTTTCTCTCCTCATCTTTAAATCATAGTTTATAATCACACCAAGATTAGCAGTGGGTTTTCACATATGGGTGTAGGGAACTTAGGTGACATCAGTATTTTTTTCATTGAATTAAGGAAGTTTTAAGTAAATCCATGTGCTGATAGTTTCAGTGGGCTGGAATGGTCTCCTTTAAGGAGCAGAGGCTGTGGAACACAGCGGGGATGTGGGACCATCCATCCAGCACTTACCAATCATAAACAAACAGAGAGATGATGTTGTAACATGTGAACACCTCTTTTGACACAGATGCACCGCAAATCTTTGACTCCAGGGACTCTTTATTGAAGAAAAGAAATAAGAAAGAGGCTGTCACTTCTTCTTTCTAGATGTATAACTGTCAGTGAACCCAAAATGAGCTACACACTCACTTCACTTCATTTCACTTCAGTCTTTCACAGCTAAACATTAACATGGACAAACTGTACTGAACATGAAAAGCAATTGGCATTAGAGCCGGTAATGTTTTTGTGAATATGACCCTTCTTTCTCTGCATGATACTGTGTGCAGTATAAAAGCAGAGAGCTGGGGTTTTGTCTCCTGTGCTTATTTTCTGTCTTGAGCTGAAAGCCCTGCAGCACTGTCAGTGTACTGCCAGCTCTTCTTCCCTGATCTGTGTGGAACACATCAAGCTGCATTTCCAACAGCCCCCACAGACTGAGCCACAGTTCCTCCTGTTTTCACCAGCTGTATGCTGTGATGGATACTTTTGATTTAATTGTACTGTTACCTCCAGGAGCATTTAATCTCAGTCAGTTAGTGCTCAGTCTGGACACTGACAAACCACCTTAAAGCAGTTAGGGATAACAGTGAAGATAGAAACAAGACCAAAACCTTCACTATTCTCCTTCAATGAGGTATAATTATAAACCTTCTTTTCTATCAAAGATAGTGTTTAAAAGTGAAAAAAGAGCTTTCATCTTAATTTTCATGCAAAAATCTCTATACAAGTTCTTTAAGAAGCATGAAATGAAAACAGACAATAAAAATAGATGATGGTGAATAAGGTAAGCAGCTCTGTAGAATTATCTTCAGTCACTCTCTAAGAGGAAACAATTATTATCTTCATCATCATAACTGTCCTTCAGATGAGCTGAAAGGTCCACCTTGAAATTTGCTAAGTTCCTCTGTGATGTTGTAACTCACCTCTTTTATTGCACAATTATAATCAACCTGATTAACTTTTGGTCTCAATCCCATGACAGCATTATTGGGATTATGAACCTTCCATTGATGTTTTGAAAAACATCTTTTTAACACATCAGATAACCATGTTTTCTTAAGCAGTGGGGAACGTTTTGATCCATCAGTCTGACAGTCCTGTTCACCTGTCCTCTAGACAGCACTGTCAGCAGCTGTTCCTGGGAACAGACTTACATAACATTTGATTAGATGTGTGTTCTGTGTGTTTGTCAGGAGGAGGTGCTGGAGCTGAACAAGAGGCTGACAACCATCGACTGCCAACTGAAGAGGTCAGAGCTGAGCAGGAAACACCTGGAGATCTCCAACAAGAAACTGCTGGGCTTTGCTCAGGTACACTTTGACCAGGCACCCTCACATTAACAGGGGTTTTCTACCCACTCACCTCATTAATGTGGTATTGATCAGATACTGCTGATTTCAAATCTGGTTCACATTCTCTGCTGATCCCAAAAAGAATAGCAACAATAAACTCCTTTGTTTTGAAATCAAACAGAAAAGTAGCATAAATGAATTGAACATGCTCGTCAGGTTGACTGATCGCTCTAAAGTGGGTGGTTGTCCGTCTCTACATATGAGTCAACCTGTTCAGGGTGTTCCCTGCCTTGTACTCAATGATAGGCTCTAGCTCCCCAGGACCCTTGAAGGGAGAAGTGGTGAGGATAGTGGATGTCACCTTTGGTTAAAAAAATCATCTTATACTTTTAAGAAACCCATTGAGCTGTTTGTTCAGCAGGTCTGCTGATGGTAGTAGCATCACTGAACTTCCAAATATCCCCTTTTCTTCAGTCTCCTTAAAGCATAGTAGAGTCCATCTGCCCCCTTGTGGCTGAGGACTGAAATCCCTCTATTTTTTTTGTAATATAAGCCATGACACCTTGTCTACTCTCCTGTTTTATGAACATTTGCTCTCATTTCAAGAGGTATGAAGAAAATAAAAAACAGTTGCATTAATTCAAAGGAGTTAGATTTAAATTGGGATGCTCTCTCAGTGTTTTGTGTCAGTTTTTCTTTCTCCTGCTTTAAGCTTTGAGGTGTTATGAGGAATGAAATACCAGATGTAAAGACCTAAACATTGTTTCATTGCTAGCAAAACATTGTGCATGGTCAAGGATTACTGTTGTTTTACATACACAACTTCTTGGCATTTATTCAGTTGCTATACTTACATGGGCCACAAACGACTAATAATTAGAATTATAGCCTGTTAAGAACAGACGTGTTTCATTTAAGATGCTCAAATGGAAGAGGCTGGTCCAGTCGGGCCTTTCAGAAAGGCACGTCATCTAGAGGGACTGTTTATGCCGTGTGTTGGTTTAATACATGTAAATACCTGATCTGATCTTCCCTGGTAGAGTTATTCTAACTGTGCGTGTCTGGACCGACATGATCCGACAGGTTACTGCTTTGTTATTCCTGGATGGATGGAAACAACAAGCCCCAACAAAACTGTTGTAGCTGAAAAAAAACTGCAGCTGACACACACACACACACACACACACACACACACACACACACACACACACACACACACACAAAGAAAATGTTTTCTGCTGGAGACTTACAGAGGATTGCTGATTGTCATAAATGTATGTATAATAATAAAAACTAGATGTATTCAAGGTCACAGATTCAAAGAGAATGAATATCTGGTGCATGTTGAGGAGCTGTGGGTTGATATGAACGTGTTGAGCAGCTGCAGTGTTTGTTAACTGTAGGAGCAGTGAGAGGAAGAATTTATTCACTATTTCGGCAAAATAGACTGAACAACTCTACACAGGTCAAATTCTTCATTAAATGCTTCATGCATGTATACTCGTGACTTCACCACAGACTGAACAACATCCATCTATCCAACTTTTAAAACTGCCTCATGTGAGTGGCTGCAGCCAGCGGGAGGACAGCGGTCTCCAACATCATAAAAGGTCAAACATGGGTCCATGTCAGTGCAAACTTCAGTCTGTCTAAGAAACAAAGTAAAAACATTTCTCAGGAATGTTAATTAAACATTTACACATGACCGTAGTTAATGGCGTACTTCAGAAAATCAGAAGGAATAGATTGACATCAGTTCTGATGCTAAAAGGACTTTGATGTATGAGAAGATCTAAACAGGAACAGTCCTTTATAATTTAGTTTGGATAAAGAGGCAGCCTCCATTGTAAGATATTTTTTTATTCAACAGAATTGGTTTGACCAAAATACCTTCAAATGAACATCACATCATCATCAGCAGGCAAAGTGCATGGAACATGAAGTCAAAACTTTAGCTCATAAAGTCTTATGATATTATATATAGGAGCATTTCTTTGTGTTGATATTTATCCTCTTCCCTCTCACTGTGTGAGGTCTTCATTTTGTTTTGACGTGAACACCTGGTATCCAGTGTGTGCTGTGAGGAAAACTGTTTCCCAAAGCTCTACATGAGATTTATGTTATTTTATCTTTCAGAATGTCCACAAAGTGCTTACAGCACCCAGCCTGTTTGGAGGAGAGAGCGGGTAAGGAACTGAACATCTAGAGATCAGCATCACACCTTTGGACACCTGAAACTGTTTTAACTACTGTACCTGTTCTGTTTATCAGAAGCAACAGGTCCTCCCCAGGCACTGACGTTCCTGACAACCCGTCACCACTTCCTGATCTAGCCTCACGACTGGCTGTGGAGGCCAAAGAGCTGGTGGTGGGAGCTTGTACCCTCACTGCTGGTCACAAAGGTACAGAATGCAAATGGGAATACACCAGAAAGTGCTGAAGAGGACACAATCAAAGAAAGAGTTTAGATTTTACTCTGCAAGTATGTTTGATCATTTGCAGATCAAATAAAAAAATTGGTGTAGTGCAGCTAATATAACTGATAATACTCCCCTTATTAAAATGAGATGTATGTGTCATACATAAAAAATGTATGATGGAGTATAAACATGTCTTAGCTTAACATGCATTTGTATAGTCAGAGGGCAGCTGGCCATGTGTGATAGGAGGGGTTTTCAAGAATTTTTGGGGGTTTGATTTTTAGAATTCTTTATTGAAATTTGGTGTAAAGCAGCAATTACCTTCAGCATATTTTACAATATATTTATAATTGAAGGTGCAGCTACAGAAACCTGGATCTTGTATCATAATGGGCAATAATAATTAAATAAAATAAAGATACTAGAAATAATCTATTTTACATGTCATGAGTATAGAATACTTCATTTTATCTCTTATAAAGAGACATTAGAAAATATTGAATTTTTATGAAATTCTAGTTTTTTGAAGTTTTCCTTGAAGTTAATGGGCTATTAAATAGTTTCCTAGGTTTCACATGGTTTCTTGTTTTATCTGATGTAAAGTGACATGGAAATGATATATGATTTCTATTTCTGTTTCTGTTTTATTGTGACTGACCTGTAGCTTCAGGGAGTGCATCTGAGGATGCATCAGTTCCAGATCTCAGCCCTCAGCATGTATAAGCAGGAGAAGTGGAGAACACTTGGGCCAGCTGAAGGTGCTGATTGAATAGCTGAACTCCTGGTGGACGTCACTAAAAGCATTTTAAAAGACACCATCCAGTCACCTTCTCCAAATGATAATTATTATGAAATGACTTTGACAAATTGATTTCAGTGATTATGAACAAAGCCAATGTTTTAATGCCAAAGGTAGCTTGCACACGTCAAAGAGGTGTCTTCCTTTAAAACGTTTTATCGTCTTTGACTGTGGGACTTTTTGGACTCAGTCATGACCTGAGGACCGTCACCTTTGATGACAACCTATGTACAGAAGTCACTATAAAGACCCATTCATCTCTCCATTCATCCACCCTAACATCAGATTATCATTTTTTTGGAATATTGAGGAATGAAGTCAATCCTAGGCAGAGGCAAGATGTACGGCAGATGGGTTATCAATTAATCCAGGGCTCACACACAAAAAGGACAACTAACCATGGTCAAAGACACATCTACGTACAGTTCAGATTTTTTTCTTAAAAAAAGCTATTTTGGGGCTTTTATGCCTTTAATGGGAGAAGATGTGACAGCTGATAGAGTAGGAAACAGGGTGAGAGTGGGGGGTGACATGCAGGAAACAGCCCACAGGCTGGATTTGAACCCAGGCCACCACGCCACTTGAGGGTGAACCTCATGGGGTTCAGTTGTTGGGTTTTGATTCACCTGCATTTCTTTAGACTTATTAGACCACAGCAGCACCATACAAGTCTCCATTCTCTAAGATATTCTGCCAGATAAAAAAAAAAACAAGTCAAATGAAAATTTTGATTTCTCTCATTCGACAGTAGGTTGTATCAGAAAAACCCATAAACACACACAGCTACATCAGTCTGTGGATTTATAAATGAGAACTTGTTGAGTGGAAATGAAAATGGAAGGATAAGCCAGTTAAAAGCTTTGTCTGACAGAATAACTCACTGCCATCTCTCTCCATAACATGTTGCTATTTGCTCTGCCACTGGAGTCGTTAACTGTTGAGTTACGAAGTAGGAAAAAAAGCAAGTGTCTGTTTTTGTCCATCTTGCCAACTCATCTTGTGCCCTCATTATTGATTACAGGAAAAAAAAAATAAAGTAGTTGAGCGTTGTTTTCCAACAGTCGCTTTTTTTACTGCATGGTTTATGTTGATGTGACCTCCAGGACTCAGTGTTGCTGTGGCCCCTGCTGTATCATTTTGTGTTTGGTAGTCACAGTGTCTAGAAAGACATCAGTTGTAGACTACGTGTAAAGCATACATTTCATTTTATCAACAGCTGCAAATGGATTCAAAATTACTGACATGTCCTGTACTTTGACAAGATTGTGTCTGTTGCCTCATTTCTTTCTGTTTCATTTTTGTATTAAAGGAATAATTGATGAGTGAATCTGGAGTGAATGTTTCAATGCCAAAGGTAGCTTGCACACATCAACCTTTAAAACATTTTATTGTCTTTGACTGTGAGACTTTTTGGACCCAGTCATGACCTGAGAACCCTCAACTTTGATGACAACATATGTACAGAAGTCACTATAAAGACCCATTCATCTCTCCATTCATCCACCCTTACATCTATCAGCTACAAGTGATTATCACTTACTGGTATTATATTCTTAGGAGTGCTCACTTCTGGATGGATATCTCAGATGTTGTTCCCTGTATCTGCTGGATCCATTGATTATTTATTTATATTGAACACGTGTAACAGTCACAGTGTTGACAACGTAGTTTTCTACAGCAGCTCAGAAAAGGAAACAGCAACAGCTACTCATGACAGGCTATAAATAACAACAACAATGACAAAAGTCTCTTAATATACATAATATTTTTAATATTACCATCACTCTTAATCTCAGGGTTAAAAATTTCTTAAAACTGACAAAAATTGACGACCCATCAACAATTTATGGAGCATCATTTTAGGCTTAGGATAGCTCGCTTGAATCTACGGCTTTTACAGTCATATATTCAAGCCAGATATAGATGTGGAAGTAGCTGTTGTGACAACATACACTGGTTTGCTGTTTAGAGCAAAAAAATTCACATCAGCTGTCCCCTTCTTGGCTCTATAGACCCAGAAGTAAAACACATTTTTGTTAAGAGAATGGAGCTAAGGAGAACCGAGGTGTTGGTAAACTCTAGAAAGTCAAGGCTATGATGCCAAAGGCTAATTTATTAACAGGGATAACATGAGTCAACACAGTGCTTCAGGTGGTTGGATTTCTCACGGTGGAAGTAGCTGACCAGATTTCTTAATGCATTTGACTTTAAAAGACAGCCTACAGAATGAAAATCCAGCGAACTTAACACTGGTCTTGCATTGGGATTAGTCTAATGGGTAACTTGAGTTCTGGTCTTCTTCCCTGAGAAACGACAGAAAACAATGCTGGGGTGTCACAAATCAATCAGTATATCAGCGGAAATCAATAGGGATGATAGGGATGAAAGAGGCTTTTCTCCCAGGTTTTAGACATTGAATTTCTTGGCTGTAAATTTTGGGCATTTCAGTATGGCTTTTAAACAGCATCTTGAACCAACTTCAAGAGGATTACTGAGGAGCTGCAGTCTTTGATCAAAGTCTACTAAAAACTTGTGTTGTTCTCAAAAGGGAACTTCTGGAGTTGGAAAGTGAAGAGGTGAACAAACCCTCAGTGTCCACTCAAGGCTGTTTCCAAAGCCCTGTAACAGCCCGTATTAAAATACCTCTTGGAGCGCAGATGGCCTAGTGGTTAAGGTCGCGCTCCATATATACGGGCGGCCCGGGTTCAAATCTGACCTGTGGCTACTTTCCCGCATGTCACTCCCCTCTCTCACCCTGTTTCCTCCTCTATCCGCTGTCCTGTCCTCTCAAAATAAAGGCATAAAAGCCCCCCCCCCCAAAAAAAAAACTCTCTGTAGTACAATTAAACATGTTAACAGCCTGCTACAAACAGTTTATGTGAAATAAAAAAAATGAATCATAAAATGTGAATTTGTGATTCACTGTTTCATTGTATGAAGGCTGAGAGCGATGCATAGTTATGACAGGCAGATATGTTTTAACTGTTGTTAAGTAGATTGTACAGGCCTGCACTGGCTCAATCCTTTCCCCTGTTTCTGAACTGATCAGAAGTTACACTGAATCAACATTTCCATCATGGCCACCATGTTTGGGCTCCGTTCTGCTTCAGAAACAAACCAGGGAATCCTAGTCCATATGGGGCCTTTCTTACTGAGAGAAACATCCAGACTTGATTTTTCCAGGATATCTGTTCCTCTGACACTTTGAGAGTCAAAAAGAAGATCTGTGTCCCCCCCAGGAGCTGGAGGAATAAAGTCACTGGAAAGTGATCGGGGGTGAACCCATGCTGTACGGGCTGCAAAGGTTTGAGTCATAGGAGCTTGGTGTCATTCCCACCAAACCCTCCGTCCTGGAAGTCTCCTCACACAGAAAGTCATCGTCATCATTTGGGCACTGATGAAGAACAAACCAGAACATGTGAAGATTGATGAAATATGACAATTTTGAAAAAGTAATATATAATAATAGAAAAGTAACACGTTATAATGCTACGTTGGAACACTGACAGTATAGTAAATTAACTGTCATCATTCATAAAGAACTTTAGATTTGAATATTTGCTCAGCTAAATCCTGTACAGTAACAGTTCATCCTCCCTTTGACTGGTGGGGGAAGTTTAGCTGGTTACATGTCTGAAAAATAACACTCTTGATGTTTTTATTTTACATTAAGTAAATATTAACTTTAGACCAACAGACCAAACACTCAAAATATGTCATCTTTGGTTCCAGTGTTTTTTGTTGTTGTTAATCTTTTGGTGCTGTCAATAAAACATAAAGAAATGAATCCACAGTGAAGGGACATGTTCAACAATTCACCGTGTGCCCAAACTTCAATACTCTGTTCCCATGAGCACTTGCACCAACTGTCACGACTCTTACCGAGGTATGCATTTGTTATGAAGCAAATGAAAGGAGGGCAGATCTGTGTATCACTACTTTTCTTAATTCAAGACAACCTTCTTCTGTGTTTTTTGATCTGCTGAAAAATAAAAAACACAGATCTCTCTTCTCGCTGCTAAACTTCGTTGACCAGCTTGGTGTTGTCATAGAGAATTCAACATGCTTTAAATCAATCCTGTTTGACCCGACTGGAAAACTGAGAAATAACATTTAGAAATCACTTTTTGTGGTGCTGATAATTTCATTTTAAGTTTTAGGTTACGATCAGGCAGATATCTAGAGGTGACTTTCTCAGGATCCCTTAGAAAGTCCTCACAGGGGCTTTAAGGCAGTGAGACATTACTGGATTAAAACACTGTTAATGCTTATGTCATCTCACCTGATGGCCTGTTCCAGTGGGAGGAAGCTCTGTGTCTGCTGGTTCCTCCCAGACCTGGTACAATGGATCTATCAGCTGACCAGATCTGTTCAAATACACACACACAAACCAGAGGACAAATGGTGAATGGACCAGAACTAAACAGCACCTTTCTTTTCTTTCTGACCACTCAAAGTGCTTTACACTGCTAGTCTCTGTCACCCATCCACACACACACATCACATCCACACACTGATGGCAGAGGCTTCACTTTTATCAACACATTTTTAAGTTTAATAACATTCACATCCATCCACACACCACTGACCAACAGTGGGAGCAATTTGGGGCTCAGTGTCTTGCTCAAGGACACTTCTGCATGTGACTGCAGGAGTTGGGATGGAACCCTCAACCTTCTGATTGAGAGACGGTGACTCTACCACTGAGCCCCTGACACACAAAATGTCTTTGAGATACTGTCTGTTAACTTCTGTTCATGGAGTCGAGTTAGACGTGCAGACTTCCTACTAGCCCCTCTGCTGGCTACTCTGCAGAACTGACCCATACAAACAAAACTGAAAGACTAGTCATTGAGGAATGAAAGAGTTGGTTATTTGAAGCCAGATGTTTCACACTCCACATTCATTTAATCACACTTTATACCAAACTTTTTAGAGACATTAAAAACAGCAGATTTATCTGTTCCTGCTCTTCTTATGAACCTTAAGTATTTCAGAGTAATCTTTTTAATTTTAGTGTTGTTTCATCTTCACATCCCCAACTGAAGAGCAGAAGCACAGGTCTGGACTCTGAGGAAATTAACTAATTTTGCAATCAGAATATAAAGACTGTGTAACTGGGCAAAGACTGAAGATCAACTCAGTGATAAGCAAAATCATTTCACTCTATATCTAAACTTACAAATGAAAAGTGGCTTTTATACTATTTGAGACAGGGCTGTCAGCAGCTACATGGGGAACTACATGGCAGATTAACACCATTCATTTGAATGGTGAGCACTGTTGTTAAATAAATGGTCTAAACTTTGAAAAATATACATCAAACAGCTTCAGTATGTAAAGTGTATGAATCTGTTTAACTGTGTGAGCATTGACTTGAATACATTAACAAAAATGACGATAAACTGGCAGCTCAACTGGCTGGTTGAATATCTGCTTCCTGATTGTATAATCTCACAGATAAAAGCTGAATTGTTGCTAAATGAAAGATTCTATTACACTGCAGCTCTTTTGCCTTTCCTAACAGTTACTAATTATAGCCTAATGAGCAATATCTTTCTTTATTAGGCCAAAAACAAACCTGGATCTCACTGACTGTGTCTTTAAATTGTTGATTTAATCACACATTCTGCCCTCTGCAGTTTTAACATATTTTTGCAGCTGTGTGGTTGCAAAGAGCTAAAGTGTCACAAACCAACAAAAGTGTTTTTTTTTTTGGTACCTTAATGGAAAAGATTTCTTAACAAAACATTTAGCATGAGTACCTTCGGAGTAGGTAGGGGTCAAAGGGGAAGAAGCTATCTAGAGGGTTGGTGTTAATGGCGACACTGTCTCCTCCTGCAGAACTGCGAACCACGGGAAGCATGTGGCGGTTGTTCCTCTCGATGATGGTGTAGCAGAACACGATCTGATACTTTCTAAAAACAGAACCACATTGGATTGAAGGTGACAGCACTGGGCACATTAAATTCATCCAATCTTAAAGACACTGAAATTTTACTTTAGGAGGTGTTTATAGATGATTCAGAAAAACAAAGCATCACAACTCATGAGGAACTGTTAATGCAGATCAAAAAATACAGTAACTCCAAACAGAATTACGGCAACGAAACCGTTCATTTCAAATATTTAGCAACAATGTGAAACTGATAAAGTCTGTACCTAGTGATGGCAGCAAACATGTTAGTGACCGATGGCAGGCAGACTTTGAGAGGGTTCAGCTGGCACATCACCACCCGCTCCAGGTTCAGACTCTGCAGGTACTTTAGACCTGACAAACCAAAGACACAACAGAGTTACTCAAGTATCTTATAATAGTTTCTGACTGTGCTTTCTTTTTGAATATTTTGGATTAATATTTTGAAATTCTTATTTTTGACACATAATGGCACATTAAGCAATTTCCGCTTAGGGATTAAGAATAAGAATAAGAATAAGATAATCCTTTATTGATCCCCAGAGGGGAAATTCAGGTATTGCAGCAGTACAGGGCAAAGAACAAGGGTAGTAGCATGCATTAATAGATTAATGAAGTATTTCTGATAATCTAGTCTCAGCATTTACAAAGCAATGACTTCCATTCATTTATGGGTTAAAACAAATTAAAGGGAATCAAATTCAAAATGAGTGAATATTTGTAAAAAACAAAGTTTATCAGTTTGAACAATAAATATATTGTCTTGTCGTGTATTCAGTTGAAAATAGGTTAAAGAGGATTTACATTTTATTCTGTTTTTATTTATGTTTTTCACAACGTCCAAACTGTGTATTCTCTATAGAGTCATGATCAAATGGCTCATGATGCTGTGATATTTGTTAATGTTGGTACTGTTGGGTCTTATTACCTTCTTTCATGTTTCCTGCCAGCATGGCTCTATGTCTAAATATAAGCATATAGAAGACAGCCTGACATGCAGTGTAGAAGGTTCCATGCAGACCAATGTCACAGTAGGCCTGTTTGCCACTGCTGTCCTGACTGTCGATGTAGCGATGGATCCAAGGGAGGAGCAGGTCCAAACACGCTCGCACAGTGCTGGGGAGGGGACAAAGACAAGTAGAATAGAGGTTTGGAAGAACAAAAGAATGAACACGGTCATAAAAATTAAACTGCTCACACTTTAAAGGCAGGGTAAATAAGATTCGTCACTTGCAGTTCCCAAACAACTTCTGGACCAACATATGTTTACAATCTTTAATGCTGCAGACTCACAGCTCAAAGGTGAAAGGTGAGGACAAACAGTAAATATGCATATAACTAAAATCACCATACACTTGAGCTGGGTCGTAAGTGATGACTGATAAGGATTCAATTCAGTTTCAGTCTGTTGTGTTTGGGCACTCACAGCACAGGAATAAACTTGGCCCGGGCCAGAAAACTCCCCATGTATCCAGCAGCAGCCTGGCGGAGAACTGCAGGCTGAGATGGGCTTTGCAGGATCTTCCAAAGATGATCCAGGAAGGCCTCAGCCAAGGTCTGGAGGAGAAAAACATTCAATAAACATGACACCAACATGTCCTGTCCATACATGGGGCAAATTCATTTAAGCAGACGCAACAATAAAACCAAAATCACATGAAACCTTTTTTTCATTTAACCTACTGTTACTCTTTCTCTTAATGAAACACACTTTATAAAAACACAGATACATGTCTGCTTAGAGTGGAAGAAAACTGTGCAATCTACTTTCATCTTAAATATCACCATCTAATAAACACTCACATAGCAGGACCTGGTTGGGTTGTTGTGGTGAAAAAATTTGCCAAGAGAATCATTTAACACATTTGAATTTCAGAATCTTCTTCACAGGATCTCTGCAGGTTTTAACAAGTCAAATTAAAGACTTTCTAAGACTTTTTAATACCATGAATACAATCAAAGACACATTTCACATTCACACCGGCAAAGAAATACAAAAAACATGAAGGAGAATAAACTGTAGGCTGTAACACACTGCAGCACGTGCACAGCACACTGACCGCGCTTCACAGGTACTTCAGTTCTGTTTTGTAGTTGCCTGATATCATGCTAAAAATTAAAACATGTAAAAGCGAGACTGAATTTTGTTTGTTTTAAATAAAAGCAACATTAATACATGTACGAATACCTTTTAAAATCGTATTTAGGACATTTTATGAGATTTTAAGATAATCTTGGACATTTTAAGGCCTTAAATTCAAATGATTTGATTTTAGATGTTTTAAGACTTTAAGGCCCTGCAGATACTCTGTTTTTGGATCCTACCATCTTCTGAAAGGAATGTTGACAAGCTCATCTTTCACCTGACCTGCCTCAGCCCAGCTGATCATGTGTCTAACTATGAAAGGCCACAGCATTTTATTACATTACATTTTTATCACACAGCCACTAATGCAGATTTTAAGAAGTACTCACCAGTCTGAAGCTGCACAGGTAAAAGAGTGTGTACTGGACATGACAGGAGGCATGTGTTGGCAGAATGACCTTATCAAACACACTCAACAAATCTCTGTAAAGCTCTTTAGCACGTTCTATAAGAAGAGAGCCTGAAAAAGAAAACACAACATATTAAAAAATCATCTGTTTCAGTGGGTCTTTAGACCCACGACAAGCACTGCAAGCTCAGCTATGTTCTTCATATAGCAGCAGTTATTCAGCTACCATTGACGATGCAGACGTCTTTGATATAAGCCATCAGAACCACCATCAAACTGTCCAGCCTCTCAGCCACTGGATGGGCTGTAACTGCTGTTGTAGAGGGGAGATCTGCTGACATGTCCTCATCCTGACCAACAGAGAAAAAAAAAAAAAAAGGGGGGGGGGTACACACAAACATGATCATTTTCATAATTTTAGTTTACATTTATTTGTCTTAGCTTCTCATAGGCTATTCTTAACCTTGGCTCAATGAAGAAATGTGTTTTTATAGATAAATGCAAAAACTGAGTGAATTTCAAGTTTTATGTGCTCAAATGTTCTGGTTTCTATTTAAGGGTTGAGCAGCACTGTCCAACTACTTTCTTATAGTTCAGCAAGAAAATGATACGGTTTTTGGTAACTTAACTTAACTTTGTGCATCCTCAGGGTGCATGGGAGTCAAGATACAGACAGCCCCAGATCAGCTCAAACCCAGATATTTAACATTTACTATTTCTAATATCAGTAGGAGCAGTATCTGTGTCAGCATCATTATTCCTATCAGTATTATTAGTATTACAGTAAGTATTATTTAAAGACCTTTAATAAAAAACAAACGTTATTTATCATCCAGAGGTATAAATACAAACACACAGTTACAACCACCTCTCAGCAGACTGCACACATTTCATTATTTCTGTTAGTTGTTGTTAGGTGTCTGTATGACAGGTTTTAGAGAGGCTTATATGGACTGGTGGCTATTTTGCTATGTTAATGCATAATGGCTAACTTAAAGTGCTAACAACACCAGCACACAGTGACACGTCTGCTCTCTCTTGATGCGTTTACTCTTTTGCATGTTCTTTGTAAGTCGAAGATTTCTCTTGCTCTCATTTCAGCTGGTGCAAAAGCAGTGCAAACCCTTTATGAATCAGGCCCTGAGAATTTCAAACCACAGAAATCAGCAAACCAATAGTTCCAATGTACCATGTCAAATAGGCCCTCCTCATTCTGTTCCTTTGTTTCCTGCTGCTGCTGCAAAGCATTTTCTTCTGCTTCCTCAATGTCTGACCGGGATACACCAACCTGAAATATTACACAGAGTTACAGACAGGAAGACACACAAATTACACCATCTTTCAGTAATTCTGTAATTTTACATTACATGAATTTTTAATAATGAAAATACATTAAAAAACAAATGTTAAAAATAAGACAGAGACAACATCCTGGACCTAATAAATGCTTTGTCACTTGTGTCTTTTTTGGTAAAAAAAAATCATCAAAAAAATCAATGAGAATTTGACTGTATTTAAATCTGAATTTTTAGTCTGTAGAAAATATTCGGACATGATGCCAATTTACCCGAGTATTAAAAGAGCATCTTAGAGAACCTCTCAGTCAGAGGAAAAACTGTGTTGAAAATTGTAGAACAACTGAAGAAGACTTTGAATATCACAGAATCTACAGTTTATAATCTAATCAGAAGATTCCAGCAATCTGGAGAAATATCAAGGGACAAGGATGGTAAATGGACCAGTACTTATTTAGCGCTTTTCTAGTCTTACCAACCACTCAAGCGCTTTACACTGCTCGCCTCATTCACCCAATCACACCACATTCACAAACTGATGGATGGCTGAAACTAATGCAGAAGCCATCAGCTATATCTAACACATTCACACCACATTCATACACCACGGAAAAACAGTGGGAGCAACTTGGGGTTCAGTGTCTTGCTCAAGGACATTTCGACATGTGACTGCAGGAGCTGGAATCGAACTCACAAACTAGGACGAAAGTCAATATTAGATGCCCGTGATCTTCAGGTCCTCAAGCTGCACTGCATTAAAAACAGGCATGACTCTGTTATGGAAATCACTGCTTGGGCTTAGGAACAAGTCATAAAATTTAAAATCCTTGCAAAGAAGACTCAGGACTGTGTAGTAGTTAAAAACAAACATGAGAAAAGAATGGAACAACATTCCCCTCCTAAAACTCCAGCAGCTGGTCTCCATCATCCCCAGACCTTTACAGACACAGACTGTTGATAGAGGAGGGGATGCTACACAGTGGTAAACCCAACTTTTTACAGATGTGTTGCTGCCATCAAGTTAAATGGTGCAACTTTTTGTTCAAACATCTGATATGCTGTCTGTTTTATAGTGAATAAAATATGGGTTAGCCTGATTTGTAAATCAGTGTATTTAGCTTTTATTAACAGTTTATATGAGCTCCTAACTGTCTGGTATTTGGGGTTGTACAAACATGAGGTGTGTTTGGTAGAAATAAAATGACTTGTTTAAAGACTTACATCCAGTTTTAACATTCTGTTGATGATCACATCCAGTACATCTCGTCTAAGTGAGGGCATGTAAATGGTCACCCTCAAGAGGTTATGGACGTAGCACTCCTGTAAAAGATTGACATCCTATCAATTAATAAAAAAATACTGTGTCAAGGATGTTAATTAGAATTTGGGATTTATGTATACAAGAGAGTATTAAGTACGATGAGTTACAACCATCCATCCATCCATCCATCCACCCATCCATACATTGTCAATCACTGCTTATCCTGTTCTGGGTCATGGGAAGGCTGGGGGGGTGGGGGTCCTGTCATTGGACAAGAGGCAGGTTACACACTGGACCAGGCTGCTGGTCCATCACAGGGCCAACAGACAGACAAACAACCATTCATCCACACAATCTCACCTCACACATTTAGAGTCACAACTAGAAGTACAACACTTCAAATAAATCCAGGCCCCTTTGGATGGTATGTACAACACGTATGGGAGACTGGTCTAAGATAAGCCAGGCAGATTGACCCTCCCCTTGTTACTATCAAACTATGTACATTTGTTGTCATGATGTGACCATGAATCCATCATTTGTTCCTGGCACTATTCAAGACAAGCACATGGGACTAATGATCGGTATTTATTTACACAAACAAAAAAAATGTTTTTACTCATCAAATCTCCATACTTGCTTTAATGAATACTATTTCAAAGCAAATGTATGTAGGTCTTGAAATGTCTATTATACATGTTGGGGATTTACCAACGTTAAAAACTAAGTTAAGTGTTAAGCTAAAGACTAGCTTCAGTGGCTTGAAAGTGAGCCAAATGCTATGGGGTAAATTGAACCAGTGGTTGAACTTACTCTGCCACCATGCACTCAAGTTTAGTTAAGAAAAGTCTCAGAAGTGTGAAACTGTATGTCAGTGTAGAATGAGACACCTGCTTGGATTTTAAACATTTCAGAAGGCAATCATGCCAAAGAGCTCCAAAAGAAAGACTGACTGGGCTCAACAACCTTTGAAGAGATGGAGAGAGCAGCAGCTGATGTCAAGGGTGGAAAATCCATCAGTGTCTTAGAGCAGACATGTTGATGCATGACTACTTCAATAACTAAAATGATAGAAAGCAGATGGCTTAATGTGCCTCCTGGCTTTGATCAAGTTACTCCTAACCCGGAGAAAGTTCAAGATCTAGTTACACAGTTGGTTTTTTTTGGAGAAGTCATATTTTTCAGGGCCCTTTGGCCCAAGGACATTTTTTAATTGCAATTTATAGGAAACAATATGAAAGTGGTTGTTTTCTTTTAAGTGTAACTCTACCTGGAGGGCAACGTAAATAAAAAGTGGCTCATCAGACCCCACTCTCCCCTACAACTCACAGAGTCACAGTCAGCAGTGTTGAATGATTTTAGGAAATCAGTTTTCTTACCAGTGTTCTGGAGGATTTCTGAATGAAGGGGAAGTTCTCTTGTAAAATAGGCAAAAGGAAGCGGCTTGTGCTAAAAAAAAAAGAGGGGGGAAAAAGTACAAAGGATGACATACATGTTGCGCAAATGTTTGTGCAAATATTTTGTTTTTTTTGGACAAAAAATGAAAAGCTTAGTCCAGTAAAAGATTCGAGTGATATTTTTTTTTCACTGGAAGTTTGAAATGATTCTCTCTCTAGTTCAGACCTGTTCAAACTACAGCCCACAGTCCACATCCATCCCTGTCTGCTCCACACAAGGTCAAAAAAAAAATGATGCCACGCACACATTACAAATGTGTTGCTTTTAGTTTGAAAAGCATGATGTTTGCATTTCATGCGTATGATGCACTTGTGCGAGAGAGCCCTACGTGGACAGCAACAAGGGATGAAGTTCAACCAATCCAGATCCAGATCCTCTTTCACTGATGATCAGCTAACTTAGAAATTCATCCAGATTTTATGAGTAAAGTTGTTGTAAAGGTTTTCATTGTTGAGACTAACAAGATAAAAAAAAATGAAAAAATAATGCTTGATTGTTTTAGTTTTCACTGTTAATGACTTTCATAGGAGTATTTTCCTATTTGACCTGCACCACAATTTCACACATTTACATATATTACAGAATATCCTTGTTCTCCTGTTACCACCAGGAGCTGATCAAAATATCTAATAAAGAGCATTTTACAACGGGAAAAAGTGAATAATGAGCAGATTTAAGTTTATTTTATCATTGGTGTGGCCCTCTGACACAATTCAGGTTTCTCATGTGGCCCCTCATAAAAATGAACTGCCCTCCCTACTCTTGTTATAGAACAGTTGGCTTCAGATAGTGGTCACCTCTCGGTGCTCATGTTACTTGATCTTAGTGCTGCTTTTGACACTATTGATCATCACATCCTCCTGCAGAGATTAGAGAAGCTTCTTGGCATCACAGGAACTGCTTTAGCTTGGTTTAGCTCATATCTGTCGAGTCGTTCGCAGTTTGTTCATGTAAACAATAGATCTTCCCTGCATACCAGGGTGCGTTATGGAGTTCCTCAAGGCTCGGTGCTTGGTCCGATTCTTTTTAACTTATATATGCTTCCTCTTGGGAGCATAATTAGAAAACACACCATAAACTTTCACTTTTATGCAGATGATACACAGCTATACTTATCATTGAAGCCAGAGGAAACTAGCCGATTATCGACACTTAAAGCTTGCCTCGAAGATGTAAGGACCTGGATGAGCAGAAATTTTCTACTTCTGAACTCAGAGAAGACTGAAGTCATTGTTATTGGACCCAAACACCTCAGAGAGGCTTTTTCTAACCAGATAACCCCCTTAGATGGCATCAGCCTGGCACCTGGCTCCACTGTTAGGAACCTAGGAGTTCTTTTGGATCAGGACCTGTCCTTCAACTCTCACATCCAACAGGTCTCCAGGACAGCGTTCTTTCATCTCCGCAATATTAGAAAAATTAGACATATCTTGTGTCAGAGTGATGCAGAGAAGCTGGTCCATGCTTTCGTTACCTCCAGGTTAGATTACTGTAACTCTCTTCTATCTGGTTGTCCTAACAAGTCTATTAGGACTCTTCAGTTAGTTCAGAATGCTGCAGCCCGGGTTCTGACTGGGACTAGGAGGAGGGAGCATATCTCCCCAGTGTTAGCGTCTCTGCACTGGCTACCCATAAAGTTTAGAATAGAATATAAAATTCTTCTTCTGACTTTTAAAGCTCTTAATGGCATTGGGCCATCCTATCTTAAAGAGCTTATCGTGCCATATTATCCGTCTAGATCGCTGCGTTCCCAGCATGCAGACCTGCTCGTTGTACCCAGGGTCTCTAAAAGTAGTCTGGGAGGTCGAGCCTTTAGTTATCAGGCTCCTCTTCTCTGGAATCATCTACCGGCTGAAGTTCGGGGAGCAGACACCCTCTCTACTTTTAGGAGTAGACTTAAAACTTTTCTTTATGATGAAGCTTATAGTTAGAGCTGGTTCAGACCTGAACCAGCTCTTAGTTATGCTGCTATAGGTTTAGACTGTCCGGGGGGAACTGACACACAGGCTCCTGCTTCCCTCTCTTCTCTATCTGTCAGTCTAACTTCTAATCTTAATGTCCCATTAAAGTTATTAACCATGGATCTCTCTGGGAGTCTCTGAGTTTGTCTGTTAGGTTCCTTCGGATTGTTGCTGTGGACAGCCTGCTGCCATGGACCTGCCAGACTCCAGCTGCTACGGCTTCCTACAGTTACAGTTTCTCCGTGATCATCTCTACAACAGAGAAATATGGACTCTGTGTCTTTGTCTCCCTGTGTCTTTGTCTCTCTGCCCCTCCCCCCTCCCCCCCTTCTCTCTCTCTAATCCCAACACAGTCGAGGCGGATGTCTGTCTAACATGAGTCGGGTTCTGTCCGAGGTTTCTGCCCGTTAAAGGGAAGTTTTTCCTTGCCATTGTAACTTGCTAAATATTGCAAAGGTCTGTACTCATGGTGGGTTAAGATGAGATAAGACTTCTTATCTTGTCTTGATGTTGGGTTTCTGTTAATAAAAATTTTATTACCATTTACAGGTCTAGACCTGTTAACGCTTGGAAAGCGTCTTGAGATAATGTTTGTTATGAATTGGCGCTATATAAATAAAGACTGATTGATTGATTGATTGAACAGTGCGTACTCCAAATAAAATGATCCTAAAAAAGGCAACTTTACAGTTTTTGACAAGATATACTAAGCTTTTTAAAGATGCCAGTCATTTCTTAATCACCAGTTTATTCACTTATTGAATTACAATTGAACATAATTTTACTAAATGAAATACATCACAGTGTGTCATGGATGTTGTAAGACATTTAAAGTCAGTTTAATTAGTGGTGGTTAACAGTAATTGACTGGATATTATACAACTGCTCCTTTTTCTGGTGCTTCACTAAAAGCTCAGATAAATAATGCTTTTAAAAGTTTAAAAACCTCTACAACCATGCTCTCTTTGCACTTCACATCAGTAGGCTAAAACCATGACCCTTTGCCAACGAACACCTTGGGATGATTTAATTTATATTTTTTTGCCAAACCCAGTATGAAACCAAAACTTAACTTAAAATGTGTAAGACAACAAAACCAAAAAAAACTGACTTACGATGGCACATATCTGGTGATGAGCTGCAGCGCCTGGTGACACTGATCGAAGTTTCTGGGAAGGTCTTGAAACATTAAAAGTTGAGTTTAGAGATTTTTGTTTTCAGAGAGAAGGTCACTCAATTTTAAAACAAACAAAATAACTGATAGCACTTACTTTCATCGTCTTCATCTGAATCCGAAACATCGATTCCTTCTTCACTGATCATCATCCTCTCTGGAAACAAATACCAAGTTATTCTTCCACAAGCCAAATATATGCTGGGACACCAGTGAAAGACTGAATGATTGTTTTCTTTGGTAAAATCACAATATTGAAGACAAATAACATGTTAGAACATCCAATCCCTTTATTACTGTCTTTTAAAGTTTTCCCATTGTTTAATTGTTTACTCAAACAGTCAGAAGAACCTACTTGGTGTGAAGTGGGAGACCACCATCTTCAGACAAGCGCACAGGTAGACAGTCTGTGCTGAAACCAGGCTACTTAGGAAGGACATGTACTCCTCCACCACAGCCTGGCTTCGACCAACCCAAGGCAGCCTCTAAATTAAATCAACCAGAGAAGAGTCTGAACTCTGCTGACAGAGGAATAAGTTGAGCTCAGAAAACTTCAGGCAAATGTTGGATTTTGTGTCAAAGAAGCCATGACTGTAATTTGCTTTTCTGAAACTGCAAGCCAACCCACAGACAGTCATTGAGATTTAATGATTTAACCACTAAAACAATTTATGTCGGAGTGATTAGATCTTTGATAAGTACTTTATCCAGTGTAATTCATATTATGATATACATTGCTTAGTAAACTATCCAGTATACATGAGTTCTACCAGATTTTCAAGAAAATAAATCATGAATCAATTTAAAAACAATATTCACATTAAGCATTCATTTATATTGTTTCATGGACCACATTTTCTATACTTTGTATATGTATATCTCACTGCACTTTTTGAAAACAAACTGCTATAAGATCAAGCTAAAGAGCATTGTAAAAATGCATCTAGGCGCAACTAAAATCCTTGTTTCTCCATTTGTTTACTCAGTTAACTCTGATGTAAGCCTCTAACCGTTTTTTACGCTTTTGCTACATCACAGATCCTCGATTAACTGTACTTGACAGATGACCTACAGCACAAATCCCTTGTGATGATTGTTTTTTTTCCTCACCAGGACAGCATAGATGAGCTGCTCATGATCTTTGGTTAGGTGGGTCACACAACTTCGAAATTCTTGCAGCCAATTGATGATCTGAGCATCCTGCCAGAGATAAGAACAAACTCTCTCTGTTATATGTGGAGGTGTCCGGCGATTTCACAGCTCTCAGGTCACATTAAACACACATAAGTGTACAACTGTACCTTTATATCGGGATCAGCCAGCTGGTGTTTTAACAGTTCATAGTCACTTGAGTTTCCCTTCGAATAGAAAAGACAAAATGTTTAGAGAAATCTACTTCATTTATTTCTTTATTTGTACAATCAAATTAAAAGTAAACTTTAAAACATCGAAACCACGTAGTAATGGCGGTGTTTACATGTTAGCGTCACCGTGTGATGATTAACATCCGGAATAATACGCTCATAATATTCATTTAATGCAGCACTCACCTCTTTGTGTTTAGCCAACGTTTCTGCAACACTGCCTCCAAACCTTACTGTTTTGACAGGAGGAGTGTTCAAAAATTCCCGACTTTCTGTCTCCATACCTTACTGTTTTGAAATCCTTATGTTCAAATCCAGCTTAAAATGATAAGACTCAATACTTTCGGAGTGGTCGGTGAGCAGACGGCTTTTGTTGATAGATATTTGACGCTAAGGAGAGGTATTTGTAAATGGTTACATTGTATATATAAATTCCAGACCATAATATTAGAGAAACGTGTTGGTTTCAAGTTGATGAGGAAATGGAATTGAGTTACACGGAAGTACAAACGACTGGTCCCACACCCAAAGTCTTCCCGGCGCTCGTGCAGAGTTTTAATCTTCCGCCTATGATCTGAGCTATGAATCTAAACTAAGAAAACTGATTTAAAAGGCGTTCCTGCTCCCTTTCCATTTAGAAAGATAGGCTGTTTAAAGACATATAGGAGAAGGTATCATTCGACATGTTCAAAGAGAAGACTCTGACTCACAAATTATTTATGAAATAATTTAATTCGGCCTTATTTCTGCTGAGTATTTCCTCTGCTCTGCCTTTTCACTAGTTTCCCATTCCTCTGAAATTAATCTATTAGTAACTCGCTCAAAATGTTTGGATAATATGTTTAGGCCAAGACAAGTATAGTATAGTGTGGGTTACCCAAAAACTGTAAAATAGATAAATAAATAAATAAATAAATAATTTAATTTTTTTTTTTTTTTTTAAAGTTCGCGGAGGTTAAAAAGCAAAAAATCTTACTGCAACTACACTTCTCTCCAAAAAATTTAAATAATAATAATAATAATAATAATAATAATAATAATAATAATAATAATAATAAATCAATTTTAAAAGTTTAGAAAGCTCCTTGTTCAATAGTTTTTTCTTTATTTTTAGTTTTTACAGTGCAGATTAATAAATAAGACATCAAAACTATGAAAGAACACATGGAATGTTGTATACAAGACAGTGTTAAAAAAAAGGATGCGTGTTATATTTTAGATTTGTCAGTGTGGACACCTTTAGCTTCGATTACAACTTTACACACTTGGCATTCTCTTATCAGCCTCATGAAATAGTTGGATAGATAAAGTAAATGCCTTTAACCAATGCATTTAACGCTTAAACAACAACACTGAACTATTGTTAAAAGTTCCTCATTCCAGATGAAAGTAATTTTTTGCATTACAAGTGGGAATTAAGGACCCAGATTCTGAAGGAAGAGTTGAGAGGCACAGAATCCAAGTTGCTTAAAGTCCAGTAGCCAATATAAGTTTCCACTGTCAATGATGTCATCTACTCTATGTGTACTGAATCTGTGGAATGTATGATTTTATCTGTTTCACTGAACCACCCAAATGAAATAACTTGGCCCCCTAATACTCTAACTTATAGAGATGCACCTGCATAACTCAGCCAGTCACCAGAGGGGGCACTCCTCCCACTCTACACTTAAAAGTTTTGGATGGCAGTCAGTGAGAAACCCACTCAAACAGGTGGAGTGGAAGTGTCAAGGGAGATGAGAGAGATGGTTTAAGAAAAGCTTTGAAAGACCTGCTTCACACTGATTTTGTCAGTAAAGGTGGGGACAGGTCTTATCCTGGAGGAGAGGTGGCCTCACCAGTACTTCAGTCTCAGAGTTCTAAGAAAAATAGTCATAAGTATATATTTCATGTGAATTTCCTTTTTAATAAAATGCATGTATGTCACAGCAGTCACATGATTAATTTCAGTCCTAACTTCTTAGACCAGTCTAAGAAAAACACTATCACCGCAATATTGACCAATTTAGAATGTCAACAGGAGGCTGAGTCTTCGCCCCACTTACAATAGCTGGTGATGAAATGGACTGGGCTTTTTTTTTTTTCCTGTGGTTGTATTTATTGAACCTTATTTATGTGCTTTTGTTTTTGAGTTCCTTTAGTGTTTTAGCCAAACAGAACCATTTTATCAAAAGACCTGTTGAATGCATCATGTTAGATCAGTTTGCAGTGGGTGTGACGCGCTAATTTCAAATTGCATATTCATGTAGGACACATTATCATATTTGTGTATAAATTGGTATCAGTTATTTTGTTTATTTGACAGACAATGATTTATTAAGTTAGTTTCCCTTCACGCACGCACACACACACACACACACACACACACACACACACACACACACACACACACACACACACACACACACACACACACACACACACAATCTCTAATTTTAAAACAAAAACCTGTGTTTCAAGTCTTCCTTCTAAAGTTGCTTTTCTCCATTCAACACTCAAAGTGGTTGCCTGGACTTTGGATTGAACCCTCTCATAAATGTAAACTGCTGGCATTACTATGACTGTGAACGTGAAGCTCAGTAACAGTAAGAGGAAATAACAGTGTAATAAAGTCAAATGGGTCCAAAGGTTAAACACTGGGGCTTTGTTATTAGTTCTGTTTCCATGAGGGAAGTAGACTGCCAGCATCTTTCCCCAGCTCACCAAAAAGAAAAACATTAAACATTAAGGTGACATGGTAAAAACTGAAACACACATGAGCTAAAAGATGAGCCAAAATGTCTAACTCTACCTAACTTTCATTCAGCCAGAGACAGACAAAGAAATGTTGATAAGTTTCCAAAAATGATTTATGACTGTACTTTTTAATTGTTGGTTTACTTACATGGTTAAAGAGTGTTTTAAAGGTGCTCTGTATTGTGTAACTTGGCAGAAACATCTTTCATTTTGATTGTTGGGGTTTGATTGAAGTCTATTTCCAGACTAAACAGCTCAACCTTTGATTCTTGTTTTGTTTGCTTTGTTTTGTTAGCTAACTTGAAACACCTAAAATAAAATCTTACATTATGCTTTGTATGTAGGCAATCACCATCCTTACTGAAAGTCAAATTAAATCTCTCTTCCTCAGATGTGTCCATCTAAGATCTTTTTTTTCATTCTCCATATCTTATTTATAGACTTATTAACCAACTGAGTCAATAGCTAAAATTAAGAAGAGACCTGTTGGCAGAGGAAAACAACCTTTTATTTAAGCCAGGTAGACTCTGCCCAGGTAGGCTCAGCCCCTCCCTCAGAAAGCACCACGCCCCTCCTCTGTGCGTTGGAGGCAGGAGACCTGCAGCACCTCACCTGACAGCCAAACAGCACAAAGACACCTGGGGACAGACAGCTCTTTGAAGTCATCAGGGCTCGGCTACCTGACGTTGATATGGAGCCAGTGTACGGGGGTTTGGGTCGCTGTGTGTGCTGTTTTTGGCTTGCAGTCTCATTTGATATTTTTGGACTAGCCATACTCCTCATTGGGGTCTTTGTCAATGTGTTTTTTTATGATTTGCTGATCTACGCGGGGGCTATCGTGATCTTCCTTAGCCTCATCTGGTGGGTTTTCTGGTACTCTGGGAACATCGAGGTGCCTCCGGCAGAGCTGGAAGATGATGTCGGTTTGCTGAAAAAAGCCAAGGGTGGCACAAGCGGCATCAGCAGCTCGATGAGACGCCTCTCCAGCCGTGTGTCTAGCGGCATCAGGAACTCGTTTCGTAGGAACGGGGGGCCGTCAAGCTCCCGCACGGCCCGGACACAGAGGTCAGCAGGCGGGCCGCCGGTAGCCTTGCAAAGGGAGCAGGCAGCGGTTGCCATGGCAACGATAACGCTGCAAGAGGATACCCCTCGCTCTGCGTCAGGGGCTGGCTGTGTTGTGGATATGCTGGATGCTACAGCAGAGACTTTGTCCACGTAGTGTGGCCTGTCCGAAGGTGAGATCTCATTCACACAGTACGGAGCGTTAAAGGATGACTACTTAAAGGTGCCCTGGAAAAAAAAAAAACGTATAATGTATTGTCTTAAAAAGCCAGTTCAGTGTAGTATTTTATTATTCGAAACAACGAAACGTATCATTTAATTAAATTTAACATTTACAATATAATGGATACTACATTCTCAAGCTAATAGACACTATATTTTATCATGGATTGGATTGGATTATTCAGATGTAACTTTAATGAGGATGTTCCTCTGTATAAGTGTTTCTTTATCTTATTTAAGCAAGGTTAAATTTAGTGCAGAACTTAGAACACTATTTGTAGCAATGGTAATAGAAGAATCTTATCAGTGGGTAAATCATTTACAACGGTCAGCGCCCACCCAAGGACAAGCCCTCTGTTTAAATATTACCAGACTTACATGAAACTCGCTTGAAGCCTTATAATTGTCTTAACACATGCTTTTCTTGGTTCAAAAACCCCACAGGACATACACTTTAATAATGATGTCTGTCAAAATTCTACCCGACACAAGTATGGTCAGAGGCTACTCTATGGTGTGGTAATCTGACCGTACAAAATGTTGGCATTTTTTGTAAAATATTAAATGCTTCATTAAACTGAACATATTCCTAACGACTATGTTTTGATCAGATATGAGGGGGGAAAAGACCTTCAATATCTTTTAAAACCCAGTTTTAACCCAACTTTATAGAATAAGTATTACAGGATTATTACTTCCCTATAAAATCTGAGGACAACTTTAGTGTGACATCACCTGTTGTCGAGTATTAATTCCTATGCCTCTGTTATGAACATGGTATTTCAGTCAAACCTAAAAGGAGAAGCTTTAAATTTGACAGCATTTAAAATATTTTCTGTACAAAAACACGTTTCAATCTCTTGAAAAGCCAACAGCCAAAGTCCTGATAGTTTTACCTCTCTTGTCTGATTGCACTCATTAGTTTCACCTGTGTCTTGTCTCACACCTGTTAATAAACCCACTGTTTATTTTTTTGATTAATTTATTGAAACGCACAGTGACAAATAAGAAACACACGCAGAGATAAAAGGTAAACAGCTGTGCAGGAGAGGAGAAGAAGCCCAAGGGCTTACATAAATCCTCGCCTCCAAAATAAAAACACTCTATTAGATTATTTGGTCTCTGTGATCCCTCCATCTTTGAGCTCTAAAAGTCACCTGACCTCTGCATTCCTGTCAATTTTTTTATTGTGGCTTTCTTTCCCAAAAAGTTTTTTTTTTTTTATATACATTTTACTTTTTTTTGTTCAATAAATTATTTTTTTGATAATCCCCAACCATGACAAGGCAAAGCTTGATTAAGTCACAGTTATAAGCTTTGTGCTTTAGCACTCCAGCTAGCTTGGTTTTTGCACCCTGCCGGTTGCATCCTTGGAAGGCTTACAGAAGTCTGGGCAGACACTTACTGTATAACTCAGTCTGACCAGGAGACTCAATCACAGGCTGCTCAACTTCCTTTCAGTTACTAGTTCCGTACCTCATACATCTCTGTTCCACCTGGTTACCCTTGTGATTTTTTCATATCTGCTTGGCTCTGGCTTGATGCTTAACTTTCTTCTCTATCGTGTTAGTGAAGTCCACCTGATTCTAAGGAATGCCTGGTTATGTAGCACAGGTGAATCTGGTACAGTTGGCCATTTGTTCAGTTTTCCTGGGAGCTGTTGTACATGAGATACACAAGCCAATTCTTCATCACCACCCCCACCACCCCAGCCAACAGTTACAGCTGAACTTTGTCCTAGCTGAAGGTGTGGCTACATTTATTTTGTAAAAAGGCTTCAAGGATTTAGAGTAAGTCTGACTAGTCGGTGGGAGTAGGCAAATATCCAGGTGGTTTGTGAGAGTGTTTTGATTGTGTATTTGAATGTGCTTCTTCCACTGAATTGGTTTCACTCAAAGGACCATGAATACTTTATTTGAAGGGCAGCTGTATCCTCAAGGTTTACCAGTTTGAGAGATTTTACCAACTCAGTGGATAGTTAGTTGGAACATGCTGTATGATCAAGATTTCCAGTCCATAGATATTTCAATCATATCAACTGGTTTCTCTGTTACAAGGGAAAAATAAAACTAATGGGGGTCATTATTTCCATTGAAATATATCTAAGGTGAATTATCTGAAAATGTTCTTGTCAATATAAAACAGGAGTATGTGGTGGCAGATTTATTAGTTGACAGTAACCAGATGTTTGTTCAGTCTGTTCTGAAATGATACTCTGAAAGTTCAGGGGTTTGGTTTTCTCAAGAAACCAGGTTTCTACGGTTAGTCTGCCTGAGTTAATTTTTGGGTGAGCAGAGGTTGATTTTCCAGTAATAATCTCCACCAGGGAGAAAATCTGGCAGACTGTGCATGTTCCATTTATATAAATGTTTTGACAGGATAAAGGTGATACATTGAGGATTGTTCAAGAGGACTTAGGCTATAGTTCTGTCTGGCAAACATATTTGGCTCTCCCTTGTTTGCATGGATTCTGGTCAAACATCTGACATGTTTTCTAGGTTCTATGGAGAAATCACTGAGCCCGACCTGCCCGACGCCACTTTTTAGATGCTCTTCAGTGTGTCTGTGGGAAAACGCTGGTTGAGTGAGTGGCAGTGAAGAAAATCATCCTACCAGGCTGGAGTTAAACCAACTCAATGAACTGGTTTCACAAACCTTAAAGTAGAGGATGAGGTTCCAGTCTGAACTGGACCCATTCTTGGACTTTGAAAGACAGCATCTCTGTTGGGGCTGTATGAATGCTTATAATGTATGCATAACTTGTTTTGTCTGATTTGTGTGTGTGTGTATGTGTCAGTGGTTCCCCCTTATTCATCTTTGTTGAATTTTTATAACTTTTTGATATTCCTTTCTGTAATTGTCAACTTTTGACTGTTCTCTTAATTTGTTTTTATTTCTTATTGTTCATGTGAAAGCACTGTGACTGTTGTTCATTTTAAAGTTATTTTTTCAGGCTTTTTATGCCTTTAATGTGAGAGGACAAGACAGTGGATAGAGGAGGAAACAGGGTGAGAGTGGGGAGTGACACGCAGGAAAGTCACCCCAGACTGGATTTGAACCCTGGGCTGCCTGCTCAAGGGCTTTTTCCACATGGAGTGTGACCAACACCACCATGTCACATGTGCTCCAAAATATTTAAAATAAAATACACAAAAAGGATTAGTAGTTGTAATGTCCTTGACAATTTTCAGACAGCAACCCTGTGTCTCAGGGCCTGTTGGCCAGAAATAACAGGCACTAAAATATTTGCTGGGAAAATTCTATTTAATTTGAAAATAGATTATAAAATAAATGGATTAATCTAGATTTATTTAAAGACACCCTCCTCAAGTCTTTAAAATCTTTGCTCCCAGACAAATGCCCAAACCAGAGACCCTTTTTGACCTCAGATAGCCCTTGGCAATAAATGCAGTGCAGGCCTTTACTTCTTCTTATTTTGTTGTTGATTTTTCCATTTATTAAACAAATGTGTGTATAATTAATGACTGATGTTTTCATCATTCAAGGTTTTTTTTTAATTTGCTGCACAAGGACACAGAGCTGAATGAGTAAGACTATAACTGAATCTCAAAGAGAAATGAGACGTCCTCTAAAGCTTCACATGAAGGGACGTCTTTTAGTGATGATCACATCAGCCAATCACCTCTGGATCATCTGTCATTCAGCTCTAACAGCCGATCACCTCTGGATCATCTGTCAGTCGGCTCTAACAGCCGATCACCTCTGGATCATCTGTCAGTCAGCTCTAACAGCCGATCACCTCTGGATCATCTGTCATTCAGCTCTAACAGCCGATCACCTCTGGATCATCTGTCAGTCAGCTCTAACAGCCAATCACCTCTGGATCATCTGTCAGTCAGCTCTAACAGCCAATCACCTCTGGATCATCTGTCATTCAGCTCTAACAGCCGATCACCTCTGGATCATCTGTCAGTCAGCTCTAACAGCCGATCACCTCTGGATCATCTGTCAGTCAGCTCTAACAGCCGATCACCTCTGGATCATCTGTCAGCTCTAACAGCTGATCACCTCTGGATCATCTGTCAGTCAGCTCTAACAGCCGATCACCTCTGGATCATCTGTCAGTCAGCTCTAACAGCCGATCACCTCTGGATCATCTGTCAGCTCTAACAGCCGATCACCTCTGGATCATCAGTTAGCTCTAACAGCCGATCACCTCTGGATCATCAGTTAGCTCTAACAGCCGATCACCTCTGGATCATCTGTCAGTCAGCTCTAACAGCTGATCACCTCTGGATCATCTGTCAGCTCTAACAGCTGATCACCTCTGGATCATCTGTCAGTCGGCTCTAACAGCTGATCACCTCTGGATCATCTGTCAGTCAGCTCTAACAGCCGATCACCTCTGGATCATCTGTCAGTCAGCTCTAACAGCTGATCACCTCTGGATCATCTGTCAGTCAGCTCTAACAGCCGATCACCTCTGGATCATCTGTCAGTCAGCTCTAACAGCTGATCACCTCTGGATCATCTGTCAGCTCTAACAGTTGATCACCTCTGGATCATCTGTCAGCTCTAACAGCCGATCACCTCTGGATCATCTGTCAGCTCTAACAGCTGATCACCTCTTGATCATCTGTCAGCTCTAACAGCCGATCACCTCTGGATCATCTGTCAGTCAGCTCTAACAGCCGATCACCTCTGGATCATCTGTCAGTCAGCTCTAACAGCCGATCACCTCTGGATCATCTGTCAGTCAGCTCTAACAGCTGATCACCTCTGGATCATCTGTCAGCTCTAACAGTTGATCACCTCTGGATCATCTGTCAGCTCTAACAGCCGATCACCTCTGGATCATCTGTCAGCTCTAACAGCTGATCACCTCTGGATCATCTGTCAGCTCTAACAGCCGATCACCTCTGGATCATCTGTCAGTCAGCTCTAACAGTTGATCACCTCTGGATCATCTGTCAGCTCTAACAGCCGATCACCTCTGGATCATCTGTCAGCTCTAACAGCTGATCACCTCTGGATCATCTGTCAGCTCTAACAGCCGATCACCTCTGGATCATCTGTCAGTCAGCTCTAACAGCCGATCACCTCTGGATCATCTGTCAGTCAGCTCTAACAGCCGATCACCTCTGGATCATCTGTCAGTCTACTCTAACAGCTGATCACCTCTGGATCATCTATCAGTCGGCTCTAACAGCTGATCACCTATGGATCATCTGTCAGTCAGCTCTAACAGCCGATCACCTCTGGATCATCTGTCAGCTCTAACAGCCGATCACCTCTGGATCATCTGTCAGCTCTAACAGCCGATCACCTCTGGATCATCTGTCAGTCAGCTCTAACAGCTGATCACCTCTGGATCATCTGTCAGTCAGCTCTAACAGCTGATCACCTCTGGATCATCTGTCAGTCACCTCTAACAGCTGATCACCTCTGGATCATCTGTCAGCTCTAACAGCTGATCACCTCTGGATCATCTGTCAGTCAGCTCTAACAGCTGATCACCTCTGGATCATCTGTCAGTCAGCTCTAACAGCTGATCACCTCTGGATCATCTGTCTGTCAGCTCTAACAGCTGATCACCTCTGGATCATCTGTCTGTCAGCTCTAACAGCTGATCACCTCTGGATCATCTGTCTGTCAGCTCTAACAGCTGATCACCTCTGGATTATCTGTCAGTCAGCTCTAACAGCTGTTTGTGTGTCTGCTCATGTGCGCTGTAATAACTCTAATCAAATTAAAACAGTAACAGAGCTTTGTCTGTGTTTTTAACCTGTTTAACAAACACTTTCACATGAAGAAAACCTGCACACACTACTAGATCTCAGGGAAAATAGAAATGATGTTGCTTTTTACAAACCTCATGCCCATTAATGAAACTTTGTCCTCTAAAGGAAATGTAGCAAGTGTTTTTTCTTTCTTCAGACTTCTCACAGAAATAAATTCTCTTCATAAAGAAAAAGAGAATCAATAAGAAAATGAGAGAAATAAATGGTCATAAATATTGATTTTCTATCTTTTTTATTAAACTATATGAATTATTTTATTAGATGACCTGTTTCAGGATTATCCTCTGGATGTTGACTGTTTTAGCGCCGTCTTTTTGCTTCAAGTTTCAAAGAAGTATGAGCTGCTGCAGCGTCCAGTCAGTAAGTGATATCCCATTTGAGGGTGTGCCTGTACTTCAGGATACATTTAAAATTTTTGCAATTGTCTGGACTGACCTTAGGCTTTTAAAGTAAAGATGGATCGTCTCTTCTTTTTACTTAGCTGACTGGTTCTTGCCATATTATGGATTCTAACAACTGTCAAATAAGAAGGCAAGGACTTCCACAAATGAACCCTGACAAAGCCACACCTGTGAAGTGAAAACCATTCCAGGTGACTACCTCATGAGGCTCATTTAGGGGAGGCCAAGGATTTGCAAAGCTGTCATCAAAGAAAAAAAATGGTGGCTACTTTGAGGAAACTAAAATATAAAACAAATTTAGAGTTTGCATTCTGTCTCTCACCCTAAAACAGCTGGGATTGGCTCCAGCCACCCATGACCCTGAAGAGAATAAGCAGTATAGAAGATGAATGGATGAATTTAGAATTTGCTACATAATTCCACATATCTGGCTTCATAGATTTGACGTCTTCAGTTTGTATCTGTTCTACAACGTAGAGAGTACTAAAAATAAAGACAAAACATTAAATGAGACGGTGTCCAAACTTTTGACTGGTTGTGTATGTGAAAGCAAGAATGTGGAAGTTCTGTATACAAACCTGCCAACTTTTGACTTTGACCAAGTGTTAGACTGGTGACAGTAAGACTCATGAGTCCTCTGGTAGACCAAGTCTGCAGCAGCAGCAACACTCTCTGTATCATCAAGAACATTTGTTTAACCTTCCAAACACTTTAAACAAGTTACACCAGCTCATTCTGTTGTCAGTCTGTTGAATCTGTTTATCCACTTTCTCCACCTTGCACCTGGTAAAGGCTTCGACAGAAACTCACTTAAAAAATATTTTTTAGAAGTAAAATATTTTTATTTTCAGAACAGCAATTTCAGAGTAAAATTTTTCACCAATATTTCCTTAAATGTTGAAATTGAAAAAAAAAAAAAAGATTCAAAATGACTTGTCATGATGACCAAATGGTGAAGAATGAACTTTACCAATTAACACTGTTTAAGGTGTAATTCAACCCCACTTCCACAAGAGCTGGACCGTGTATGCAAAATATTTCATAAACAGAATTTAGCAGTTTGCAGATCATTTAGGACTACAGTTAATTACAAATTGCACAAAGACAACAAATCAAGTGTTGAAACTTAATGTGACAGTTGTATGAAAGCGCATGCTCATTTTAACTTCAATATTAGCAGCACGTTTAAACCAGATGGTGCTATGACAACCCAACCCTTTGAAACTTTGCTGAAAAACACCTAAAGAAAGATCTCAGCCAATTACAACAACTTATCAACAAAACTGGTTCCAAAAAGGTCAACAGCTGAATGCTGATTAATGATGAGAAGAAATTCACTACTGTGTGAGACGGGATAATGAAATAGTTAAACATTTCCAGGGTAAGGGTCCTGAGTTTAAAATTATTTGTGGATTTTATCATCTATAGCACATAAAATAATTCAGAAAATCTGCAGAAATTACCGTACAAAAAGGTACCAGGCCTGAAATCAAAACCAGACTGTCCTGATCTTAGGGCCCTCAGGCAGCCCTGCGTTAAAAAAGACAAGGCTGCATAAGAAATTACTGCATGGGCAAAAAAAGAACATCTAAAAACTATTATAACTGCATCAATGTTCAAACTTCACTATGCAAGACAAAACAACCTGTGGTCTGATGAGTCAAATTTGATGTTTAATCTTGGAAACATGGATGCTGACATCATTTGCTTCAAAAAGGAGGGATAATTGAAATCTCAGATTAGCACACACTTTCAAAGCCAGCAATGGTTTTGGTATAGGAATGTCAATAGCATGCTGATTAGCATGGATAACATCATCTGGAAAGGCACCATAAAACTATGACCATATAAAGATTTTACAGCAACATATGCTGCCATCCACACAATGCCCTTTTTAAAGGAGACCTACAATAACACAGCAAGATGCGAAACTGCATTTTGAACACATGATAGCAGCATAGCTGTGCAGCTGAAAAGTCCATTTGTTAAAAAAGCATGGCTGCAGTTCCGCCATGGAGACCCCAAGGAGCTGTTGAGCAGCTGAAATCCTGAATCAGCAAAGTATGGGACATTTCACTCTAAGATTTGTATTGTTTGTTACATGCACCATAATTATTGATCAAATGTTTTCACCCCCATAAGACCATCTCTCAGTTTTAACAGTTAATATGTTGTCTTTGCACTGACTGTAAAGTCAATTAAAGGGTTTTATAGATAGTTTATGCAACATCCAAACTCTTTCAGAACTGGGGTTACAGACTTAGTCATTACCTTAAAAAATATTTAACCGCCACAATATGCTCCTTAAATGAACAAACCTTGTTTTCCCAATTATTCTTTTATTGTCATATTTTTTACTTTAATAATAATGGAAAGTGTTCAATGTCAAAACGGCATATAAGAAACCAGTGAGAGAAGAGGGATAGATGAACACCCAACAACAATTTGGTTTCGCCTGTCTCGGTTCTTTCAGACATTTTTTTTTACTTCTGAAAATCATCTTCTGTTTAAAGACAAAAACTGCCCATATCCATTAACAGATAAAACTTCTTCAATTAGCAATAGTAATTTATGAAAGGAATAAAAAAAATGTAGGAGACAAAAATTTAACGTAATGATAAGTAAATCAGAGGAGGGGAAAACCCAAAATGGCATAGCATAGCTCTCAATATGAGAAAGCTGACTCTTGTGGACTTCATCTTTGTTATTTGCCTAAAAACAGGTTCTGTGTCACATGAGTTTTTTTCTGAAGCTGATCCAACCTCTGAACAGCAAGCAGAATAGAGGTGTTGCAAGGATGCACCATCCCTGCTGACAACAGTATGGTCAGGTCATGACAAGAGCACTGGCCATTTCTTGACTCTTGGCTTAGTCCACATCAGTCCCGCTCAGCAACCAGCTTAAGCACCTTACCAATGGCAATTGTCTTACCTGAGAGACACACAGACAAAAAAAACAAACAAGAAACAATTACATTTAGATCTTTACTTCATTGAGAATAATTAAGTACTCTCATACAAACCAGCCACAGCTTATAGGTGAAGTCATTTAAATTATCTGCACACTACAGCATGACTCAACATTTATAAGTGGGATATTTTGCATGGTGAATTTATTTTCCTCCAAGATGATGTGTTGGAAGCAGGATGTTTGGGCTAACATAAGGATGCGAGTGACACTGTTGAGTCAAAATGTGTTGGCACAGAAACTAGTAATAGTCAGGTTGGATGACTCACATTTTCCTGTAACACCACATGGGCTGCAGGTGGCATTTGTGTTGTTTCCTTAGACTGTGTCTGTGACCTCACCCAACAGTTTCTCATGCAAAGTTTTGAGGCCTGTAGCTTTAGCCTGATGCTGTCTCAGACCTTGTGGTTGACCAAACTTGAGGCAAAGACGTGGAGCTGAGGTGGACGTCAGCCTGGCTCACAGCTACAGTATGCCCTGCCACTCAGGTCATTTAGTGGGACTATGTGCCTCACCACTGAGAAAAATTCATGGTTCAGGGATCATTTGGAGGTAATACAACATCTTTAACTTGCTTTCCCAAATTTCCCATAACCTAATTCAACGAGGCATCAGTGAGATGTGCTGGACCAACAAACACGATTCATGGAGGTTCAACCTTGACTGATCAGCTAATCAGTGTATAAACACACAAGATGTGGCTGACCTCCCACCCCAAGTTTGTGTAGTGTGTTTACCTTCGTCCCGTAAGGTAAAACGTCCCATCTGAGGAAAGTCTTTAAAGGTTTCAAGGCAAATGGTTCCTGCTGTGCGCAAACGGGCAATGCAGACCTGGTCTTGTTTGACGAATCGTGGTCGTGTCTTACTTTTCTCCCCTGACTTCTTGTCAACAAGACAGATTAAGGCCTGCACACAAAGCATGGAGAAAGAGCTTTAAAATGAAAAATATCAAACTGCACTGACATCATATTTGATTGTTTGTCATAACGGTGCATCCGCTGAGTTATAGTCTTACTGTGATTTGCACTTCTTCAATGCAGGTATGAATATGAAGGACTGCATTATATCCTGGACAGATGATGGATTTGTGTTCAATGATGACAATCTGTGAAGAAAAGAAATCATTTTTTAGATGTGCCTTTATGTTGATTGTCACTTAACCTGATGCTACCAAAGCACAGGCAAGTTTCACAGATTATACACAGGCAGTGTATCCGATTGCTGGATTTGCAGTTGTGCAGAAAGCTGGTACAGACCAAAAAATACAGTTCAAATAAAAAAACATGGAGTCGCCTGCTGCTTTTATATAGTGGAAAAAAAACCAATGTATCATCCTAACCTGGGCATCAAAGGTTCGCCCTGAATGGCAGAGATTCTCCGCATTACACAGGATAAAGCCAGGCAGAATCTCCTCCTCCTCAATGCCCTTGAGTCGTAGTTTGAGGTTTTCACCAGGCCCAGCATCATCAGTCTCCACATCATCCGACAAGAGGCTCAACACTTCCACAACATGCTAAATGAGGAGAAAACAAGAGAAAGAGAAATGGTTACATTTAAGAATGAATCATCCACATTAACAAATGAGCGCCTATCACTGTGACACAAACGTTTCCTTCAGTTAGTAACCCATAAACCTTCAAAAACAGTGTTGGTGGCTGCATTTTATTTAGATTTTTAAGTTTGTTCATCTATTTACTGACTGATAAATGCGTATACAACAGGAGATGATTGATAAACCTGTTCCTATAAGCTTGTGTTTACTGTAACTTTTTATTTTAATTCATCTTTCAAGATGTGTGCTGATGTTATTTTTTCAAACTTTGTGACCAAACTCTTTAAAGCTGTAGTCACTGCCATGTCTGAGTGCTGATGTTTACTGTGCATTGTTTTGTTTTGGGTTTTTTTTTTTAGTTTTTATTAGTTGGCTGTAAAAACGGAATTATCTTTTAGGATGGAAAAATGTTGTAAGTATATAGAGTTTTACAGGCTGTTCATACCTGTGCAAACCTTATATAGACACATGAACATGTGATTTTCAGAGATTAGACTACAAGTGGCTCACATTCACACTATGCCCCAACCACTGGGCTCCAGTGATTGCTAGTGATTAGACCTTAGTTACCCAATTTGAATGCAAAGTCATGCTGAACCTCATTTGTTTTTGGTAGAACGTTTAAAAAAAACAAAACATGCTATACTTTTTGTTACAACACAAAGGCTGTATGCTCTACACACATGCTACACAAGCAGCAGAGCAGAGGGGTGTGATCACAATAACAGTGACATTTAAATTCACTAATAAAAGTTCGGTTTGATAAAGAGTGGCGTTTCTTGTGTTACAGCTCATCAGTTTACTGGTCAATACAAATGAGCAAAAAGCAGCCAGTAGTCTCTAAATACAGTAAAAAATAATTGACAAAAAGCAGAGGGCACTGACATGGGAACAATTAAGCACAAAGTCTTATGATGTAAATGACTAAAACTTGTTGGAACTCTTACCTGGAACAGGCTCTCAACTCCCATCTAAATAATATAAGTTCTAGTGTGCAAACATGACTGATATGACTGCTTTATAGGCCCTTTTGTGGGAAAAAAATTAACTTCAAGAGGTTTTTCTGGCAATTGTCCCACTGGAAATATGATACGTGCTCTTGAGAGACTGCTAGTTTAGAGTATTATGCTGGTATTTCATAACTTCATTCATAAACAGTGGGTTGTTCTTTAAAGTGACTAAACGACAAACGATGTTGGAAAAGCTTTGTCTAAATAGAAAATATAAATTTAAAGTGAATCATTTGTCATTGTTATGCATTCACATGTCATTAAGAAGTTTCATTAAGGGAAGATTGGCCTTACTCTGTTTGGCATCATGACCAGCTGCTGTGCTTTGCTGATGGCACCTGACTCCAGTTTGCCCAGAATGACAGTGCCCATGTCCTGATGAGAATAAACATAAAAAGAGTGACACAGGGAAGATGAAGAATAACGGTATGCCTTCAAACAAAACTGTTACAGTTAGTGAAAAGGATGAACTCAAATGAACAGTCAACACTCCTCTCTGCTGAGTGTCTGACCTCAAACTACCTCAAATAAGATGCTTGATTTGGCAGGATGGTGTTCAGTGTGGTTTAAACCAGAAAAAGACATTAACTCTGTAAATAACATGACCTGTGTGATGTTTATCAACAGAGTTTGTAAAGCAGAGTTTGTCAACATGTTGATATATTAATGCATTTTGGCTACTTGTTTTTAAGAAGTTACTCTCACCGTGTGTGAATTGGAGTCCATAAGCTGCCCTGTTTGAAGGGACTGAAAATACAGTCTCTAAACAAATGTTCAACATTTCGGCTTTGCCTGAGGTCCACACATAACTTCTACAGCAAATACATTTGAACGCAGTTCTGCTTTATGAAAATCGGTGATCAAATTGATCATCCAAATAGCTCATCTTCAGATAATCTTAGATCATTTATTGTGGATTTAAAATCTTAAATCAATCGGAAACCTAGGTTTCGTGATTTCTGCATCATTAGTAAAATCCCAATCTTACCTTATATTTGTCTACAATAGGCAACCTGACAGGTCCATCACTTGATCTGTTAAAATTTGGCAGACTGTCCAAATGTGGAATGAAAGGTAAACCTCTGAAATGACATAAAACATGGACAGAATCAAGTAGCAATCAGTTAACAAGTGCAATAACTTTCGTCTCCACACTGACCGACTATCCTGAGACAGTTGGAGGACTGTTTAAGACTTACGTGTACCAGGGGCACATGTCAGTGGGTTCTTTCAGGTTGGCTCCTGTCAGTCCAGAGCACGGCATGAAGTGAATGTCTTTCTTGGGGTTAAAGCCGACCTTCTTCAAAAATGGCACTAATTTCTCCTTACACTCTTCATACCTTGAGGGTTTCAACAACAGTAGTGATGTCAACATCAAAGGAGAATGAATACATATAAAGGATGAACTTTACACTTATATGTGCATGGACTTTATCAAGGAGGTCCCCAAAACCACATCACCCAACCATTTCTACCACGTATCCTGTTCAGGGTCACAGGTGTCTGGAGTCTATCCCAGCTGTCTTAGGGTGAGAGGCAGGGTACACCCTAAACTGGTATCCAACTAATGACAGGGCTGACACACAGAGACAGACAACCTTTCACACTCAGACATTTTTGAATCACCAGTTAATCTGATGAGCATGTTTTTGGACCGCTGTTGCCTTGTTAAATCTTTGTTCAATGAAACCGAGCCTCCTTCTTAACCCTTAAAAGCCTGACTCATCCAAAAATAGTCAAAAAATTCTAAGGTTTTGGAACTAAGATGTTTATAACCACTTTACCAAAATGCACAAAATAAATATTGCTGTATCATTTTGTTTATGATAGTTTGTATCATATTTGATAAACTGAGTGGTTTAAACAACTTTTTTAGAAAAAAATGCAGTAAGTATGCAGGAGATACTTGTTTTTAAAAAGGAGTTACAATTTAGATTTTATTACGACACAACTTCTTGAAAATCAGCAATGATTTTACTGAAAAAAGTGTGTATAATTTTCTGAGAGCAGACATTTTGAAAAGGGCCAAAATACAGCTTCAGCTGTGTGTAGTGGAATGATAATCCTCAAGGAGGTAGAAGACTTTTTGATTTCAAACAGATTTAAAATTCCTCAATAAAGGGTTAACTAAAAAGTGCAACAATGAAGAGCTCGGGCCCTTAAAATAAGAGGTGAAGAATAATAAGATGGCACAGAAGATGTGAATGGCAAACCACATGCCAGAAACCTTATTAAAACTCTGTGTGACAGGCCTTCTTCAGATTCATGCTTAGGTCAGCAGCTACACTCATACCTCATAGAACCTACCTCTCCAGACTCCAGTTGACAGTGGGATCATCCATTTTATTCACCAGAACTATCAGGTGCTTGACACCAGCTGTTTTGGCCAACATAGCATGCTCTCTCGTTTGTCCACCCTTCTCAAAACCCGTTTCAAATTCCCCTTTCCTTGCAGAGATAACCTGAGGGCCAACATGTTCATTTAGTGAGCAGTTTTTTCAAGAAGTATTTCAATAACAGAAGATGTTATAAAGCTTGTTTTTTTGCCTCAACTAAACAAGCATAGTAAGAAAAACATTCAATACATATTTAATATATTATTATACACATAAAAAGATACATGATGTTATCTGGGATAATTTGAAAGAGAAAGATTAAGTTATTTTTTTACTCTTTGACATCAAAAGCCTTTAAGCTACAAGTGTTTGACTAAAAAAAGGTCAAAATCTAGAACAATGAGGTTGGGATACCCATATATGACGTGAATCCTTTTCACATTGTAATAAAACTGAGATCTATTTGTATGGTTCTAAATTTTCATGAATTTTGTGTAAAGGCCATCACTCCACAGCCAACATGTGATGCTAGACATGCACATACTGTATGATGTTGCAGAACCGTAAACAGGCATGTATCAGCGACAAAATACAAAATACAAAAAAAAAACAAAAACCTGCCTGCTTCCTGTGAGACAGGTTCTTGGGCAGCACTGTCATTACATTCCCAGTACAGGTGTAAATTACTATGGACCTACATACACTTTCATTAAAAATAAATTTTGTGGCTGTCACCATATGTTGAAACAGGATGACACCTTCTCTCTCTCTCTCTCTCCCTCTCTCTCACCCATACTCCTGGTTAGTGGCAGAGCAAAGCAGACTGGAGAGGTCACATAATACAAAACTCTGATTATGTGTAGCTTGATGTTCCTGGTTTTTCATGTCTGCAGTTTATCAATGGAAAAAAATTACTGCAAAGCAAACTGAAGTCTGCTAAGAGGAGGGTTAAACAGTGATAGCTGTTTTTTTTGCTGTAATGACAGTTATCCAAATAAAATAACAAGACACAGTTATCACTTTATTTATCTGGATCTAATTACTGAGTTCAGGACGTCAAAGCTTGTGAAAGACTAAAAATATAACTCAGAGCATATTTGCAAACTTGAAAAGAAAGAGTACAGTCCCCGATTGTTTTGCCAGTAAATGTTTAGCTCCTCCTCATTTCTCTCAACACCTCATTAATGTACAACATGAGCTTCATTGTTTGTTTACTATATCTTGTTTTTATAAATTGGAGTTGGTCAAGACACAATAAGTAGCAAATACAGAGCATCACCATAACCATAGCAACCGCTATGGTACACAGGATAGAAAGTGCACCTTAAAAACCTGATACCTTAGGGTGCTGCTGGCATAACCCAGCGGTCTATGTTGTGCACTGCAGTAGGCAAACCCTTGAAGCTGGTGGCTCAGGTTTGAATCCAACCTCTGGCAGCTTTCCTGCATGTCACACTCCACTCTCACCCTGTTTCCTGCCCTATCACTATCCTGTCCTCTCCAACTAAAGGCATAAAAAGCACAAAATATAACCCAAAAAAACCTTGATCCTTTATTAGCAAAATATATTTTTCTGTGCTGTTGACTGTTAGAATGCTGGTGGAAAGCAAATATTGCTTGTTGCTGTCACTTTAAATTTCCAATCAAGCTCACCGCATGGAAGCTCAGAAATTAGTTGTAATCTCATACTTGGAAATTAAAAGTAGAATTTCACATTACAAACTGCAGTTATATTGTCCTTATTTAACCAAACAGCCAAGTACTCTGCTTACTTCAAACATATTTCTTAATGATGTCAAGTAATTCACATTAAGCAGCTGTTCAAGTTAGAGCAACCAAGTTTATCTAAAATAACCCAGACCCTACTTAACGTTCTGATTCAACAAAATAACTATAACTCACTTATCATTTAGGATCACTTTTCATTTTACAGACTCACCAGAACAGCCAGGTCTGCTTGTGATGCCCCTCCAATCATGTTGGGCACAAAGCTTTTGTGACCTGGAGCATCGAGAATGGTAAAGTGCTTTTTGTCAGTTTCGAAGTAGGCTCTGCCCACCTCCACTGTCTTTCCTTTGTCCCTCTCTTCTTGGTTGGTGTCTAAAGCCCAAGACAGATACCTTGGGAAAGGAAAAATGTTATTCCATTATCAGTTTGACTGTTCATGAGATATGGGAAAATACTTTTAATCTTATCTTTCGAATGTCTAATCTTCAGAATTCTCTTGGGTACCATTAGTTCTGCTTCAAAAGCTTCCACAAAAAATACATTTGTAGCTTGAATGAAGTCATCACATTATTTTTTTTATGTTCCTGATTTAGATAAAACAGTCATTTAGCAAAGACACAGCTGTTATCCTACTTACCAGGTTTCCCTGTTCTTTTCCTTGGCCTCTCTCTCATACTTTTCCAATGTTCTCTTATCTACCATGCCTGTTAGATACCTGTTTGAGACAGAGGGTTCAAAGGAGAAATAAAAGACAGTTCAAACAGAATTATGGATAATTTGTTTCCCCAAAACAAAAGCTAGTAAACCAAAGTGAAGAGACTTCCACTCACATAATTTGTCCCCCAATAGTGGATTTGCCAGCATCTAGATAAAAAAAGACACAAGGTGGGTTAATAAGGAAAAAAAAGGACCAAGGTGTGCATCCATTTTGGTTTTCATTGGTGGAAGTTTTTCCTTTTCTAAGGAGTTTCTGGATGAAGGTCTTTCCTCTTCCATAGTTCCATATTTATTTAGCTGTGTTATCTGTCCTTCATGTTTGCTTTGATTGTGTTACCACACATGTTGTTAAATCTTAAGTCCCCTTATAACAGGATTTAGTTTTAGAGCGTGATGATGCTTTTTGTGGTTCCACATTTGAGCTTCTTGAGTCTGTAGGTATGAAAATCCTTTTATACAGACTGTCCTGTTTCTTACTTTGACTGCCTGAGCAGAGTGAGTAGGTGAGTTTTATGCTTCATCTGTGTGCCTCTCTTGCAGTTAGTTAACTTGATATGGCATCAAGGTAACTTTACACCCAATTACAGCAGATTTGCTGAAGGTCATTTCTTCAGCCCATAGTTCAATGGCTTTTGAGCTGTTGAGCATTTGTACTCTTCCCTTTGCCTCTAAAGAGCAGAGGAGGTTGTGTTTCCTGTGTCCAGGGAATCACAAATAAACTTAACACAAAAAATAATAATTTGTTTGGTAAATTATTTTTTATTTGACAATAAATCTTATACTGTTGGAAAGCCTGTTTCTTTCCCTTTTCATTGTTGCCACCATTGTAAGGACAATGCATTTACCTCATTTACTGTTTGTCAACACAGAACATCTGCCTTAGAGACATGAATAGAGGTGCAGGGCTTTAAGTGAAAAAAATCTTGAGCCTTAACTTTTTTCAAGGCTAGATTTCGGCAAGATTTTTGGTGCTTTATTTTTTTTTCCTGAATCATAATCAAACTATGGAGATCCGGCACAGTGCTGGAATACTTTAAGCCCTGAAGGTGTCTTCAGTCAGGCCATGCTAGGGGCATGACATCCTTTACTACAGTGTTCTCGTCATTTCATTTTGTTTTGCATCATTGCTTGTGGACAGTGAGGACACTCAGATAGAAAACATCGAAATCCAGCGGAATTTTCTTCCAACACTCATGCTGTTCACTTTTAGGACAAAGTGTAACATTTTCCAGTATTTTGAATGGCGTTTAACTTATGTATTTACTAACAGGTTCCTTCTCTATTCACCACCCCCATGATATGCGAGTGTGAGCTGGAGTAGAGCCATCCACAGTGATATGACTTCTTTTCTGCATTTTGTCCATACATCCATGCAAACATCAGTAAAAAAAAGACTGATTAACTTAACATCCCTGATGTGTGAAAAGTTGAGAGGCAAACTGACACATCAGCTACTTAACGCCAGTCTTATTTTACATCCAAATGAAGAATCAAAGTCATTGACAGGCCAGAGACAATGCGCAATAACCAGTTTAACATTCCAAGTGCCATAAATGTCATGAAAACTTGAACTAAATGATGGTTGTAATGAAATAAGACGTGCACTGACCTACGTGCCCAATGAACACAACATTAACGTGTTCTTTCCTGGGGGCATCTGGTTGGACTGGTTGAACCTTTGGCACAGGCACTTCCTCTTCCTCCTCTATCTCTGGAGCCGTTTTCTCTGATAATGCTGGCGCCAGTGGTCCCCGATCTCCGCCGCCTGGCTCTTCTTGATTTGGCTCCAGGTCTTTCTGGTCCCACGGCTCCTCTGTGCACATCTCCCTGTCACCGTTCTCCACTGGAGCTGCACAGCCACAGAAACACCACATATTGTTTTTCTTTTATGTTAAACAACTGAATTCACAAGCATAAGATATACATATAACATAGCTATTTTCACTCTGTACTTACTGACTGGATTTGTTTCATCAATTTCTAAATATCAAAATTTGTCCAATTAAAATTTCCCCATTTGTCTGCACTGATTTTTTAACCCCCTAATTCAGCAATAAAATACTTTGTGTCTCTTCCCTTCCAACATGTTTTTCTCCTGTGATTTTTATCCGGTTTTGGGCTTTTCTGCCCAGATGAGGGACATATATCAAAGGGTCCAGGCCTTCAAGGGAATACATGAGGAACAGCATTTGAGGATATACAAGCAGACTTTAAAACATGGCAGGTAAAAACTTCAAATGCACTGGTTCTTACGTAGTGCTTTTATAATCTTTCTGCAGAATCTTTTTTTTTTTTTCACCGTGAGTCTCATTCACCCATTCACACCACCTTCATACACTCGGTATGTTTTCACGCAGCTTAAGAAATTGGACTACGAGCCTAGCATACCTTGATCAACACACATAGATAATGCAATTGTTATTGCACTGTTTCAGCGGGTCTCAGTACGCCTCAGCATTCAGCCCGAGCAAATTTCACTTGGAACAGGAAGTAGATGACCATAATAAATGGGGTTGCTGCGCTCAACACTACAAACAAACACCACAGCACATATATACATGAAAACATACATAGCTGAAGCTGCAGCCATCTCTGTCATTGTTGTTACAATGTTCCTTCCTCTTTGGATGATACACATGCAGCTTCACAAATCAAAACAAGGATACAGCGCCACCTATCGGAGTGGAGAGTAAGGTTCTTGGGAAAAAGTCTGATTCTCTTTTCTGGATCTATACACAGACAAGACCAGACCCCCACTGTGACTTTAAGGTTGAGCTATGACCTTAGTCATTCCGCTGTGCGCATGACTGAGTGATGGCAGAGGCTGTTAAGGCTGGTAAGGGACCATGAGACTAAAAACATGGACATCATCTCACTCAGCTCAAACTGTGGTCCCCTTAAAAATTGCTCACCCTGGTGACTGGATGCAGTATTGGTCAAAAACTGTTGCTGTGTCCCAAATGGCACACTTTTGTAAGTGCACTCACATGAGGTGCACTGTATTCACTCTAAATCTTACAGGATCGTGTTGTCCTAAATCAAACACTGAAGCTTCACACTTACCAGAAACTACAACCACATTTCACAACTGTTCACAGGTGTTCCTCTGTTAGTCACTGATTAAATCTGTCAACCATCATCTGATCTGTTCCTGCCTCTTTCTCTACCTAGCCACGATGGCGACTGATGAGTGTGAGAAGTGTCCACTGTTGCACACTCAACTTTTTGACTGTTTTGAGTGAAGCTGAGAATTCAAAGTGCACTGTGTTTTTCCATGCTGTCAGTGTGAACACACTTAAACACTCAAAACAGTACGAGTAAGTGCAGAAGTACATGATTTGGGACGCAGAAGGAAGTGTCATTACAGATTTGTTTCCTCCAAGTAAAGCCAAATATTAGATCGTTAGTAACAGTCTGCCATTACCATTTTCTCACAACTTGTCTGACATGCTGTGTCACTTGTGATGTAATGTTACACCAACAAAGCAGGTCCCAGCAGAAGAGAAGAAATCTTTATACAGACAGCAGAATTTTCTCTGAGGTTAAACCCTGAGAGATTCATGTTACTTTTAGTAACTGATGAGCGTGCATGTGTCTGATCAAATCCAAGAATCTAGAGGGGCTCTACATTAAGGGATGCTGAATGCCCAGAGCAACTTCAAAAAGCTGACGGGCAAGCAAAACTTGTAAAGACATGCCCGATCAGGCAGCATGGCTCTGACAGGGCTCCAGAGTGTAACGGTTTTTTATCTAGGTCGCACTGATACACCTGAAGCTTCCTGGGTGAAAACCATAAACTGTATAATTAAGGTGAAAACGTAAATTTCTTTCACAAGCGCATCATTCCTCTGTGTTTTCCTGTTCCTCGTGGTCTAAACCAATAAGAGGCAGAGCTCGGGCGGGTCTTTGCCTCTGATTGGCTGTGGTCCTGTTTACTCACTGCTCTTAGCTATGTGTTTAAAAACTGTGAGTGTTTTACAATTCTCAGCTCTCTGAATCTTGCACAGCACTCCTGATGTGCACACATAAAAGATACAATTACTGGAGAAAATCTTTTGTGTGCTTACTATGATCATTTACCAGTGTTTACAGAACAAACACCGTTTCATATGCTGTAATGATAAACATGTCACAACGTAAATATCCTTCGAGTCGCAGAGAAAACTTTCATTTTCATATTTCCAGGTTTAGATCCATATAAATTCAGCACAAGCAGAAGTGTCCCCTGTCACTCTGTATGGTCTCTACTTTAAACTTCATCTTGATCACTTTGTGGAAACTGTAATGATGATTGCTGCTCACGCTGTGAATTCACTCGCGCACATTACGAACCAGCTGATCGTTACTTGTGCTCCAACAGGAGTCTCTTTTCTGCTCTCTATGGGACAGAAGTTGTAGTTTGGACATATTTCCTCTGGTTTTTTAAAAATCAACAGAAGTTTTCCTTCACCTTTTGCTGAACAAACCTTAAAAGCACACTGTAACTATGGGCCTCTGTGCAGGGCCGTGTCCAGACTTTCAGACTGGGGTGGCTCAATAAGGACTATGACATTGGTAGGGGTGGCCAGGATGTGCCCACATTATACAAATTATAACCATTTCACCTCTTTAACTTCACTCTCTACTAGGGATGCACCAAAAATGGCCCCAAAGTGCATTTTTATTTTTTGGCCGAACGACTTATCACCGAAACAACACGGCCGAAACAGCATGTTGTGATGACGCATGCTAAAACTGTGGCAGGCACGCTCTTGTCTGGATAAGGGTCGACATATTTCAAAATATCTGCGAAAGACCCACTGATAGTGATTTGTCAAGCAAGTGATATGCGCACAAGAACTGGTCCAGGCTGAGATGACTGTGGAGAACCCTCTGAAAGCAGATGAGGGTCATACCACTCTAATAGATCAGATTTATAACTTGTTCTTTATTTAACAGAATAAACAGCCACGTTATTTATCAGTTCTGCCCTGATGCACGCACACACACACACGCACACACACTATGTGTAGGACAGTCCAGAAAAATGTCACAACCATTACAAGAGATACAGAAAGAAAACAGCCTTTTTAAAGCACTCCCAGGTCATCTCTGTGGAGAAGGCATAGATACAGTCAGCTTTAAGAGGAACACTCACAAATATCATATCTGGTTCGCACTGAGGGGGAAAACAAACCGCTTTCCACAATGCTGAGGAGCTGTTGTGTGCCCTTTTGTTCCACAAATATGATCAAAAAACTCTTATATCAAGTTTTATTTTTTACCAAATCGAGGCACGGAACTGAGGGGAATAATGCAGTGGCTTCAAGCGATCCTGCAGGAGGATGAGTTTGATCGCCGATGAGATCTAAAATCAAAATATCTACATCTGTAGTCAGCACTTCATTACAGGTACGATAACAGTATCTACATCTTAATCAACCAATGTTTGATTGTTTTGTATTTCACATGAACACTCAATTGCTAGTTTTAAGAGCATCACACCAGAACAGGTAGGCATCTGAGGCAGGTATTTTGTGGTGAAGCACAACTCAAACAAAACCACTTGTTAAAAAGTTATTTCCCCTCCAACAACAATTCTTTAGCTGCTGTGTGATTTTTTAAGTATCCAGCCTTTTGAACTGGCTTCAATGAATCAATGTATGACATTTTAGTAATTGGCATGGAAATCTGATTTTGAAATCGGCGTGTTTAGAACACTGCTGACGAGGCGAAAGTATTGTTTTCCCCCCTCAGAATTCCCCGCCCCTAACTATGATGCAACTGTGACGCGAAGCTGACTGTATCCATTATTCTATGAAGCATTATTAATTTATGCTATGGTACAAATGATTGGAATAACAATTTCTTTCAGTGTTTTGGTTTTGATTATTTTCTTCTCTCATTCCTGTTACTACAGAGCCTTGAGTAGCCACATGCAGTGTGTTGCTGCCTCTGTTGGCTCCATTTTATACTTGGTGTATACGTAGCAGACCCCACCACCTCTCTAATGTCAGTGTTTTTCTGACTTCATTTTTCTTTGAGAATAGTTGGTTTCATCAGTTACAAGAAAAAAATATTCTGAGTTTGTGTTTTTACTTGATTAGTGTTGAAAATCTGAAATGCCTGAGTTTAAATATCTTTGGAAAACAACCTGATGCAGCTTTCACATTGCACTGAACAAATATAATTTTCAGTAGACTAACACAGCTAATGAATACAGTTTTCTTAAGAGAGAAGTGTTGTGGAGTGCAGATGGCCTAATTGTTTAGGTCACACTCCATATGGAAAAAGCCCTTGAGCGGGCAGCCCGGGTTCAAGTTGGGTTCAAGTCCGACTTTCCTGCATGTCACTCCCCACTCTCACCCTGTTTCCTACTCTGTCCACTGCCCTGTCCTCTCTGACTAAAGGTATAAAAAGCTAAAAAAAAACAAACTTTAGAAATAAAAAGAATGAAGTGTTGTGGGTTACTTTACACGCCGACAGGCAATGGGTTTTAGTTATAAGTATGTTGTGAGCAAAATGTATGCACTTAACAGACAGAAAAAAGTACATCCTGGACAGGGCAAGTAGGAATTTGGATGGGGCAAGTAGAATTGGGAAGCATTTGTCTGAAGGGCAAGTAGGCAAAAAGTTTAACGTTGGACCCTGTCTGGGAACCAGTTCTAAAATAGATCCAGTTCTCAGTACTCAAGCTTAATTATACTATGCTAATTTGAATGATAGCACCTTGTGGTAAGACATTTAACATGACTTGTATGCAGGAAGTGCAACATTAATTATTCAAATCAAATGTTCCTTTATAAAATATAACACACTGAACTCTATTTTACATGGCGTGGTGCTGCAGGATGCTTCTCACAGTCTGTTGCAGTTTTTAGATCATAGAAGAGTTAACTCTCCTAAAAACAGAACAGAAAGGGGAAAACAACTTTGGCTAAAATGAACGGTGTTATTGTGGCTGGGTAACTCATGGCTTTGATAATCCCACCAATAAGTATTCAGTGTGTGTCAAGTGATTCTCCTGAGCATTTACTGCATGTAAGTGGCCAACAACACATAGGAACTCAAGATTAAAAACCAAGGTGATACATACCATTGCATTCTGTCACCTCCATGATGGCTCTCCTTTCTACAGCAACAGAAAGTGAAGAAGTGGTGAAAACTCATATTCAGATTAATTGGATATAAGCCTTTCTTGCTTCTCAATCAGCATGTTAAAATTCATTCGACAAAAGAAAAATCCAAACTGGATCTAATAAAACAGAACAAACAAATCTTTCACATAGAGTTAAGGTCAGTCATGTCAAGAGTGTACAGTTATTTCAGTAAACTTTATAATGTTCAACATTATAATGTGCATGGGTGCAATAGTGGAAAGTCTTAGGTCCACATCTGACGGTTGATGGTTTTCCTGGAGGTTGAGAGTTAAACTATACTGATTGGACTTTTTGACTACTGCTTGTACTACACGTAGTCCAGGTTTCTAGACTGCTTTTACACAGTCCCAGGCACATTCAACTGTCACAGCCCATTAGTTTCTCCCCTCTAATGAGAAGCTCAAATCATTTACGCCACACAACATTCTCCCGTCCAAACAAATTTCTAATAAGTGACAAGCTTTGCTTTTTTTTCAACCCATCAAGAACGACATTATCATTTCCCACTGCATCATGGGAAGTTAAGCTGGCTAATGTAAAGCACAATTACATAATATTCTCTATTGAGTCGCATCCATAATAAGCTGTCGGCATACTTTACACTGGTATATATCAAAAAACAACCAGCTGAAGCAGAGGTAAACGATAACACCACGCCAGCTATCTTACTCGTGATTAAATACCACTGGTCTGTTGTAGCTAACAACATAGGCTGTTAACATCGAAGGCAGTTATGACTGGTTAAAAAACTTTCATACCTCTGTAAAACCAAATTTAGACAGATTGTATAGACACAGCACATGCTGATTTAATTCAAATACAAGGTACCTGTGGCGTTGTCTGCAAAGCTGTGATACATCATTCAAGATTTGACTTTCTCGTTTCTCGCGCTTCATGGAACGCGTGTCTGTAGAGCAGCTTGAGGGTTAGCAAGTTTAGAACCTTTGCTGCTGTTAGCTACTAGCTAAATGCTAGCTAACATACCTTCCAAACGTGACTGTAAACTCACCAGACGTATCAATATTCTCCGGGTGCGCTATCGTGGCGAAAGTCGGAACAAATTCAGCTGCATTTACATTGGGTACAAACGGTTTGGCATTCACATTCAAGGTTGTAAGAGCTGTTTCAAGTTGTCCGTCGATTGTGGCCTCCACATCGTCCTCTTGTTCCCAGGAATCAGGGGCAGTGTCTCTTGGGTCCATCGTGGGTCTTAGATTTTACTACTGAGATTAAGATTAAGCAGTTCTAGGTCTACGTTGAGTGTCCCCTCAAAGCCCTTCGTAGATGTCACCCCTTGAAATGACAGAGACCGTTCCAACAGAGATGAATATTTTTTATCTCTGCTTCAGGTGAAAAAAGCACTGCCGGTTTCTATCGGTCAGACGCCAGAGCGGTGTGCGACTCAGCACACCCAGATAGAGTCCGCGTGAGTTGATGCGTCCCATCGGTTGACGAGTCACCCGTGATGAACTCTGGGATATGAAGTCGAACTCAAAACCGAAAACCAGTGATTTCGCTTGCTCTTGATGGCAAGAAAACCACAATCCCCACAGCCCCATACGTTTTACATCGACTATGTCTTAATTTTTTCTGGATCTGCAGATTCGATACGAAAAATTACCTGTATTGGATAATTGAAAATAATTGTGATAACGCTGATAACAATAATGCGCCCATACCTGGAGGGTAAAATAAACTTAGAGAAATTATATTGTATGTCATACATCAACTCTCAGCAATACTGAGTCTGATTCCTAATCATCATTTTCTGAGAAAAATTTAATCATTGATAACGATAGCAAACAGAAATGGAGGAAACTACATTGCAGGTTCATACGGAAGAGGATTAGGGCCACTGAAAAAACTTCCGATTTATTTGTTTATATTTTTAAAAATATATATATTATTATGAAAAAGAAATAAAATCAGGATTTTGAGTTTTTCTCAGAATTCTGACTTTAATCTCGGAATTCTGCATTTTTTTTCCTCATAATAATAATAATAATAATAATAATAATAATAATAATAATAATAATAATAATAATAATAATAATAACATTGGACGATATATATATATATATATATATATATATATATATATATATATATATATATATATATATATATATATATATATATATATATATATATATATATTCCAACCACTGCTTACCATGAGAGGTGTGCAACATTTTAAATTAATTAGAGAATGGAAATCCGTTGGTGTTATGTCTTCACCCAAGGAACACTTACAACTAAGACTAGTAGCTGGAACCCTAGAATCATAATTTATGATCACATACCTTTGGAACACAGCTTTGTCATTCCATTTGTGGTATGTCGTGTTATTATTTTTTAACTGTTTTTAACTGTTTGGGGGTTTTTTTTCTATTAGAATCCTGAGTGTGTTCATAAAAAATAATAAAATACTACTAAAACTACACATGCACACTCAGGCCTAAAAATACATAGTGTTTACCATATACAGCCATATATTGCAACAGTCAGACTTTCTTTCTGCTCAGTATACACCACTCTCAGAACACCTTATATATTTACATATACAGTAACAACCTTAGTAAGCACTTCTTCAGCCACAAGACTGTTTTTCACACACTAAGGGTTCAAAACCAGGTTCTGGCTGTAGGCCACTAACCCATTTCAAGCATTTGGATCTTCACTGAGTATTAATCCCTTCAGGTTTTTTCCCAGCCAAAAGCTATATGACCTGGTCTCAACCCAATCACTGACGTCAGAGTTTGAATGTAGTCTACTCGGTGCAAACATCCACTCCCTAGGTTTATCGAGGACAACCAGGTCCTCCTGTTACTCCACACACACTGCTTTTTCTGCACAATGCTTATTATGCCTTGTGGATGTCCAAAGCTAAAGCTTTTGAAATTTAATCAGTGAGCTAGTTGCTGTGCAATCTGAGATCTGTGACATAATATATTTAAAAACAATCACCAACCTCTTGTTTATCTGTTTGTTTAAAAATTTGAGGAAGAAAAACGATCATTTTTCAGAGAACAAGAGTATAAGTTTTACCGATCAGAAGCTACACAAGTAGCTAGTAGTAGTAGCGATTTTCAAATAACGTTTCAGCTTAAAAGGGATATTGGACAAACATCAATTCAGTTTGCTCATTTTATTGCACCTACTTCCTAATTTTGTCATGGTGGTGGGGAATAACGTGGTATTAAGCGTTCACGGGGACTTTATTTCATTTTTTTCAACGTTTTATTTTGCATGCATTAATCTTAACATTTGTCTGCATAACGAGTTCAATACAAAACGAAAATCTAAATTATTATTTGGCATGATAGAATAATGGATTTTGTTTTAAAGTCTCTCTGGATAGGTGTATATGTCGTCGCAAATGACACTCAGCAATTACGGATCGTGACGTCAGCGCTGCCAGCGTGGAACGCACGTCGCGCGTCAGATCAGGAAGTAAAATATCCGGTTCAATCAGTTGAATACAGAAACAGGTAGACGGGCGATATACGTGTCAAATATAATATCTGTGTTAATCTATTTAAAGAGTCGACAAATTTCCTTGGAACATATTTCTTCATTTTCCTCCTGAGAAGATCAAGATAAGCTGACAGGTTTGTGCGGTGAAGGTAAGCAGAGTTGTTTTAGCCCTGTGAAGTTGCTTGTGGAATTATTGACGTTTGTGACGGATAGTTAACTTAACACCGCTTTGTTCAAATATGTCTGTGCTAAAGCTTCATGATATTCGACCTTAAATTGGAGCTGCGTTTTCTCTACCATTAATGTGCCTGCTGAAAGACAGTTGGCAAATGTGTTTTGGTAAGCAGACTGAGAGCTGTTGGTCATTTGACAGTCAGGCTCTCCTCCATTTACATGACATAAACAGTACGCTCACACAGTAGCAACAGGGATACTACAGAAATTCAAATATATAGTGTTTTGTTCCTCTTAGTTTAAAGTCAGGGAGGTTGATATTGGACATGCAGCCTTTTGTCTTTTTGACTTGGAGACAAAACATAAAACTTTACAAAATATATACCAAGGCATAGTCAGTGTTAGGTAAACATAAATACGTTGAGAAAACAATTTGAAACTCATAATAGTTTTTCTAGTTTATCTGATTTTTATTAAATCTAGTTTCAAGTAAACCAAAAAATATTTTCAGTCATGTATGTGGGTTTAAATTCTAACTAAGGTTAAAGCAATTATAATGAATGTCTGAAATAACAGGGACATGTTCAGTCAGTGGAGGCATCTGCAGATTATAACCAAAGTGATGTCATTATTTGTGTACATGTTCTGATCTGAAAGACATAAGCTCAAGTTAAAGCTTAAGTTGTTTTTTTTCTTTGGCAATGAGTTATGACATAAAGTGTCCCTGGCTTGTGCCATGACTTGTGTTCTTCGGAAAGGACATGAAGTCAATGCTATCCATGTAATCATGGGAGTTAAGTGATGCTGGTTTTCATGCATGTCGGGGCGAGCTAAGGGGTTTATCAGATGGCTTAGATCTGCAACCTACAGTACCCTGACTGCAGATCAAGTTAGCATTTCAAGCATGTAGGAGATTTTACATGGTAGAAAAATCCCCTTGAACCCTTTTTCTTTCTTTCTTTAAATTTTTGATATTTTTTATAATATCATAAATTTACCACTTGGTTCTACAAATCTAACAAACCTTCTTTCAAGTTGTTTTGCGGCCCAAGGGCTGTAAACTAGCAGCTCAACAAGTTAAGTCTCTGATGAGGGGGAAATTAAAAAAACAGAACTATGTTGTTGGTATCTGTGCAGCATTCGTCCAAAGTCAATATTTAAATAGTTGGTCCACGCCCGTCTGAATCCGTTTTCTATTTCCCATTCTCAAGGCCTGCAATTGAAGCTATTAATTGTGTAAACCCTTTTGGAGTTTAGTTTTGTAATTTGGGCTTGTTAACCAATAAGGGCTATACCATCCCTGACTGGGTGCAAGGAGGTCATTCGAGGTGCTAATACCCAACTGCTCTTCTAAGGATTACTACGAGAGCACATATTGGTTTCTCAAGAAGATGCAGCTTCAAGTTTATTTGAAAAACCAATATCTCATTTTAGCTTGCCTGATCAGCCTTTATAGCTGCTTTTCAATGTCTTAACAGACAGGGTTCTGCAAGTTTTTGTGAATGTTTTCATGTCAAAGACCAGCATGTCCAACACAGGTTCTCCTCAGGACTGTGTGTATATTATAAAAAGCAAGGGAGAGAGAACAGACAGCCGCAGAGCTCCCAAGAGAACCAATACCTGGTCAAGTTGTCAAGTGACACTACTTTGTTGTCACTGCAGCACAGCTCAGGCACTGATCATGGTGTTGTTGCTCTTTCATTTTTTGTCCCCTGTTGTGATAAGAACCGCTGACACCGTAATGTGAGTGAGACTACGGTGCTAATCATTGATTTCAAACAAATCCCACACCCCAAGTGAGCATTATTCATGGAGAGGAAGTTGAATTGTTGGAA
>CM061163.1:2168489-2353489 GCA_030710495.1 Labroides dimidiatus
ATTTATCACCGTTTAATGATGAAAAATACTTGTGATTTCTGAAGGATGCAGAATATGGGGGAACAAGGTCACATGGCCCTGCTGGGTCACAGCCTGGCAGCATTTATCTCAATGATGGACACAGTGCGACTGCGAAAGCTGACAACCAGAATTCTGTCTGACACCACATTGTGGCTCTGCAGACTGTTCAGGTAAGTCATGGCCATGACAATTGCACATTTACACAGAAGCATGGTATCTCATTATATATTATTATTATATATTATTATATATATTATGTATCATTATTACTTTTTTGGCCTTGATGACAGGACAGTGGATAGGGCAGGAAACAGGGTGAGAGTGGGGAGTGACATGCGGGAAAGACACCACATGTCAGACTTGAACTCAGGCTGCCCTCCCAAGGACTTTTTGCCCATATGGAGTGCAACCTTAACCACTACGCCATCTTCGCTCTGTTCAAATACATTTATCTCAAACTATATTTGATTGATTGGTAAATGTAGGTTAATGTCACATTAACAGAGGAACAGAAGCCCAATTTTTTTAATGCTTGCCAAGAGAGAAAACAAGTACATTCAAATGAAAGGAGAGAATTGGACTTATGAAAATATGGGTCATGATCATAGACTACAGTTGTGGAAATGGCCATCTTAACTCACTTTTTAAGTAGTTTTGTTTGGGGACTTTGGCCTGTTATACACTGTGATTCAGTGAGAACACTACTCTGCCATTAGACTTTCTAAATTACACCCATTGACCTTGTGAATGATTTAACAACATGTTAAACAAGCACAGATGGAAGCAAAATGTGTTAATACACTGCAGCACCTTTGCTTACACATATATACACTTGAATAAAAAAATACATTTTAGATATAACTTAGGTCAGGTATTGTCATAGAATCATTAATGGGAGTTGACCCACTTTTGTGACATTTCAGTTCTTGAGGCTTCTTCTCTTTCAGAAAAATAGTAATAATTGAAACACATTTGAGAACTAATATCTTTGTGAAGCATGGCCATAGTTACTTTCTTCTTCAACACTTTGTTTTAAAGCACTCGGCTAATCTACCCCTCAGGTATGAGAATGGTTCAGCATACTTTCATGAGGATGACAGGGATGGCCTAGTTAAAGTGTGTCGGCTGGTCATAAATGCACGATATGAAGAATATGCCTCTGAGGGCTATGCAGTCCTCAGCCACAAACAGCCAGTCATTTACCAAAGCGCCTCTGGAAGGCCTGGACTTGGACAACATCTATGCAGCCAGGTACGATTTGAAGTCTTTCAGTATTTTGCCTTTGGTAACACCATATTTATTTTATTGGGGCTGGTATATTATAAAACATAGAGCCACAAAACATAGTTTTAAAATTACATCTTCAATTTAAAAACATTGGGATTCAATATTAAATAATAAAAAAAAAACAGAATTGGTTGTTTGCAAATCTTTTAACTTCTATATTAAATTGAAAAAGGTGAAAATAAAACACAATAATTGCTGACTGAAACATTTACTGGAACATTGGAAAAATGCCAGCAACATATTTCTAAAAAGTTTTAACATGGACATGTTTACCATTTTGTGTTGTTACCTTTTCATTTAGCAGCTCTATAAACATTTTAAAACACAGAGAACCAGTTTCTGGAGTTTTGAAAGTGACATCTCTTCTGTTGCTTGACTTGTTGGATTTCAGCTGCTCAGTTGTTGAGAGTGTCCTTTTCATAGCCTGTTGTACCGTGATATGCAAAAGGTTTTCTGTGAGTGAAAAGTTGTGACTGCAGGCAGGACGAGTCAGTTTAGGTTGTGCTATATTTAGGCTGTAGCACTTATGTATCTCCAGACAATCACTTTTATGTCATTCATGTTTGGATACAGTGACAATCTGTGTCTACAGACAGTGTTTTTTGAAATCATTTTTAGGCCACGCAGTGATTTTAACTACCGACTAATGTCTGTTTTTAGTGTATTGCCTCTTGAGGGAACACATCCCTCTAGTATTGGTGTTTAGACTGATTCCTTTTGTACAGAGATTCTTTAGATTATCTGAATCTTGTTATGATATTGTGCACTACAGATGATGACACACACCAAATCTTTGCAGTTTCATACAGAGAAACATTATTCTGATTATTTGCCTACAACGTCTCACGACTTAATGAATCTCTCTCCATCTTTTACTCTGAGGGACTCGGCCTCTTTGGACTTTTTGTTTGACTTAGTTGTTTCAAAGGAGGCAAATTGATTTGAAAATCTTCCTTTAGGTGTCTTTGTTTTAGCATGACACTGCTATTTTAGCAATTTTTGTCCTTTGCCAAACTGTTTTGAAATGTGTTGCTGGCGTCAAATTTGAAATGAGCATGCATTTTTCATAAATTATTGAAATCAATTCTGCTTAAATATTGGTTATGTTATCATTGCACTTTTTCAATTCGACACAGGGTTTAAATTATTTGGAAGCCATAAAATACTGTTTTTATGAATACTGCACAAAGTGTGCCTACTGTTGGGGGTTTCTTTAGGTTTGAGTTTGTATAAACTAGGCATACAAAATGTATTTTCTGTGATGAACTTGCATAAATAATAGGAGGCTATTTTTAATTTCAAGTCTCTGTGTCATTAGCTTGGCCTCCCACTCTCTAGTCTGTGCACAGTCCCATGCAATACCATTTTTGGATCCCAACACCAAATGGTAGGAGAACACAAGAAAAAAATAATCAAACAAATACCTTGAGATAGTTTAAATGACTCATTATGAATCTTTGTCTGTTTTGAGGACATTGCTATGTTGGACAAACTGATCAAAGAGGACATAGAATCTGGCAAGCTCCCGTTGCTGTTAATAGCCAATGCAGGTAAAGAAAAATCACAGCTTAAACACAGTATTTTATACTGGTGAGACCATGTGTATCACATTGCTTAGGAAAAGCTGTATCATAGTGATATTTTTGCACTTCTTCCAGGAACCCCTTGGGCAGGACATACAGACAAGTTGGGTCGTTTGAAGGAACTGTGTGACCAGTACAGCATGTGGCTTCATGTGGAAGGGTGAGTTGGATCTATTTTCCTCTGCAGCAAATAGTTTTCACTGATTCACTCTTTCCTCTTTACAGGGTTAACCTGGCAACTCTTGCACTGGGACAGGTCACGTCTGCAGCAATGGTAATGTACTTTAAAACCATCAGTCTAATCAGGAATGCTGCCTATCAGTGATTTGGGTTTTACCAGGACAATTAATTTGAAGATAGCCTCACATTTTTCATGGTCTGTTTTAACATTACACCTGTGGTGAAAGGGTTAGTGAGTTAGTGCCTTGGTTTGAGATAAACTACACGTTAACTTTGTATATGTTTATATTCCAACATAATACCTCAATTGAAAACATGGTTTATTGGTTAATAGGGTCTCAGTGAATCCAACCTTGTGCAAATGGATAAAATGCCACTGGCTCATTTGAAGTATTAATTTTTCTGTTACAGCCATTAACAGATTAAAATACTACAGAACATTAATGAAGTGAAAAATCTAAAAATTAAACTCATGCATAGTGCAATAAACATCAAACAGAAGCTGTGCCACTCACTTGATGAGGTTTTCCATGAAATCCTGTAATAGTAATATCTCAGTGGTTATGGCTGTGCTGCACCAGTAGATGTGTGAATAGGAAGATGTTCAGTGTCTTATCAAAGTGGAAAATTTACATTGAGAAGTTTAGAGGAGGACACAGGGAGCTGGAAACAAGCTGCAGAAAGAAGAGAATCAGGAGAAAGAAATAACTGGATCTGTTTCACTTCATTTCTACAGTAGGCAGACCATAGATCTGACAGTTTAGTATAAGCTGCCCTTTTGTTAATAACATCCTCATAATCTATACATTCAACATTTGATGTCACTGCATGAATCATCTAAAGTTAAGTCTGTATTGTGACGTGGATGTGTTTTTACTGGTCTTTCCCGCTCCAGGCAGCCAACAAAAGTGACAGCATGACACTTACACCTGGACAGTGGTTAGGACTGCCTGCCATCCCAGCTGTCACCCTTTACAGACAGGAAGACCCAGCCATGGTACTGAGACATTTCTTACAAAATCAAGTATGACATGATTTCATGTGGACCAGGAAATATAATTTATGTCGTTACTGTCCTTGACTTGTACATTGAGTTGGGTTTGTCAACAACTACTCATCCTGCTGTGCTTCAATAGTCTTATATATCACTCATTGTAAGCACCTGCTGTGTAAATTACAACTAAAAGTGACAAAATTCCCCAGCTTACATCCTCCAAGTAGTTACAATTATTAAAACAACTCCAGGATAGTTAATTTTATCAGTGATGGTCTCATTTGCATTCATAAGTCATCCAGAGACATTTGTTTCTGTATCTTGTTTCATAATCAGCTGTACCCCCTCAAAGAGGCTTTAAGTAGGGTGTGGCACACCAACATCAAGTTTCTACCAGCAAACTTGACTCTGCAGTCCCTGGATCTTACTGGTTCTGACTATAATTTGACTTGTAATAATCAGTGCAAAATTGCAGGGGCCACACCCTGTACACACCTTTCATCATGAGATGTAAAAATGTTTTAGAAAATTTAAATGAAAACGTTTGTGTCTCAGTCTCTTGCAGCAGGTTTGACCTCCAGCCATCCAGTGTTAAAGCTCAGAGCCCTGCCCCTTTGGTTGTCCCTGCAGTATCTGGGCCATAATGGAATTGTCCAAAAGATAAGACACGCCACTGAACTGGTAAGCTATCCCTGAACTCCAGACTTTTATTTTTATTTTGCTGTTTGTATACATACCATTTTGAGCAGTGAATTTCACAGCTTGGAGTCTTGTTGTCACAGTAAGATTTTTACCTTTTAAAAAAGTTTAGTTGGGCACTGAAAGATAAATTATTGAGAAAACAGAAAGACTCTTGGTTTTTCTGGGTGTAAGACAGATTGGTCATATTGCACATGTATTTCTCTCTTTTAGAGCCAGCTACTCCAGCAGAAGCTTAAGACTTTGGCCTCCATCAAAATTTTGGTAGGTGTTCATTTGATGGATATAATTTTGGAGTATTGTTTTGGGCTTTGATGCTTGTATCATTAGGACAGGACATTGGACAGAGAAGGAATCAGAGGACCTATAGTTATAATGACGTGAGGCAAATAGCACCATTTATGACTTTTGTTAAAAAGTTCCTTGACATCTGACAAAGATCATACTTTTTGTTGGAACACATGTAGAAACAAGAATATGACACTTTGACAAAGTCACTTTACTATCTGTAAAATTATCAATAAAGAGAAATCAATGTTTTCGATGAACAATATTTAATGTGTTATCCCAAGTCACCCCATATTTTCTTCCCACTTTCCACATCACTAGCAATTCAGAGTTACCATGTTTGGTATTTTACACCTGGGAAATGAACAATATGCCCTGGATTTCTTCAAAGGGGTGCAGGGAGGACTGCTGGTAGACACCACCCAAAATATTTGTTGAGTGTGTTGATCAGCTGTCAGCCTCAAATATGTCTCTGCCATACTGCTATAAAAAAAAGCTGAATAGACAAGATAAACATAAATGATGTCACCTTGCTCAGGGTTTAAGTTGCTCAGTAATCTCATGGTAACCTAAAGTCACACTCACCTGCTCAGCTGCTGTATCTGAGATTGTTGTACAGGATCCAGTCTGAAAATATCCATGTTGTCTAGCATATATATATATATATATATATATATATATATATATATATATATATATATATATATATATATATATATATATATATATATTACATTTCATACACAAGGCAACTTAATGTACTTTACATCAAAACTAAACAGCAGTTGATTACACAAATGAAGCATTAATACATTCAGTTAAAAACAAGATTTAATGAAAATTACAAAAGTAAGATCAAATAAAATAAAACGGAACATTATCAAAGACAAAATAAAGATGCTAAGAAAATCAGACTAAAATAGAGCATGGAACTTTTGAAACATGGTACAGGCACACCCACATCTGATCACTTGTTGAATTAAATGATGATTGTCTAGAGTCTTAGAAACCTAATATACTGAATGTCTATGTGTCTCCAACAGATGGAGGATGAAATGAACTCTCCTGTTGTTCTATTCAAGTTCTGTCAGGACACAAATCCAAGTAAGCACTAAACCCCGGGAAACAAGAGACATGCATGAGATTTTTTTTTTTTTTCCATAAATTCTTTCAGTACGAGCAGTGGCGCAGTTACCGGTACATCTTTTGCCTAATGTTATTACATGCACCAACACTACAGATATGGTCTTGAGAGAACTTGTAGGGACATATAAGTATTTTTAAGCAAGTTTGTACTAGTTATATGCATAGAATAAATAATTCATGGATGTTGTCTTTTTGATACCATCCTCTTGTTTCTGAAGCAGAGTTTTGAAACCTTTTGTCAGCAGTTGTCATATTAAAATGCTGACTCAGCCTAACTTCTGATAGACCTAGCAGCCACTTTTTTGCCTCATAGAGGTGGAGCTCAGGCAGGCCTTTAGCCGTCTCATGAACAGCAACATTGTGCCTGCCTGACAATCAGTTTATCCATGTCCTTTATCAGGCAAAACTAAGTTTAATATAATAAAGTAAGTCTAGTGTTTTCCTCCAAACATTATTATTCACCAATAAAATCCAAATATATTTTTGTTGTTACTGACCTGAACCGTTTCTCCTTTGATTGAAGCATCTTGTGGGGGTTCAGTGGAAGGTTACAGCCTTGTGGAGAAAGAATTACTTGATTCCTTCAACAGATGGGTGAGTGTATAAGGATCTGAGACAAGTGCGAGTTGTAGTTGGCGGAGGATAATTCTGATACTCATACAGTTGTGTCCAATCACCTATTTAATAAGAATTTATTGGAACTTTTTTGTTTTGCCTTTTGAACCCTAAATGTTTTTTTTCTTCTTTCTTTCTTTCCTTTGTAAGTCAGCCATGCCCTTACATGGGAAAAACTTGTAAGTTTAATCGAACTTTGAAAATAATTAGTTGTAAAACAAATCCACCCCAGGACAGTATGTGCTGATAGAATATGAGTTGTTCAGACCCAAGCCATTTTTTGAACCAGGCTGTAAACATGTTTATTCTTGCTGTAAAAATCAGCTTCGTGATTTTGTGTGGATGTGGTGTCTGATGTTTCTGCAGTCAGCATCAAATGGACTCTTGAAGAACTGCAGTTTTTAGCATTCCTCATGGGCTTCTTAATTTAGGATGGGGGTTTATGTTTGAAAAAAAAAAAAAACCCTGCCCCAAAGCTTTCCCTGATGCTGTTAAATGCAGTCCTTTCTGCACGTTTAATCTACATGCATCAAAATGGCATTTTTAGGGCTCTTTTTTGTCCAAATTTGACCCATAAGTTTTGTCCAACCAACTTCATCTTCGCTAAGTGTAACGTATACACATCAAAGATGAAAAGTGACAGAGGGCTTTTCCAGACTTTGAAGGTTGTGGCCAAGATTGAGTGACTATGTTTGAGGCTTCTTCTGCACTTCACATGGAGCTTTATCCTTAACAAGTCACTGTTGCAATGTTTTGATCTGGAACGAATGTTCATGTATAAAAAACATGGGGGGAATTTTTACCTATATGCATAGTTCTCCCTCAAAATTAACTCAAAATTTGCCACACTATTTTCCCCTATTATTATTACTTCTTATTATTTTTGAGAATTATCCTTCAGTTCTTAGCCCACAGAAACTGAAGTTGAACATCAATCAAGAATGGTAAAGAATTCCACCTCCAAAGCTTCAACAATTAGTGTCCTCAGTTCACAAACACTTATTGAATATTGTTAAAAGGAAAGGTGATGGAACACAGTGGAAACATGAGCCTGACCCAGCTTTTTAGGAACGAGTTGCAGCCATCAAATTCAAAATGAGTGAACATTTACAAAAAAACAATAAAGTTTATCAGTTGGAACAATAAATATCTTGTCTTTGTAGTGTATTCAGTTGAATATAGGTTAAACAGCATTTACAAATCATCATATTCTGTTTTTATTTACATTTTACACAACGTTCCAAACTTCACTGGAATGTGGTTGTAGTGTTTCCATATTTATATATTGACTCTAGGCTACTTGTATGCATCCTACAGTCTATCAACATTCTGTAGGGTATAATAGTTCAATAAATATATATTTGTTTGATATTTTTGTGTTTGTATTTTATTGGTCAAAATGATGGTAACATGAGGTGTATGTGTGCCTTAACTTGTAGGCTAAATGTCCCTGAATCTTTATACGGGATTGAGGGGCAAGGTTTCTGCTTTTGTGTTTAATGCCATTTAACTGCCTTATTGTGTAGCATTGTTGTATAAATGGTTCATGAAAAGTGTGTTATGCATTGTGCATACAATTGATGAACTGCTTTCCTCTTTTGAATTTCAATTGATGCAGCTGGGTGAACAGCTGCAGCTGCAGGTTCCAATCTCTGGTGTAAATGTGGTGGAGCTCAGAGATGAAGGTACATGTGTGTGCTTCAGTCCCCTCCAGACTGCTGCAGGTGAGATAGATAACACAAATATTCTCAGATATTTTCAATTTTTGTAAAATTTTGTAAATGATTTAAACACTACCAGTGAATCATGACTTTGGCCCCTCCCCTAAGTCCTTGGGACTCAGCAGGAGGACATTGAAAGCCTGGTTGAGAAGGTGACAGAGCTTGTGCTCCTGATGAGCTCCACAATATCCCTGAGACTAGACTTCAGAAGAGAAATCCAACAACACTCACCCATGCTCAACTACAAAGAGGAACTCAGCTGGCCTGGGCTGGGTTCTGTTCGGTAAGAATAAATCGACTATGTACAATTACTTGTGTGTAGCCTATTTTTTTTTCTGCATATCTTGTCTTGTAAATGTCTTTTGAATAATATCAATACTTAAGCACTGCTTGCTTTTTTTATGCAATACAATTGGTTTACTCAATGCTCATTGGTTTTTATCCTGTTACAGAATCATCTTGCCTTGCCATAATAGCTATTTAAGGAATTTTCTTTTAGTCTGATCAAAACTTTGGTCAATTGTTGATGCTTATTTTTTTAAAAAAATCAGCATGTCAATAATCTCTTCTCCCCTGAGTGGTTGAATTATTAATGAAGGGTAATGAAACTGAAGGACAGTAGTAACCAATAAGGAAAAGCTGTGGTTACAGTTGATGTCAAACTGTTTGCTGGATTGCAACCCAGCCGGGGCTGATCAGGTCCCCACTAGTGTCCAGGTAGTGTCCTTCACCACTCATTCCCTCTTAATCCATAGCCACCTGGAAATCTTTTCAACAGCTTCCCAGATTTTCTCGGTGGCTTTCTGTCTCTGCTGCCCACAGATCCTCAAGAGCCCCCTGACCCTGTTAAAGGTTCGCCTTGAACCCTCCAGCCCACTTTAATTGGCTCACATCTGGCTTGCCACCCCTGCCTTCAGCACTCTGCCGCTAAAGATGCATATACGTCTCTCTTTACTGTCCTGCGCCTTCTCCGTCCTGTCTTTCCAGGGGACTGTAACTTCTAGTACTACCACTTGCTTTGTTCGCTCAAACATCAGGACCATGTCCTGAGAGAACCAGCTACGATGGTGTCTGGGAACTCAAGCTTCCTACCAAGGTCTGGGGTTGGGGCGTCCCTCTAGCCTGCATAAAAATAATTGCCTGCTCAGTGGGGTGTTTCTACTTACTGGAGCTGATGCGACTGAGGATGGCCCCTGCTACTGCCTGCAAGTCCTGGTAGTAGTGCCATCTGTACTGGCATCTCCCAAGGTTTTTAAACAGCAGCTGAGTGTGTGACCCAGCATCCCCCTTCTAGGACAGAGTTTTCAGGCTGATCAGTCTGCCTGACTCCAGGTGTACTGTTTGAAGGACTTGGGAGGATGTTGTACACTGACTGGTTCAAGAGCTTAAATTGATGTGGCTCAGCTTTCCTTTCCCCTGGCTTTACTGTAGCAAGGAGATGGAGTACACCCAAACCCGCCAGCCCAGTTGCCTCCTTGCCCAGCAAGATGTTGTTGACTCAGCTTGTTTAACTGCCTCCTCGGATGCTACTTTCTTCCTGTTCTGACCCCTACACCCACATTAGAGACCTTAGTTACAGCAGTCTCTGTAGAGTAAGACTCCTCTGGCTCTGGAGACCTGGAACTCCTCAACCAGACTGTTAAACGGAAGCTGAAGCTTTGTGTTTCACCCGTCAAGGTCTATGTTGCTGAGACTCAACTGTAGGCCCAGCCACCTGCACAGGAGGTGGTTTATTTTTCTTTCAAAGCTACAGATGGTATTCTGGGGTCTTCCAGTCAGATTCAGAACTGGTCAGATACTTTTCCTGAGGACCAGAGACCTGGAATTTTCCAGCTTGAAGCTCATGCTTGCCCATACGATGAGCTTTACGAAACCTTGTAGCATCCACCTACATCCAGGCACTGATGGTCAACGTAAGTTCATCTGTAAAGGCTCTGATCCAAGGTTGATGGATGCCAGACAAAGTGCCTCAGCACTCCATTTATCTAGACTCAACGAGCATCATCATGGTTAGCACAACAGAGACATTAAGATGGCACAGCCCGTGATAATGCCTTTCTCCAGACAGTGCCATGCTGATGCTAGTGACCCAGACTGAATTTGTTGTAATAGTCAAGAGTTAATGGACAAAGTAGAGGTCAAATATAACTATAAATCAAGTTGATAAATGTTCTGGCTTTATGATTACTGTGACAACAGCAATTTTGATGTTTAGGTATGAGCCCCAGGCTGAAGGAATGGATGAAAGCAAGAGAGAACAAGAGCTGAAGAAAATCAACGCAGAGCTGCTGAAGAAACTACAAGATCTTGACACCGACATCATCTTTTCCACTGGTTGGTGTGAGAGACCATTTCAGAAATGTACTATACAGTGTGTGTGTTACACTACACAGTTTTGTTTTTCTCTGTCTTTCTTGTATCATTTACTCACTAGGGCCAGAGTTCGGAAAAGAGATGGACTGTGTCTTTGTTGGCATGGTCACTGAGGATGTGAATGTTGGAGAGCTGGTGGATATGATAGCTGCCTTCGGGAGGGACATAGAGGACAGTGGAAGGGTAAATGCTATGTTAACTTCATAGGATACACTAATTTAGCAGGCCCGCTTCTATTTCTGATGGGTGGCTGTTTTAATTTAATTAGCTATGATTACAAATATATTAACATTGGGAGAGATTTGGGTGCCTGAGTTGTGCAGCCTCAGGCACACGATTTAATTTACCTAGAATTCCTATCTGTCTCCCTGAATGTATATTTTTTAGCACAGACATACTTTTTACTAGCACATACAATTATGATATCTAAAAATGTAGCAGTCTAACCTTTTGTTCATACATGTCCATGATGAAACTCCAAAAGGCATGTAGGAAAAAAGGAATGGATTAGATTATAACTCTTTGAAAATCTATCTTTACTGCCAGTTTACACAAGTTTTCATTCTTTAGTGACTAAACAGAATTACTGAAGTGCTTTTGTTCATTGCATTGCTAAATTTCTTACTACATTTAACTCTTACGTTCAAAGCTTTTGGTATCAAAGTTCTTAAGTACCTGCTTATATCTTGACAGTTGTTTTGAAGCTTTCCTCCTGACTCTTTCAGAAGCGTATATTACAGCAGCCCTGAGAGCTCACAGCACTGCCACTTAAGAGAGCACATGCAAAAAGACAAAACACAAAACACTGCAAAGACCACAACACATTAGAAAACTGTTCTGCAGATAGACCACAACACAACAGAAGAGTTTCCAGAGGACACTCTGTGCTGCATGTCTGCAGGCGGTGCAGAGTGTAAAATGTTCTCTCTGATGATGCAGCTGAGATGAGGGGACACAGACATCGTTTGATGAGGTCTTCAGCTTCTTTAAAAACAGCCCTCGTTTGTGGATGGAGTTTAGACATATTTGCAGTTGTCTTGTACGATGTTACCGGGAGAATCACCAAAGACGTCTCTGACAGGGACCGGCTGGAGACGCAGTTAAAAATAATCAAAGTGCAAGGGAAGGTTCAGGGACTCCACATTCATATTTGGGGGGCTTCTCAAAATAGTCTGATATCTTTTTTTTATCTTTTTTTGCGCCATGGGTGATCAGAAAGCTCAGCTCCAAGTGACTTTCCTTTACACAATTTATATAACAATTTTTGTTCCTTTATTTCTTGTTTAGCAACTTAGTTCTTGTGTTTACATCTTTTTGGGTGAATATTTTTTTTATTTGTGAAGCAGCACCACCAAGCAGGAGGTGCTGCAGAACCCCCAGCACCCTACTCCCTGTGGTAATGCCTTAGCCAGAACACATCCACCTTTGAAAAATTTTCTCTGATTTGTTAAAGAAAGTGATGGGAAACATGTTCATTATCACACTTTTTTTCTGTGGCTGCAAAAGTTGATGTCTAAAAAAACATCTTCACTAGCATAATTAATTAAAAAGACTGTAGTTATTATTAAGTTAGTGAATTAAGAATTAGATTTTTAATTCTGTTTGCATACAGAATGATTTTCAGTCCTTTAATGTCATAAAACCATAAATCATGTCTGAAGTCATTTCGGTGAAATTAAAATTTGTCTTTGGTTGTAAATTGGATTGAAAATGCATTGGAGAACACCAAAAACACTACCCACATTATTCTTAGTTTAAGTTTATGTTGTCTGTTGTTGTAATTCAACTGAAAAAAACTTTTTTTTTCCATGCAGCTTCTGGAGAACATGACAGAGGTAGTAAGGAAAGGCATACTTGAGGCAGAACTGCAGCTACAAAAGGCCAATGAGGAGAAACTCATGGAAGAGGTTGGTGTATGTTTCATTATTTTTTGATGTCATGAATTTAATGTTGTATTTCTGGAATGACAAAGATTATTTTCTCTATTGATTTGAGTCATTACATTACAATCAGACTTGACAAATAAAGACTGGCAGTCACTATTTCAATTTAAGCTTCAGGTTGAAGTTAACTGACTGTAGAGGCTAGCATAAAACAATATAAATTTACCTTGACTAACTCTTCCACCCTGTGATATAGGGAATGATGAGACAACTTCCTGTGGTTGGTTCTGTGTTAAACTGGTTCGCTCCAGTTCAAAGCTCCATAAAAGGCAGGACCTTCAATCTGGCTGCAGGTACTTTTTGTTACAGTATGTTTAAAATGACTTTTTAGACACTTAAAGACGGCTGGACTGGCATTTTGGCCAAAATCAGCCTTGAATAGCTGTCGTTAAGTAATAATTTATTTAATTTTTTGTTTAACCTTTATTTGATGTAATTAAGAACCTATTGAGATCAGGATCTCTTTCAGACGGGTGACCTGGTCAAGAGGTCAGCAGCACATGTCATATAAACAGTTACAAGGAAGTGAGGGGGGCAGCAAAGCTGAAAGCTCTTTTTTCATATTTCAGTCCTTACACAAAAGACAGAACAAGTTTAGTGCAAGAACCAAGTGTAATCATTGTGTTCGTTGTGTTAATATGTATGTCAGTATTTGTTAGTATTTTTACCTGAACACACCTGGTTCTTAATGCTTCAACAGGTTCCTTGGACTCAACAGAGATTACATACTCCACTAAGATCCAGGTAGTAAGATCATCCCTGCAAGACACAGCTGTCTCCCCAGCAGAGAAGCCACCAGGTAGGGTCTTTACCTCTAGTTCTGGCTTGTATCCTATAGTGCATTAACTATGTAAAAGCATCCATAACATATCCAGATATAATCATTTAGACATTTCAAGGTGGCCTTGGACTTATTTTTTGGCCAGGGATCACATTAAGGACCACCATATCAACCGTAACAATTATAATACATTTTATTTAAACTCAAAGACACTGGACAACTGTTAAAATCCACACTGAACAAGGCAAACAACAACAAAAGATACATTAAAAAAGTGAGTTTTTAACAGAGATTTAAATGTCAGTAGGTCAGAACAGTTTGAGATATGAGTGGGGAGAGACTTCCAGTGGAGGAGGCTTGGTCCCCTCAGGTTCGGTGCTTGGTTCTGTGAAGTGGGGACAGAAGGTTGGTGTGTGATGAACTCAAGCTACAGGAAGGTGTGTGATGGAGGAGGAGATCAGTGAGTTAGGAAAGGGCCTTTTTACTGAACAAGCTGACAGTGACCCAAGAATGTCATCAGTCTGTCTTCAAAACCAACCTTATGTCAAACCAGACATTAGCAATAATGTCTTCAGTCTTCTACCTTTCTCACGTTTGCTAATAAGTGAAAATCAACTCACCAGTCATTATTAAGACATGTGGGCCTTAATACTCAGAAGTTGAGCATATAACTTTGTCCTGAAGAAATATCAACTTCAACTGTCCCACTGTCTAAACTGAGGTGGTTTCAGTTTTTAGTGCTGTGCTTATAGCTGGTGAATTTTGTCCCATTGGTTGTCAGGTTGCTAGTTACTGGTGTGTTTGCTAGTTGTTTGAAGTGTTTTAATTAAGAGAGAATGAAAATAAAGATAAATAAATACATTTTCTTTACTGTTTGAAATGTGAAGACCATAGAACCATAAAAATTAGTAGGAATTGACACCAAATGATCTATTCTGTGCACTTTTTATTCACAGGTCAGAGATTATTTCGACGTTCAGGAACTGCTTCCAAATCCTCAAGTGAAACCAGCACTATAGATCAGGCTGAGGAGACGGACAAGGATGGTATTACAAGCCAAATCACCAACCAGCCCATTTCTCCATCCCCGCTTGCACCTGAGGAGGACTCAGACATTGCAGGTGATATTGCACCAGAGCAAATCTCGGAGCTTCCTGTGCAGCTGCAAACACAGGAAGAGCCTGATCCAGCTGTTGGAGAAGAGGCAGCCTAAGCAAGATAACAGAGGCTGTGAAAGTTTTACAGCTTCTTTCTAAATGGTGCACATAACAGATGTAAGTTGTGATTATTTTCAGGATCTAACTCTGACGGTTTTGAAGGCAAATCTGGCAAAGCTTCACTGGGCAAGATAAAGGTTGTCTTCGTCCCACTGTGTTAGAAAAGACACAACATCAAAAAGTCAACTACAGAAATATTTGTTGAATCTCTTAACTCATTACATTCTGAATATTCAGTGAGAAAATGTTCTCCTGTTCAGTTTTTTTCTCTCTTCTTGTAGCTTCACCTTTCTGTGTTGTGTTTTCCTCCACAACTGTAAGAACGCCTTTACTCACTAACAGACACAGAGGTGTTGTTTTCATTCAGGCTGTACTGGCATGAGGAGAACTGTTATATTTATATTCCTGTGAGCAACTGCCTCTGTTCATGGATAAACCCTGTGTTATGGTTCATGTACATTATAAAATGTCCTGCTGTGCATTTTTTTTCTGTGCCTGCACAGAAAAATAAGGAAGGATGAAAAGGTGTTCAGTGTGACAGCCACCTCAGGTTGTATTTATTTTGATGATCTTTAATTTGTCCTTTAAGATGTCACTGGAGATATCCAACTGTTGCACTAAGAGTTTATTTAAAAACGACTCTGGATCAATGCAGGATCAGAGTCAGACTTTAATGACTACATCAGTTTGACATTCACATCTAAATAACAGTCACAGAGTAATTTTCTGCAGATATTCAAAGTAAAATAAAAACCAGTTTATCTTTATAAGTTGAAATAAATAACAACTGTTGTTCGCAATAACTCATCTGCTTATTCCCTTAATGTAAGCACTGCTACAGTAAAGAGGGAAACATGAATACTACGTTGTTCCGATTTTTAAAAACTTTTGACAATAAAGTCACAGTTCACTTCAAATAATGCTGTAATAAAATAGATATTTGGAAGAATAAGTCTGAATTAAGAAAATACTGTACCAATCTTCAGAGGGGAAATTCACTAATCGGTTGTAATTTACAGATTGTATTAAATTATTTATATTTTATAGTATATTGCTTCTAGAGGGCTAGAAATATTTTAATGTGATGTAATGTTTCTGTAAAAAAAAACATTAATGTTGTTTAATGCAAACATGTTGGCTCACACTCTGATTTGACACACACACACACACACACACTCAACAGTGACTCAGTGGTGACTGTGTGCTCAACAAATCATCATGTGCACTTTAGAAAACTTTAGATCAGATTCTGGTTTATTTAATCTATGATGATTTAGTGATTTATTTTGAAGATTTATCCCGAACCCTTCTGCAACAACACACTGGCTTATTGCAAAATATAATAACCCCTTTTGTCAACAATCACACAATGTTGACTGAAAAAGCGTGATCGAGGTGGTTGATGGCTTTTGATTTAAAACTGGTCAATCTTAACACTAACGATTTTGTAATGAAAAGGTAGAAATATGCAAAAACTGTCATGCCAATAAAAGAATACTCAAGTTTAAACTGTAGCTTTGTTTTTTCTTTTTATTTTGTGTAATTTAAAAGGGATGCATAATGTAAACTGCTGCCACACACTTCAAGCATTTAAAGCCTCCCTGACTTTCTAAACTTTTTATCAGCAAGAATTTTTCAATATGCTTAGCCAATCTGAATTAACTTGGGTAAAGAAACTTGTTAAAAAATTATCAAGACCACAAACAATTCAGTTATATGAATCATTTTTTAAAAACCTCAAATATGGGCTTGGGGCACAGGCTCTTCCCTGGATCTGCTATGAACGGCCATGGAGTTCAACAACATACAGGAACAGCAACACCACAAAGACAAACAACGCACAAAACAACGCTGATACAGTTTACTATCTTCAAGATCAAAACAAACAAACAAAAAAATCATCTGGTAACATCAGAGTAAAAGCAATGAGTAACAAGAAGGGTTATTTTTATTTCAGTTTGTTCTCATTCATTTGTTCTCTTCTTGGTCTGATTAGAAATAGTATAATGAATGACAAATATACATTAACACATATTTTTACCTTTGCTTTTTTCCTGCTGAAAAAAATGATTGGAGATTTAAAGCAGGAAAAAGTAAAACAAAGAACTTAATTAAACTTTAATTCTGTAAAAGAATTTCTGTCAGACAGCAGAAAGTGATGATAAGATTTACCATAACAAAGATTTACCTTTATGAGCCTGTACTCTGTGTGTGTGTGTGTGTGTGTGTGTGTGTGTGTGTGTGTGTGTGTGTGTGTGTGTGTGTGTGTGTGTGTGTGTGTGAGAGAGAGAGAGAGAGAGAGAGAGAGAGAGAGAGAGAGAGAGAGAGAGAGAGAGAGCTAACCAAATATGGACAATAAAACTACATGACATTATAACTTATAGGCAATGTGCAGCCAGTACCACTTTATGGAACATGTAAGTAGCCAACTCTAAAGTGATACCACACACTTGAAGTATTTCATTGTTAGAATCTCTTCAGTACGCAGAGCTAAACTAAACTGGCTCTGGTAACAAGCTGTCAGAAGATACTTTGAAGAGGGGCTCTACTGTTTGTTCTCTAGCCTGTTCTTAACAAGGCCTCACTGGTCTCCACCTCCCCCTCAGGACTCTGTTTGTCACAGGCTGACGCTGTACTCCCATCGTCTGTGTCAGAAACTGGGGAAATACAGCTGAGTCCACCTGTCGGAATATCAACACAGTGAGCTAACGTTACCGTCGGCGTGTTGACAAATACCAGAAACAGGCTGATCCAGCTACATGAACAATTCAATCTGCATAGGACAAAGAGAATTGATAGGCTACAACATTTGCATGATGTCATCACTAGGGTGACTCTTTTGCCAGGAAATAGCCATCATATAAATTTTATTGCACAATTCTGCACTACGGAAGCATATTGCTGCGACGCCAGGAAAAAAAAAAGAATTAAAAAATTACGTGATAAATTTCACATTATAAGTTTCACGTTATAATGTGATTCTTTTTTCTGGCGTGGCAACAATACGCTTCATACTGCACTGAAACTTTTATGCTTATTTCTTAAAATCACTTTTAACATATTTTAACTCTTTTTGACATTTTATTGTGTTTTCCTCAGATAAATGTTTGATTGTTTTCTTTTAATATTTTTTGCTGACTTTTTTTTCAATGTTTATTTGTATCTCTTTGAGGCGTTTTAAATTGCCTTGTTTCCAAAATGTGCTACATAAATAAATTTGCCTTGCCTTACATTTTGGTCGTAAAATCATGTTCTGGGAGATTTTGTAAAATTGTCAATAATGTCCAGGTTTTACTCAGCTTGTTCTGCAAACCATCAATATAATAATATAATAAAGGGCTGCACTGGTATGGAAAGCCAAATGGACCATAAGGTCTAGTTCGGCATCTGTGTTAACCCGCTACGCTTTAAACAAGAAAATATTTCGTCTAAACAGTTTAAATCGTGTTACTACGAAAGAACATGCCCTGTCAACGAGCAGTTTTTTTTTGCGTAATAAGACGTTGAGACCATTAAGGCTTCCATACACTGGTTCAATGGCATTATTTCATTTTACCTACCTGTCAAAGTGTTGAGAATGCACGCCGCATGCGTCATGACGCAAAATTTCTCGAACGCAGCAGGGCGCGGCAGAGAGTCACCAAGGCACCAAGCACTCATTCTACTATTCATATCTTTACACATTCTCAGTGTCATTTTGTTGGCACTACATACTGTCTCTCTGCTATAACTCTGTAGATTTCCTCTTGTGGGATGGATTAAAAGATTATCTTGTTTACCTAAATTATGTTGAACCAAGGTGTCATATACCGTAGTCCAACAGGGATGTGCAGGTGAATTAAACTCCAGACAGACCATAAACCAATATTAAACACACATCAACTGTGCATCATTTTATTTACCGCTAGAAGTCCAGCTCGAGCACTGTGTCATTAAAGCCTCAAGCAATGAAACCTGTTTTCAGTGCCATCTCTATCCATTGCATCATCTGTTGTTATTCTGTGAGTAAAAACAGACATGGTGAGTGTCATAAAGCCCGCAATATAAGACGAGCACATGAACAGTGTGTTTTAGGTGGTTTCATGAGCTGCCATGAGAAAATATAATGTGGAGAGGACCGTCAGTGGTCCTTGCAGCTGGCAGGATGTGTCAGTGTGCCAAAAAAGTTTCAGTATAAGGGATGAGACTTGGAAGTAGTGGTACAGGGCAAACAAAATTTTAAGTAAAAAAAATGTTTCAGAAAGAATAACAGGGGAAAATTCAAAGATAGAATCTTTACTTGACTGTTCAGATTTTTTATATTATTTATTTTCTGTTACAAGTGTTATTTCCTGTGCCCATATAGGTGAATGTACATCTTAATAAGAGAATCAGATTTAATTTGACTTTAAAGAGAGAAGAATACACCATAAATGGTGTGTTATGGATTTAATGTACATCATGGGAAAAGAAGCCATGATGTAGATGATGCAGGTCTTTCATTAGACTTAATCTGCTCAGATCATCACCAGTCAGTGAAATACCATCACTTGGCTTTTCACATTTAATTAAAAAGGTTCTGATTGGCCCTTTCAATTTGTTTAACTGTCTTATTCAATGTTTTAGCAAAACAGTAAACTGAATAATAAGTTTGTGCCATTTCCTACAAAAGGTTCTTTTCTCACATCCTTGAGGCAAACTCCACTCTCCTGACCAGGGACCTGCTCACCTCAGATAAGGAACGACAACCTACAAAACACAGACACACAGAGAAGCCTGACAAAAATATTTGGTAGACACACTGCAAACTAAAGATTCCTTGAATATAGCTGGTTGGTACCTGACAGAGCCATAGCCAGTCGGAGTTCCTCTTTAAGTAGTTCTAGAAGTTCAACTACTCCTCTTTCCCCCTGGACACACAGATATTAGATGTATTGTGTAGTTTAATCCTGAGCATTCAAGACAAAAATCATTGCACCATTTGGATAGTATCAGGTTAGAAAAATGTACATCAAATTATTCACACCCAACAATCATTCATCCATTCATCCATTCATACTCTATCCCTTTTCTCCTGTTCAGGGTGTCTGGAGTCTATCCCAGCTGGCTTAGGGCGAGAAGCGGGGTACACCCTGGACTGGTCTCCAGCCAATCACAGAGCTGACACACAGAGACAGACAACCTTTCATGCTCACACCTACAATTAGAATCACCAGTTAGCTCCATGAGAATGTTATTGGACTGTGGGAGGAAGCTGGAGTACACTGAGTGAACCCACACATGCATGGGAAGAACATGCAAACTACACACAGAGAGGCCACCAGGGGACTGGGATTCAAACTAGCAGCGCTAACCATTGCACCACCATGCAGCCCCCCAACAATCAAATGATTCAAATTATTTTAACAAACAAGACACAAAACTACATCTTTTGATTGGAACAGCATGAAAGAGGTTTCTGTAGGGATGTGTGGTAATAGAGAGAATATGGAGGGCTTTACTTGGCAGGCAAGACCCCACAGCACTGGTCGGCCAATGAAGACAGCCTTTGCTCCAAGGGCGATGGCCTTAAGGATGTCGGTTCCTTTCCTCACTCCTCCATCCAGGTAGACATCACAACGACCCTGTACTGCCCTCACCACCTCTTCCAACACATCCAGCTGTTTAGACACACACACACACACACACACACACACACACACACACACACACACACACACACACACACACACACACACACACACACACACACACACACACACACACAGTAAATCTCTTCAACTGGCTTCTCATGGGGAGTTCATCAAAATCTGAAATCTCTGGATCATCACATGATATTTGTTCCTCAGTGTGTGACACCACATGTAAACATGGAGGAGGAAACATGATGGTCTGGAGCTGTTTTAAGGATCCAGGCTCTGTGACTTGTACAGAGTGAGAGGTACTCAGAACCAAAAATGGCTACCACAGTATTCTGCAGTGCCATGCAGTACCTTCTGGAATGCACCTAGTTGGTCAGTGGTTTGTTCTGCACCAAGACAATGAGCCAAAACATAAGTCCAAGTTATGCCAGAACTACTTCAGGAAACAAGAACATGATGGTACACCTGAAAACATGGGGGACCAGAACAGTCCCTAGACCTAAACCCCACTGAGGCCTTTTGGGATGAAATGAGCAGTAGAGTGAAAGAAAAGCAACCTACAAATGACCTACATTTGGAAGAATTTTCTGAAGAACATTTGGTTTGTAAAAAAAATGTTGTGCATTAGTTCAGCTCTTATCTCTGCCAAAGGAGATACTTAGATGAGTCAGGAGTTTATAATACAGTTGAGTTCATAAATTCATTCCATGACTTTTTTTTTTTAAATCAGTAATTTATTTTTGTTTATTCATTCTTTACTTTCATTTCAGAGACATTAAAAGCTTAATTTAAAAAAAAAAATACGAGAAAAACTTGGGTGTTTTAAAACTTTGGTCCAGTAGTGTGTATATAAAGGGATGACTGGGATGAGTATGTACAAAAATGACTGAATGACCTAAAATGATCTACCAAAAAAACAAAAAACCTTAAAGAGATTAATTACACAGACCGTGGCTGGTACACCATCTAGTTGTCGAGCGCCATGATTGGACACCAGGATACCATCAACACCATGGTTCACCGCCATGACAGCATCTTCACCTGCCCAAAGAAACACACTCACACATTTCTCAACATGTTTACATCTGATAATTCATCTAATTCCTCTTATTTTGATACTCCTCCACCAAATGTTGCTTTACTTCCTCTCTTTGTGTTGTCCCATCAGTATGGAGTGTGTGCCTCTGAACTGGAGGGAACTCAAATGGAAAGAAAGCAGGCTTTAGCTGAGCAACAACAAGGTATTAAAGAGGTGGAGTGAAGTGGAGTGGGTGGAGGAAAGACTGGCACAGAGACCATGAGACCATCTGTGTTTGTTTCCTCAACTTAGACTCATGACAGCAAGTTCTCAAAATGGCATGGAGTAAAAGAGAAATGCTTTACATGATAGAATTATCATCTGTGACCAGGACCCGTGTGCAAATCCAGTCATTAGCCAAACAGGAGCATTAGTTCTAATGTACCTTTATGAAGTATCCATGGCAACATGCATGACGGCCCCAAATTGGCCAGTTGACTAATTCCACCATTGAAGTGAGGCAGGCACAGAGCATCACATGGCCAACAAACTCAAATTGTGCATGTTTACTCTGTATAAACAGCAATAAAATGAAAAATGAGTCCCTGAAATCTAAATTGACTTTATACTTCAACATTGTCACATTATTTCAAAGGATTCATTCCATCCCTAAATATCCATTCTCTTCCTATATTTTGTCTTAAACAGTAAACATGAGTACGATGTTTGCCATCTCTGAAACAGCCTAACAGGTACAGTAATCCTACCATTAGTGCCTGTACTGGTGGAGTCTACGGCCATTAAATTTACCTGGCTCATAAATACTGCTAAATGCCCCCCCATTACTACAAAGTCTCTGTTGATAATAGCTGGACATGAATATGGGCCGAGGTCTTCAGCAAAAAATCAAACAGGAAAGAGACGACTGCAAATCTCATGAGAGTATGTACATGCAGTTTGTGTAGGCACAGAGGGACAACAACTCTGTGACGTGTGTGTGTCTGTGTTTGAGTGTGCGTTTGTGTGTATACCATTCAGCACTCCTTTCACAATCACAGGCAGATGTGTTTGTTTTTTCAACCATGTGATGTCATCCCAACAGAGAGTGGGGTCTATTGCTTTTGCAACATAAACAGCCAGCCCGCTGTCATTGCCGTAGTCCTTCTCAGAGAAAGCCAGAGAGTCTGTTGAGAAGTTAGACATGCTGGAAACACACACACACACACACACACACACACACACACACACACACACACACACACACACACACACACACACACACACACACACACACACACACACACACACACACACACACACAGATTTAAAGAGTTAGTTGAGGATGGTCTCACACACTGTTTTCCAATATAAAATTTGAGAATTGATTTCCTTTTCCTCTTTTGCACTTGTGTTCTGGTCCTACCTCAGATGAGAGGGCAGTTTAAAGCGATTGCGCATGTCGTCCCATCTTCTCCCAAGGTACGGGGTATCCACAGTTACAAAGATGGCCTTGTAACCCACTGCTTCTGCCCGGCGAACCAGTGAAAGTGTCAGCTCTCTGTCTTTGTAGATGTAAAGCTGCAGCCACAGAACACCTCCAACACCTTGAGAGTCTGTCGCTGATGACATCACTTCCTCTATGGAGGAGGTGGCCCAGGAGCTCAGCATCATTCCTGTTCCCACTGCTTTGCATGCTAATGAGACAGAAGTGTTACAGGTGTAAAAGCAGCATGCACAGCAGCTGGAAAGAGATGTAACAAACAGCATTAAGCTTTTTCTTTAGGCTAGTCTTGACTTGACGTTAAATTAAGATTTATAGACAACAATGTTATTAGTCTGTTTGTCACAAGTCAGACCCTTTAAGGAACATAACAGCTCCATCAGGCTTCCAGGGCTCTTTGAATAGATAACTTCTTGCTATATTATACAGATCTTTGGTTTTCAGCATTAGGCCAGCCTGATAGGCCGCTTTTGGCCATTACAGTTAATTTCTCAGTGAAACTTGTATGGTTTTTAGAAGTTTTTAGAACCCTGTAATTGATTCCTGTTAACTCCAAAACTTTATAAACCTGAGCTATGTGCCTGTGTCAGCTGACTATTTTGGAACAATCATAAATAAGATCATAGCCAAATGACATGAATAGAGGTATATTTCATTCATTTAACACCTTGCAGACCAGGCTGTGAGAAAATGACCATGGCTGAAAAAAAGAGAAGGTTCTGGAGTGGTCATCACAGACTCCTGACCACAATATCATTGAGCCACTTTTTGGATATCTCACTATACTTGCAGTTTTCACCTCTTGCTGTGGCTGTTTCTCCCTCAGGATGAGCCATCCTTTGCATTGCTGTGGCTGCAACACAGAGAGGCATGCTGAGCTTCTGGCCCAGTACAGAGACACTCAGATCCACTTTGGACACATCCCTCAGCACCCGCGGGACAAGATGCCACCTAAACACATTACATCATGCAAGTCAAGCGTGTGGGCTACATGGTGGTGCAGTGGTTAGTACTCTCATATTAGTAGGTTCTTTCTGGGTTCTGCTGCTTCCCTCATGTACAAAAACATACTCAGGTCAATTGATCACTCTAAATTTGTGTGTGTGGGTGAATGGTTGCCTGTCACTATGTGTTATCCCTGTGATAGGCTGGTGACCTGTTCAGGGTGTTCCCTGCCTTGTGCCCAGAGACAGCTAGGATTGGCTCCAGCCCGCTGTGACTCTGTAACATTAAGCTGCCCTCTATGGGCATGAAATGATATCACATAAATAATTCTGTTGACTACAGGAGTTACTTTAAGATATTATTTTTCTACCCTGTCAGCAAGACGCAGGCTTAGCATATTAGCTAAGGGTGTGCATAACATACTGCATACTACTGCATTTAAATAAAGTATGAGAGTTGTATGACTGTTCTGTACAGTTTTAGCAGTATGCTGGCCCAGACATTGCAGGTACATATTGAGGAAAGCTTCAGTAAACAATGGCCTGGCTGAATCAAATCCTCCACTGTTACAGGCACTAAAAAATCAATATGAAGAGCTACATGGTCATCAGCACTGTTAGAGACAAACACTCTGAGCTTCAGCCTAGCACCAAATTATTTTGTCTGGAGTTGATTTTTGGACTGTGGTGGAACTGAACCCTCGCCATTGTTCAGGCTGTTGGCCGGATTTGTCAGGTGCTGAAACAACTTGAGGTCTTCACCCAGTTCCCTGAACCCTCCTGTGGTTCTTGGGTCAAAAGGACCTGAAACTGTGTTGAACAGCAGAGGAAAAAAATCCCCTAAAAGACATTTTCTGTTTGAAATTTGATGACTTTTCCAAGATTGACCTCAATATTAGAAAAAGTGAAATGTTGCCTTTATCCATATTTCAATGTAAGCTGTACAAAAAAAGGTACCAATATTGTCTTTGGATCAAACTGAGTTGAAATCACAGTCACAGAGTCAGTCACACACCACAAAAATGTGTGAATGCTTTAAATCTGTCTGAGACCAATCAGTAGAAAACATAAACATGACAGAGCATGTGCTCTTCTCCAGTGGAGTGCACTGCCGGAGAGGCCGGATCATCTGACCCAAGGGGGTGGCACTATAGACAAGAGTGTGTAAAAACACAGGAACAGACAAGCTCTCGTGATCTCTTGCCACCTTTCTGTAAGTGTGCAGTTTCAAACCCTCACAGAGGGTTAAAAGTCCACTCTTTAAAAGAAGGAAGCACCCCCCCCCCACCCCCCCCCGGATCAACCTAAGGATCCAGCTGCCACAGCCACTGCCCAAGCTGGGGCAGGTAAGAGGAAGAGGTGTTAGTTCTGCCCACCAAAGAAGGACTATCAAACACATACTGTGTGCTGCAGGTTCAAGAAATAGATCTGCAAACACTGTGCACTTACATACTGCCCTACATGTGTGTATATGATTGAGTTATGTTGTTTGGTTCACATGTTCAAATCTTTGTTTGTATATTTTCTTACATTGTTCACTGACACAAAACAACAACAACAACAACAATAACAAAAGAAACGGACTCATTGGGATGAATAAAAATACATTCAGAACTACTTTCTACACATTTCTGCTACTTTCTTAGGCTATAGAAATAATACATATTGTTTACCACCTATACAGTAAACAATAACACACTTGAAAGAGTCACAGAAACGTGAGGTGTCCCCTGGATAAATGCAGTCTTTCTGCCATGTGAAGAGGAAAAAATCAGGTATTCACACAATTTTTGGTGAATGAAAAGTTGTTTCTTCAGGTAAAATATATTTGGTATTTAAAATTCAGCGCTTGGTGTGACAGTTATAGACACTGTATATTATACAGACGCAGTCTCTGCGACATCACACATTTGTTTCTGATCCAGAGTTTTGAAGTCAGTGAGTACTGAACTGACAGAGCTGACTCAGTTTATTTAATTTGAGTCAGGATAAAGAAAAGAGGTGAAGTTGAATTTGCTCGATTTATAACTTTCTAGAACACAGAGCTGCTTCACGTATTAGTCTCTTGCCACCAGTTTTGACTGACGCAGCAGATGGCAACTTAGACTCATTTCACCTTGTGTGTGTGTGTGTGTGTGTGTGTGTGTGTGTGTGCGCTCTGTACCTGTTAAAGGCAGCAACGTTATTTGCCAGGGTGTGCTGTTCATCAGCTCCTGAGCGGTAGTAATCATACACAGCTTTTGGAAGAACTTTTCTGGCTTCCTCCTCAAAATCTGAAACACACACACGATGCTCCGACATTGTGTTCACTCAAATGCAAAGCCTCTGGTGCAGAGTGACTGTTCTTCAGACAGTGCCGTGATAAGAGCTCCTGTAATCATTAACCTGCTGGATGACACCATGTTTAGATATTGCTTTGGAGAACTTTCAACTCTGCTTGTTTTTCACAACATGTCTACAAATAAAAGGTCAAAATAAATCCAGAACACTGTTGTCATTTCTGTGATGATTTTAAGACCTCTAGAACTTTACAACCTCTGCTTTGGACCGTTTCTAGTCTTAAATAGAGTTGTGACCTTTGGATCTTTGTTTCCATGCACTTCAGGTGTGATAAAACAACATCCTCTCTCAGTGTCTAGAGTGCCTAAAGGCTTAGTTATGTTTAAGCCTCACATTTTCACCATAAAAACTGTTGGAAAGCTTTGAAAACAATATTCTACAACACAATGTACTGTTACACACAAATATTACATCATGCATTATCTGTGTTGATTTTGTCACCTATCTCATTGAAAAGATATACAAGGCAAAATCTTGCTCTTTAAAAAACTTTAATCTGCAACTCCTTAATATCTTTTGGGGGCTGAATATTTCTGATTGCAATTATATGAATTATAATTCAAGATTACAGGAGGAAGTATGTGAGGCTCTCTGGAGAACAAATGGGAAATGTACTTCACACAAAGATGATATAACCTCATTTAGACATGGTTGATTTATGTAAACAATGTTGAGTGTGCTGTAATTAATGACGACCCCCTCCACCCCTGATTTTTTCTTTTTCTTTTTTTTTTTTTAACTTCATTGTAAATGCAGTTAGAATAAAATGTTATATTTACAAACATACAAACATGTCAGGGGTTGACAAAGACGAAGACAAATAAAACCACAGGGAAGGGTAGAAACGGAAGGGTCATCAGTTTGAGTCTTCAGGTCTTCAGCTCATTAAAATGTTTCCAAATATTTTTTCTGTTCCCAAATTTACTTTTATTTTACTTTTTTTTACTTTTTTATTTTTATGGATCCAAGTTGCGGAAATCATAAAACCCAAAAAACTCATTTTTGTATCATAAATTCAAGTTTTTAGAAATTTGACTTTGAATGTATCCAACCAAATTCTTCTAAATAAATAAATAATAGAGGAACTGCTCCAATACAAGTGTCTTGGTGTTCACTAACAAATTCGCAAAAAGTGCAGGTAACATCGTCTTTTTTCAATCTTTGTAAATAACATTTTGTGGGATGAGTCAATTTAAAACAGAGATCACAAGGTTTGTTTGTTTGTGATCAAGGGAGGATAAGGTCCAAATGTTTTCCACTGGATATTTGGGACAAATCTTCTCCAGTAGTGGATCGTATACATTTTTTCCTACCATGGTCTCATTCATTGAGAATGAGTAAGGAGACACAAAGCTCAGTATAACTTTTGAACAGCATTACTACACTTTTGGGAAGTTCATCCATTACAAAAGAAATTTTCCATGTGATGACATGGACACAAGTCATCAAAAGCCCTTCTGAATTAAAGAAGTGTTTTATGAAAATAACATCATTTTCAAACCAATTATGAAAAAAATAGTTTTGTTTATGAACAAGAGATCACATTTGTTCCAAATAAGGTATTTGTGTAGAGAGAAACCATGTTTAAAAATGAGTGACCCAGCCAAAAGCATGTTTGTGGAACTTGGCTAATTTAACTGGTATTTTTTCAATACGGTTACATTTGAGCACAGACGATACACCACCAAGTTTAGAAAAGATGTAGAATGGGATAAAGTTCCAGACTGATTTAGGGTTTCATAAAAATTTTCTGACCCAGTTGATGCTCACTATTACAGAATTTCCGACATAGTGAGTTTCTTTTTTTTTTTTTAACAAATTTAAAAAGCATCCAACAGACGGATCAACATTCAGCCTAAGAGCAGCATATGTCAATCTGGAGACACCTTCTGTTTTTGTTAATTAAGTTCTTTCTCTCCGTCTGATCTCTCAGAAGACACATACTGAATCTTTTTTACTTTATCAGCAATGAGGTTAACGTTCAAATCTGCAACGATCATCTTCATTTTTAGCTATTGTAATACCCAAGAATAATATTTGGGGTTTTACAGGAATGTCAAATATCACTATCAGAAAATTTGTTTGGGTCAGAAGATTTAAAAGAGATGAGCTGTACAACGGAGGTCCTATTAAGACAAAGTCCAATTTCTTTTCTTTGCAATCTGTTTTAGCTGTTTGATGAAATGACTGTGTTCCATCATCAGTAACACAGATTTTAAATTTAAAAACATGCAGATAATGTAACAGTCATGCTGGTGAGCGATCATGTGTGTCTGTTACCTCCTGTCATCTTGGCCCTCCACTGTAACTCCTCCCTCTCTGCTGCCACCAGTCAGATGCTGCTGGGATGTACTTTTGTGGACAGTCCTGAGCCCAGTTTTCTTTTTGGCCAAGCCTCCCTTCTCTTAATAAGGCAGATTTTGGAGGCCTGAAAAGTTTTCTTACCTAGAATGGCCATTTACTCTGCCATGTCCCATGCATTCACTCAGGGGATCCCACTTCTGACACCAAGTTTGTTGCTGCAAAATTTATACTACTGGTGAAAACAAGATTCTGTGAAACAGAGAGAATACCTTTGTCTCTTTTATTTTTGCAAAGAGTAAGCAGTACAAGAGTGTCAAGGCAGTCTGCAGAGATACTCAAAGTGTGATGGTTTAGGTGGTGTATTTTTATTCATAGGCTGCGCCTGGTTCAATACCAGTCCATGTCTAGGTTGAAGTTACTTCCACTTACATCAGTGAAAACAGGAGATATCTGGATGTGTCACAGCAGTGTAGCAATCATTAGACTAGCTATTCTTCTTAAAGCATAAAAATCATGTAGTCTGTAATAAGTAGTGACAGTGTTGCATTTTAAAGCAGTGAAGTAACTCTCACATTTTTTAAGTACAACTGAAACAACAGACCAAGTCTCTGTTAGCTAACCAAATCTCTTTCTGAAACGCAGAATGTTTTGCAATAATGCTTGAAAACTGGTGACAAAGGGTAACAATCCCAAACTTTAACTCCAAATTTGAGCCAGCAGACCGTTGTTCTGAACTTACGACTACCATTTAAATATAACACTCAGAAGATCCAATTTTCATGTTTATTTACCATACAACAAAATTCAATAAAAACATTAAGAATTTACTTTCTCCACCATCACCAAAAATGAATTTCTCCCACTAAAAATGTAAAACTAGAAGGTCAAGAATAATAAAATGCAAGGGTTGGGGCTGTGGAGTGAATACATATGAAGCAAGCAACATCTTTTGGCAAGCAAGGAAAAAAAGGCAGAAATCTACTCCTACAGCTGTATTCAACAAAATGACTGGAAACGGTTACAAATCACAACACAGTCCAAAGAAACACATGGAAAAGAAGAAGACAGAGTTCTTCCTCACTCAGTTAACTTCCCTTTAGCTCGTCTGTTCTTGGCTCAGAAGTGAGCAATTCAAAATTACGTCACAGAATTGTTGTCCCCCATACAAAAGCACAATCTTTTATTCTGAGAAATTAGAAACAACAGTGAGTCTTTACTGTAAGGCATGAAAAACAAAGTACATTTTGTTGTTTTAGTTATTGTATTTTAGGTTTCAGCGGGCTGCCCATGGAGCCTCAAAATCCTATTAGGTCTTTGTTGTTATCTTCCAACTGAGCAATTAACAGGCCAATCAGAACCGCAAGACCATTCAGGAGAGATAAGAAAAATCAAATGTGGCTTTGCAAATGCCTAATCCATCTGAGCTCTGGTCCCACTGAAGTCCCACCCACAGCACATGCTTAATGCTTCAGAGGGAAACTGCTCACTTCCTGCTTCATCTGGCCTTCAGGTGGAGTTTGATTGGCTCACAAGGATGAAGTGGTGCTTATGTGTTCAACTTGGAAGAGAGCTATGCAGGCGGAAGGAGAGATATTTCCATGTCAAGGATGAGAGGGCATGAACCCTCTGTCCCTCATTCAGCACTGCTTTACCAAATCAAACCCCGTAAAGGAATGCATGGCAGAGGGCTCACTTAGCGCTGTTTAGCCCAATCGCCGATGGTTGGGGGAGCGTGGTTGCGACGTCGCCACAAGGTTGCTACCCCCGGAGATTGCCAGGGCGAACTTAGCATCCGCTCCCCATTTTCTCCCCCCAGTGTAACCTGGTGCTGCTGCTGCGACACCCAGACCCACTGGACCTCTGGTGAATTTCCAAGCTTTCTTTGGATCATAGACATGAACCAGCACAGAATTCACACCCAGGCAGTCCAACCTTCATACAACTGGGCCAGGTTGTCCATGTTGGTGGCCTCCCTGATGACAAAGTCCACCTTAAATAAAACAAAACACAGTTTGTAAACTCACTAGGGTCAAACACAAAAAAAAGAAAGGAAAGTGAGGTCTGTTCACAAGTGGTCTCTTGACACATATTACAGTCAGGTGGTGTGAATAGCAGTGTAAACAACAGTCCACCTGTAATTTGACCATCCAGGAAATGTGATCGTTAGCAGGTTTTTAAATTTGCAAAACATGTAGGCTCATAGAAGGAAAACTTAAGGGTCATAACATGATTAACAACTAAAGAAAAAGAAAAATAGCAGGAACCAGATGAGTCTTATTACATTTAGTGGGAGATAATCTTAAATTGTGAAAACATTATACATTTCTTTTTTTTTTTTTTTTTAATTAATGGAAATCCATTGATTTTTCAGCTGTAAAATTTAAGTGAAAGTAAAGCTTAGACCTCATTGATACTATATCAAAACAGATATCTAATACCAAAACATTATTACCCAGCTCAAAGGCCAAAAAAAAGGAAAAGTAAAGTAAACAAATAGTTTCATTTTAGTCCTTAAAAGGCTCAGGACATATACAAATCATTGTGTCACACAGTCAAAACTTCTGCTCTCATCTTTGAGGAAATACTGAAGGAATATAGTTTAAAATTGATGGAACTGCCAAAAAGTGTCTTTAATGATACCTGTTCAGTAACGCTCATTCTTCTGTTTGGATCAATATCTCTGCCCTCCAGCTTGGCTTTCACTCTTTTCCACACACTTACAGCATACGAGTTCCTCTCCTGAACAGCTGTAACAGAGCAAGCAAGTTCCAAAACGATTCATGTTTAAATGTCTTTGGTTGCACTTGTTCAAGTGATTCAAATGATAAACAGAAAAATGACATCAGCAAGCAGTCATCAAGATAAGAAGATAAAGTACCTCGTCCTGTTTTGGGGTCTCGTACTGCCCTCTTTGGACTTGGGTTGAGACCTTTGCTGTTCATCAGCAGAGTGCTGGGTGGGGTGTCATTGGGGGTTCCCAGGTTACGCTGCAGAGCCTTGCGGGCGTTTTGGGACATTGATTCTGGCTGGGTCTTTACCCCACTGTATCTGACAGCTTCATTCAAACAACATGGTGAGTAAAAGTTGTTTAGAATTATACACATGGAAAACATCACAATATATATAAGTCATTTAATCTGTGCCTCATGCCCATGAAAGGTAGCTGTAAAATGTGTTGATTTTTCCATATGAAAACAAGAAACAATGGGTAAGATGGATGGAGTCAGTTAAAGGTTCTTTTCAAACCAGATGGTTCCAGGAACCACTGTACTAAAGGTAAAAGTCAGGTTATTTGTGATTATTTCTAAAAAATAAGCGTTAATAAAAAAATAATTCTTGGCAATAAATCTCATACCACTGGAAATTCTGTAAATTTCCCTTTAAAACAGTGCCACATTTGTAAGGATCTTGTATTCATGGGATGAGCAGCAGAGCTGAGTACGAGGGTTGTGACCACAAAAAAAAAAAAAAAAATCACAAGAAGGTATCCCATGCTTTAACCATCATGTCATTTCAAGTCAGCCAGTGTGGCTATGTTGACACTCAGGCACAAAAAGCACTCCCAAGCTGACCCCACAAGTGTTCAGTGGGGTTAAGGTCAGTCTGACTGTTCTATTGGGTCTGTTTTTTATTATGCTACGCTGGTTTTCACTTTCAGGAAAGTCGAGGAACAGCTGATGGATTTTTTAAGGAATTTTACTATAAATGTACCCAAAATGATCTTCTTGACATCTTGACATTTCAGTTATAAATATGCAACGAGATTGGCAGATGGAGCATCTCATATGAATCAATCATTGCGTGAAAACAGTCACTAGATTTCTGAGATCAATTCTTTGGAGTATTGTATATTTTTTGTTTTTTGTCCCGTCATTATTTTCAATGGTTTAACACACATTTTAATTTATGTCAGAAAACAAAAAATTTGGGGAGAGATTTCAGGGTCCTGTTATTTTTTGAATGATACAATATAGATTTTTAATATCACACCAAAATTATTGTTCATTGAAAATACATCTAGAATGGATTGACTTTTTATTTTTACAGATGATGGAAAAAACACTTCTGTTTAATCCACATATGATATGAAAAAAGGTTTGGACTTCACGTTTTTAGAAGTAAACGGACGTGAAAAAGAAGACGAACAGCATTGTGGGAAACAGTAAGCAAGGTAGACTGGCCTGATGTATACTGAGAAATTTCCTGGATGAGCAGGACTTCCTGGAATTTTTGTCATATTGCAGATTTTGCTCTTTTTCACAAATTAAATACTAAATTTCCACTGAATCAGTTTGGGCATTGCTAGCATAGTGGATGGTTTGGAAAACCACCGTAGTTTCTTTGAACCCCCCACCATCACACTGCCTCCACCAGAAGATGTTACACCATCTGTGCAGCAGTCAGCTCAGCATTGTCCACAGCTTCTCCACAGTTTGACTTGATGATTGTCGATCACTGCTGAAGTTTAAAACAAGAGTGAGCAGCACCAGCAGAATAAGCTTTATGGCACTGCCAATGAGAAGCTTTTGGCGACTTTTTATGGGCACAACCCATAAACTCAGCTATGCTGCACATTCACCAAAAACATGTTCCTTACAAATGTGACACCATTTTAAAGTGAAACAAACAACAGCATCAGATTTAATGCCAAGAAGCATTTTTACAACAAAGAAACAAGAAATCTATAACTTACAAACTGCCTCACTTTTGTGCTGAGTTTATATGCCTTGAAATATGTTAATCTGTTTCTACCATTTTTGAAGTGTCATCTATCTGCTCCTTGTCTGATACTGACACTGAAAGCATAAAGTTGTTGCTCATTTCGTGATTGCAATACAGAGCATAGATACAACATTTCTTAGTGTTGGATTTTAAAGGTTTGAATGTGAATGTTTTGTAACTACATTTAGCTGTTGTTTCACAGAGGAAAGGAACTGCAGTGTCTGTGCGGCTACACTTCAAGTATGACTGCCAGAAGACATGGAGATTATTCCTGTGAGGCCATACCTGCTGCAAAGCTCGTCTGTGTTGCAGAAACAGGACTGGAACATTCACTCTCTCTGTCCGTCACCAGTGGAGAGGCAAAGCCTACCAGGCCGTTGTACACACTAGTTTGGCAAAAAACAAATAGTGAAAAATTGAGTTATAAAGGAGAGATTAAACATGTTACCATCAGAGCATGTTAGAGTAAGTACCTCTGGCTTTGCCGCTGCAGTTCTTTGAGGGTCGTGGGGATCTCCTCCAGTAATTCAACATGCTCATGGTTGCGGGGCTGCCCACTGGCTTGGACCACCGTGAATAAAACCAGTTGGATATTGTCCTGCCATGCCTTGTACTCCAAAAGAAAGTGACGTACACTGCCGTCATACGCCACCTCTTCACCATCTGCCAGGGCAACCTCCTCATCCTGCATTGGAGAATTAACACCAAGTATAACAACTGGGCCACAGATGAAACAACAAAGGAGAAGTGTTTGTTATACATTTTTCTCTTCCAACTTTAAAACACATTTAATACGATTTCGCTTCAATATCGGGGGTTAAGCATGAAAGAAGTCATTAAGTAAGTAATAATTAACCAAGAGTGCCAGGACCCAACAGTACCTTTGACTAACTACAGTATGGTAAGGGATCCTTGTAGGTTTCTCAAGTGCATTGGGGTAAGGTGAAAGCTGCTACAATATAGAATTGTCATTGTTGTTAAATGGGATACACATGTTTAAGACTAGACCAATAAATCAGGAGTCATTACCACTCAAAAAATATTTACTTTCACATCCTTCCTGCACACATGCTATTTACTGTGCTCAAATGAGTTTCTTACCATATAACCACCAGGGTTTGGAACCATTTAAATGTTGTGGATTCTGAGTCTGATTCTACCTTGTTCTACTTCTGGTAACAATGAGCAGCTGCAGAAAATTTTTTAGAAGATAAAAATTTCCAAGCAGAGCCTTCCCATCTGTGTAATACAAACTACATATTTCAAGAAAACATAGTTTGACTATTGTTAATTATATTTAAGCAAATAAAAAAGCCTAACAATGATGACTACCATTTTTTATGAGCCTTTTGCAGAGCGTTGTAGAGAACAGTTATTTTGAAATTGCGTCATTGTCTCTCTTTGTTTTTTTTTGCAAGCTAACTGAAAGTCCATTACCTTTGCCATTGCCCTCAGCAGGTGTTTGACGTCAGCCAGCTGGCGGTTGTGGTTGGAAAGAATGGTCTTAATTGAGTCGACGAGAAGCTGCAGTGTCTCTCCACAAGACTCCAGCTGCTGCTCACGTTCCTCCTGAGTCCTTTGCTCAACACTAAGCTCCTCTTCCAGTTTCTTCTGGGCACAGCAGAGCCAATCAGGACTTCCTATGGGCAAGTCCAGCACTGGAGTCTGTAACAAAAAGCAAAGGAGGGAGAACACGTGAAAAAAACAAAAAAAAACCCCATCTCATTTCCAAAAAATTAGAATTTTCTGGCTTTTAAGGGTTAAAGAAACTGTGGATGAAAACACTTTAGAAGTAAAATTGGAAGTAACTAACATACAATGCTTGGGCTCAAAACGCACACACACACACACACACACACACACACACACACACACACACACACACACACACACACACACACACACACACACACACACACACACACACACACACACACAAATTTATATATGTAGTCAAATACAAGGTCTGATGTACACCATTGCTGAGACTTGTGTCTTAATCGCTAGAGAGCAGTAGAGGATCGGGTCTTGTTACACTTGTGAAAATGTCTGACTAAACACCCACCAGTCTGTGAAGTAGTTGGAGTTCCACAGGAGATATGGTGGTGTTAAACTGGGCAGCATAGGAACAGGTCTGCTGGCAGCGTTTAAGCAGATCAAACAGTGCTGCATCCATGTTGAGGGCTTCAGGGGATCGAGTCCGAAGGCTTTCAAAGTTCAGGATGGTGGAGCACAAGAAGGTGACCTGAAACAGGACCAGCAGGATAGCAAAGGATAAGATCTGAAGGGGTCATCCTTCAAGCTATGTGACAGATAAGAGACACAAATCTTTTACAAATGACTCTTTGGTTTTACAGGATGGTAGCGTTACCTGGCTGGTGCGCTGGTTTTCTCTGGCAACCATGGCACGTCTGTCTCTTATGGTCATCTCAAAATCCTGCAGGACGGGGGCCAGCGCTGGGTTGGCTCCACCAGCCCACTTTAGACGCTGCTCAATGCTAGCCTCCAGTGATGCCAGCTTCTCCTGTGGGGCCCAGCAGTCAAACAACACAGGACAAGGACACAACAGAAGTTCTCATTTATCTTAAAACACTGGAGATTTTTTTCAACAAAACAAGAACCACTTTTAGAACAACAGGTAAAATTAATGAGCAGCAATTTTGTTAGAAGACTTGTTGTAGTCAACAGCTTATTGAAAAACTAAATGTGAAATAAAGGTTTTGTGGTCAATTCTGTCTTTCTAAAACTGATTTGTTCATGGCTTCCAAGGCATAAGTGTTTAATAAATCCTTGTTTTGGCCCCTGATCTTGACAAATAATCACAATAAATATCAAGTCTAGTGACAGTAAATTATGATTTAAGAGGTGAGTCTCTAAAATAGAAGGTGGACTAATGGAAAATGTGCCTGTGTGACTTGTGTGTGTTCTCACTGGTTAAATCCAAAGTGAAAAAAAGTCCTGGTTCTGCTCCTTTTCTGTGAGTGTGATTAACCCAGACTGCCAGTTACCAAAACAAGCAAAGCTAAGGTAACAAGACTTACAATACCAGGTTTAAGAGTGGTGCTTTAAGGCTGTATATAAGAGGCTCGAATGAGCGTGTTTGAGTATTGATTATACAGGGCTAAACTGAAGGATATCTTTCTTTACTTACAACACAAAGCTTACAAATCACATTTTCCTAAACAGTCAAACATGTCAGATAAAGAAACATGCATCTTTGTAGTAGCTAGTTTTTGTAGTTTGAGGAGATACCAACCTGAACAGCCACTATAGCTCCCTCCTCCTGGCTTAACTTGTACAGCTTCTTCTTCATGTTGCCAAGGATGACAGAGCGAGGTGGGATGCTGACACTTAAAGGTTGACTACTGGAGCCCAGAACATCCTCATGCTGCCACTAGACACACACAGACAAAAACAAAGACAAAGAAAAAAGGTTGCTAACCTGGTAGTAGAGCATAAAATTAACCCTACAGTTTTTTCAAGCTAACATAACGCTAACAAATGTCAGATCCATGACATTTCAGTTTTAGCTCTTGATGGCCACAAGTTAAAAAAAAAGTAGAACGAGCAGATTCCAAATCAACCCCCAAAAACATACAATGAGCGAGCTCTATTTTGAATGTTATTTTGTCAGTCCTGTGATTTCTGTAATGCCTATAATTGCTAATCTTTGCAAATCAGAGTAATTTGGACTCCATCTCTACCTGAAACATGGCAATGTGAAGCTGGCCCCTCTGCATGCTGGCCTTGGCAGCCTCCAGGTTTGCATCCATCCTTCTAAGAAGGTCAACCTTTTTCCATGCTGTGTCGTAAGAGGAGGCCAACACCGTAGCTCTGTTTAGCAACAGCTGGGAAACGCGGCCTGACGCCAGGCACTGCTCCACTGCCTTTTTACAAAGCTCCTCCAAAGAAACCTTCAGAGTCAAGACAAGAGTGTAAGTCAAGATAGGTGAGGTCAAGATGACAGGTCTGTTACTGACTGTTATGTGGAAAACTCTTTGAAGTAGTTTGGGCTCAATGAATATTTAGAATGACAGGTCGGTCAAACAAACATTTATACAAGCTTTATCATGATTAGAAGTAAAATTCATTTCAGTGACGACAAATTATAGCTCTGTAGTGCAAGAAGGATAATATATACATGAAAATGCATGCATGGAAAATAACAGAATCAATTTTACTGACAGGCTTCTCATATTTTAACCAATTCTGGAATAATTTATTAAATAAAAACTATTACTATATGGCCAACATAGGGTCTCAACACCATCTGGCTATCAAAAATCTTTCACATTAAAAAAAAAAAGGTTTAAAATAATGTTTTTTATTATATCTCTTCACACATGTGTAGTACCTTGCATTCTGCACCAAAGTCTTTTGCCTCTACTTGGGCAACAATGTCTAGACTAAGGGCAGACAGGGTGCTGCAGAGAGCCAGACCAAGGGCCTTGTTGGGCAGACCCAAAAGCATTTGCCGCACAAACTCTGCTGTGAAGGCCTTGATGGGGCGGATCATCTGTTCCTCACTGGGCACCGTCAAACCTGACCCTGACGCAGTGGGACACAGGTACAATGGCTTCCCTAAACCAACTGGTCCATTAATAGGTAACAAGTCTTCAGCAGGTGGACAGGTACCTGGAGGAAATGTGGAGAAAGGAAGATGTTTGATAAATTGTTGAAGTAGAGATGATCAGCTTGGTCAACATGTTTTTTCCTTTTCTGTTTTTAAAGTTAAGCCTGGTTTAGTTGTAAACTACCACGCTTTCTAAAAATGACACTTCCTTTGCTAATGGAACCATGAGAAATATGATGATGTATTGGTTCAACACCAGTTGATGTTGCCTATATCAGGGATATGGCAGACATTAAATACCACAACTGACCTATCAAATAAGTTATTCAACTCTACAATTGAGTAAAATGATTAAAATACAACTGGATGCTGCCAAGCAGAAACTTTAGATTAAAGAGTTAGGTCAATGTAAAAGTGCTTAAAGCTGATATCTTCAATAAATAAAAACAGTGACAGAGTCCAAGCTAAGAGATGTACGCTGGGAGCATAACAGTCATGCAAAAAATGTGATTTGTTATGTGGCAGGGGGGGGGGTTTACCAGAGAGAGACTGAGCAAATGAAGAACAAAGCCTGAAGAAATCCCTGATGGTTTGCAGTCTCTTGAGAAAAAACACATCTTCCATCAACTGCCGCTGACTCAGGCACTCAAAGATGTGGAGCTGAGTGGCTCGAGCCTCCCTCAGAACATCGATCTTGCTCCAGGCTGAAGGTATCTCCAGTGTACTCAGCTGAGGGTGATGAGGAGCAGAGGGGAAAGTGAGAAGGAGTTGACTTATTCTTTTTACCATAAAACAATGAATGTAAATGAATCACCCTGCACCCACAGCTAGCCACACCCGACATTCATTTTGCATGGGTTCAGTCCCATGACTCGTGGGTTGTGGTTTGAGTTGGTCCATGAGAAAAATGAACGAGTCTCCAAGTGAATGTTTGTTTAAATGAGAAACTGTGACTCAAACTCATGTTGGATCACTGCATGATTAGATTATGATCAAAGACATATAGGCTATATTAATGTAAGTATACAAGCATTAGCTCCATCACTGTCTCTCAGTTCATTAAAGAATGTTAGCCTTTGCAGGTGAAAAGTTTCAGATGGGTAGCAGCATTGCCTCAAACTCATATTTAACCTGCAGGCTGGACTTATGCAGACCAGCTGTGTGTGTTTTTTTCTTACATGGGAATTTATAACAATTAAATCATAAAAAGGCACAAAAGTCCCATTGGTATATGTAAAAGAGGTGACAAAAGAAATGAGACTGGTATATAATTCATAAGACAGCTCTCATGGCCTGTGTCTAGAACACTCTTTTCTGCCAGCAGAACTTAATTATTGTAGTGTTTCAAGAGAAACACTGTGAACCCCTGTGAATTACCTGGATTTCAGCACAAATTGGACATAAAATGTGTTTTCATCTACATCTTAGTTACTACAACAGACAGTCTGCTTTAACTTATACCACAAAAAAAAGTTTTCATGCTTTTATATAACACACCATGTAAACACTGACAGTACAGGGTGGAAAACGTTTATGAACCCTTGGATCTAATAACTGGTTGACCCCCTTTGGCAGCAGTAACTTCAGTCAAATGTTTCCTGTAGTTGTAGAACCACAATTCCAGTGAAGTTTGGATGTTGTGTAAAATGTAAATTAAAACAGAAAACAATGATTTGTAAATCCTGTTTAACCTATATTCAACTGAATACACCACAAAGACAATAATTATTAAACACAAACAAATTAAGAAAGTGTGTTTTTCTAAATGCTGCCTGTGTTGTCAAACTGATGAAGGTGTTTTCTTCATTTTCTTGTGTTCTGTCTTTTTGCATGTGTTCTCTTAAGCTGCTGTGCTGTCAGCTTTCAGGGCCACCGTAAAATTTAGAGACTCAAGTCAAGAGGTGACAGGGCCTTTGCAGTAGCTGCCCCTCGACTATGGAACAGTCTCCCCATCCATATAAGGGCCTCCCAGACCATTGAGATTTTTAAATCTTATTTAAAGACCTACTTCTTCTCCCTGGCGTTTCATAAATGAGCTCTTATAAGTCACAGGCACCTTAGTTTTTAGATTTTAAATTTTTTACTGTTTTTACTTTGTTTTTTCTATTTTCTAAATTGTTTTTATTGTTTTATTTATTTACCTCTATGTATTTGTGTACAGCACTTTGATTGACTGCTGTCCTCTTGAAGGTGCTCTATAAATAAACTTGACTTGACTAAAATTTGATGGCTGCAACATGTTCCTAAAAAGCTGGGACAGGGTCATGTTTCCCGCTGTGTACCATCACCTTTCCTTTTAACAACACTCAATAAGTGCCCCAGGCAGCCCCTCTGCTCCCATCAGAACGCAGGTCTATAGCCTGGAAACTGGCACATTTTAGCAGGAGCTTTGTCCCCTCTGCCATTGCTCTCGTGAACAATGCATCCCAGTAACTGCTGTGTGTTGTGTATACACTCCTGATCAAAATTTTAAGACCAGTTGAAAAGTTGCAAGAATCCACATTTTTGCACTGTTTGATCTTACGAAAGTTCTAGGTAGTGCTTCAAAATGCAAAAGAAGAAATGGGAGTGAGACAAGAAAATATCTTGAGTAAGCAATTTATTGCAAATAACCATTAAACTGAAATAGGCTCTGTGCAAAATGTGGATTCTTGCAAATTTTCAACTGGTCTTAAAATTTTGATCAGGAGTGTATGTGTATGGGTACAGTTCATGTAGAAATCCAGGTTATTAGAATGGTTCACGTTTTTTTTTTTTTTTTTGCAACTTTATAAAACCAATGGCCACCACAGGAGGAAGGCAAGAGTAAGTTCCTCAGGTGTAGATGTAAGCTACATTATAGCATTAAGTCAGTAGCCCTCATGATACTGGATGACCAAGGCAACGACTTAGACACATCATGTGACATTCCTTTCAGGCAACAACAATAATAAATAAATACTTGGAATAGTTGAATACTTGAAACTTGGGTGTTACCTTCTCTGTGAGCTGTGCAAAGGCAGCCTCTAGCTGGGTGAACATGCCATCAAAGGCTACCAACAACATTTGACCAGCAGACATCTTCGGAGTGTCCTGGCTCAGTCCGTCTGTACTGCGAGGCTGGATCAGCTCTGAGTACTGAGAACGCAGCATCCTACACACAAAGCCATCACCATCATTTTAACTTTGAGCACATGCATGTAATTTAGTGCAATCATTTTCCATGAACTGGTTCAGTGTTGTGCCTCATGAAATGAATTCAGTGTAGGCTTCCATGCGTAACAGCTTACCTGGTTATGTGGAGGCAGTGGTTGTGACCATCTGGGTCGAGGCCCGTGGTGGCCTGCAGACTGTCAGCTAAACCCTGGAGGCCTAGACCATCAGAGCACTGCTCTACAAGTTGCTCCAGCTCTGTCAACATTGTGTTTAGGGTTTGCTCTCCTTTAACCATACAGCGCAGTGCCTCTGGGAAGATGATCTGACGGAAGTTGGAATTTAGTTCCTACAATAAACAAGGAGAAATGTGTCAGAAATTCCTGCTCTTTTAGGAACTTTTTCACAAATGTCTGCAGCAGTAACTGAATGATTTCACTGAGTTTTAGGGATGCATCTACCTGCAAACAGGTGTACACAGCGCTGGCCAGGTACACAGCCTGGATGGTAACTGAGGGAGCAGGCAGCTCCAAGTCATGGGTCAGAAGTGGGCAGTGTTGTAGCAGTGTTGCTAAGGCACTGACATTTCCAGTGAGACTACAAAGCTCCTCCAGGAACCATGTCCCGTCCCGAAATGTCAAGTCTACAAGCTGCTCTCCTGCACTCGCTGCTGCTCCCTCCATTACTAAGTTCCTCCTGTATACACACAAACACAAATACACTCAAATACAATGACCTTCTATTCACAATACAAAATAAATAAAAAAACATACTGTAGTGAACGGGCAAGAAAGAGGAAAGTGTAAAACCTGCAGAGTGTGCAGAGGGCGGATGTGATGATGCATGCCATGCTGAGGGAGCCCAACTCTGCGTTCTCTCGAAGGAATACTTTGATACAGTGCTCGATCTCATGCAGCTGCTCCTCGCAGGCTGCAACATTTGTGCCATCATCCTTCAGGCGCTCTGTTTGTTGCATCACACGCTCATTTGTTTCAGCCAGTTGATGCTGCAAAGTCAGCTCCACACTGGACAGGAACTGGCAAGAGGCTGCAGGAGGCTGGGCAGCAAACAGCACCTCAAACCTGAAAAGGCAGGGAAAATGTATCTGAAATTGATGGACACTGAATTCTAAGACCTTTAGTTTCTAACATTGCTGGATGAGGCCAAAAACAAATTTCCAAAATTCCCTCCTTACTGTCTGTAGATGTGCTGGCAGTGCTCTACTGTCATGTCTCTCAGGAGTTCCTCGAGCCAGGCCTTCCACTGGTGGGTTCGATGGTGCCGCAGGGTAGAGTGTGGATACAGTAAAGCCACTGTAGCATAGCTATGCAACTGCTCAAGGCAACTACGCAGTGCCCCACGGCACTGTTGTAGCAAGGAGCTCATCTCTGCCTCCAGGCTCTCACACTGGCTTATTATATGGGCCTGACCTGCATTCTGAAGAAAAGCTGTAGCTGGCACATAGCTAGGTGGACCTGACAAAAATAAATAAAATAATAAATAAATGAGAGTCAAGAAAGTGATTCATCAGACTTCATTTCAATTAACAGCATACTAACTGATTAGAATTTGTACTTTTTACTGAAATTGTAATCATATATGTTGCATGTTATAGAATTTCTCTTGTATGTTGATGATGATTAGACTGCATTTTCTCCACAGACTCCAACTGTTTGGTGTAAGTACGAGTGTGATGTTAACCTTCTCTAATGCTGTCATGGGGAGTCTGAGCAGATATGGGGTGGCAGCCTGGTTTGGCTCTCTATCTGCTCTATTTAAAGATTGATGAAATGTTTAAACTTGACATGAAAGTGATCAGCAAGAAAAATGACCTGTCCCTTCAAACTATCTTTGGAAATATTGTCGTCAATCAGGCACAGAAAATCTTGAAGGATTCTTCTCGTGGTCTTTCTACTGAATCTGAATTATTGCCCTCTGGAAGACAGTTCAGAGCTTGTTGATATTAAAGCATTCTCTCCCCCTACCTCCATCACTCTACTCAACAAACAGTCTGAACTAACATGATGCTCTAGTGTGAGGGTTGTCTCACTCCTGTTTTAACTTAGCGAAACTGCTTTTTACAACCATGTTAGTGTTTTATTGTATTTTTTTATTATTATTATTATTATTATTTATTTTTTGAATTATTTGTATTGTCGTCTTTGGCATGCCACAGTGTCATGACCTCTTTATCTATTGACTGGGCTGTGACTGTAAATGTTGTATATTGTATGACGAAGAGTGATGAATGTCTGGTTGTATGATGAAAGTATTGTATTAAAAAGAATTAAACATTATCTTTTTTTCTTTGTGACAATACAAGATCTGTGGTAAGCGATGTGACCTGCCTTTTAACTTGTTTGTGGACCATAGTCAAGTATAATATAATCCTATAAAGCTGACTAGTTATCACTTGCAACTGACACTCCTAGCTGAGGATACTCAGGAGAAGTAAATATTGAAACAAAATACTAGAAAAATGCAGGCAGCAAAGTCTGGGGGGATGCTTTCCCAGACATAAAAAAATCAGTCATTACAGTGTGCAAATTAATCTCTCTGGAGCAAATTTAAGTTACATTAAAAAAGAAAAACGTACAAGAAAAAACAACAGTGGAGTAATTACTCAGATGTCAGCATAAATGATTTAGAAAGAAAAGAAAGAAAAATCTACTGAAGTGTCACACTAAGTTTTTGAAAACCAATCATAATATGGGTGGCAGAGGCTCAGCGGTAAAATCCTCATCCCAATCCAGGACACCTTTGGAAAACAATGTAACTACAGCTCTGTTTCTAGACAACTAAAGGAATGCTACTAAATACTTGAAACCAATTAAATACTTTGTGATATTTCCTTTCCTGGAAAAACACAAATACATTACTACTAAAATAAAAACAGTAAAGCAAAATGAATCATGGGTGGATAAAACAAAAAAACAAACCAAAAAAAACTGGATTGAATGTCTTGGTCTCAGTCTGGGTGACATACTTTGCATTCAGAAAGTATTCAGACCCCCCTGACTTTTTTCACCGGCTTAGAGACAACTCTGTGAATATCCTGGAGTTGCACCGCCAAAGCACTGACTTAAACCCGATCAAACCTGACCGAGCTTGAGAGGGTTTTCAAAGACGAATGGCAGAAAAGCCCCCAGCCTAGGTGTGTAAAGCCTGTTGTCATACAAGAAAAGGCTTGAGGCTCTGATTGCTGCCAAAGGGGCTGCAACTAAGAAATGAGTAAGGGATCCAACACTTTATGCCAATGTGACATTTCATTGTTATTGTTTTTTCTTTAAAAAAAAATTGGCAAATTTTCTAAAATAATTAAATTTGTCATTATTGGGTGCTGAGTGTAAATTAAGCAAAAATCAACTGAATTCAATCGATTGTAACATCATGCTTCAACATGACAAAAGCTAAAAATGCAAAGGGGGTCTGAATACTTTCTGAACCCACTCTGTGGCTGCATCTTGAACTAACCCAGATCTATGGGGCTGCTGATGTCCTGCAGCAGGCTGGCCAGCTGAGTGGCCTCGAGGTTGGAGAATGCTGTCTGGTACTGGGAGATCCACTGGTCCAGGTCAGCCAGCTTGCTTTCAATGGCTTCTTGCACAGTCAGTTGTTGGGACTGCAGCTGGGTATGTTCTGTATACCTGTCAAATAAAGGACTGATGAATAAGATCTCTTATTGTTACTCAGTGAAGAGCACCTGAGATTTTACTTCACATTCTATCAGTGCTTTGTATTAATAATCTTAACTAACTGTGCACAAGAGCAGCTGTAATAACTGGATTTCTCCCTGGGATGAATGAAGTGTTCTGATTTTAACCCTTATTATACATAATAATATCCTTTCATGCAATAGTAAGTCCATGCTGTATGAAATGTGCATTTTAAATGTAAGCATTTTTGATGATACCCTGGGTCTTGTTCTTTTGTTGTATCACATTTGACCACTTTTGTCTCTGTTTCTGTTTAAAGGTACTGGCTGCTGGTATAAGTTAGAATTTAAGTTTTGAGACATTACTATTACGCCTGTCTGGGACAACAGGATGACATTTTAAGACTCCTTTAAGACTCTGTGTCACTCCGATCTTGCTTTGTTTGGCCTCCAGACGTTACCATGATCACTGTGAAGCTGGTCCAAAAGGGTCAATAGATACAAGCATAAGAAGGGGGTTTTCAGAGCACTTCATGATGACCCTTGTAACTTCTGTGTGTGTGTGTGTGTGTGTGTGTGTGTTTGTGGTGCGGTCTCAGACCTTTGCTCCAGAGTGACGATGAGATGATCAGGATGGTTTTCAGCCCCCTCCAGGAAGCAGATTTCTTCCTTGAGTTTGGCTTGAAGTTTCTCTCCCTGGCAAAGCAAATCCTGCAGGACCAAGTACTCTTCGACAGCCTCTTCCACTTGTGGCAGCACTGCCAACATATCATCTCGATTCTTAAACCAGTTAACCTGCACACAGTTCACAAAACACATTCTAAATCAGCCAGTATTTAACACCTGGGTTATTTCTGTGCATTTCGGCTCAGTGGCTGGGAAAATACCTTCCCATTTCTGTTGTTACCAACAGAAAAAACTAAAATACTTTTTTACAAAACTTCAAAAGTACAACATAAACTCCTTGGAGTGAGTGCTACATAGCCACATTTGTTATTTCATCATCATTATGACCTCACCTTAATTTCTGCCACCCGGGAGGAGAAGAGAGAGCGTGTGATATCTCTCTCCATCTCTCTCTTGTTCTGCTTACTGTCAGCCTGTTGACCTCCTCCTCCATACACTGCACCAGCAAAGCCCACCTCCCCCCCAGCAGTCCAGTCTACCAGGGGATCATAGACGAAGGCCTCAAGCAGGGTCAGGAGGGTCTCTCTGCCTCTGCGCATCATCTGAACCACCTGTAAAGACACATTTGACTTCAATTTTTGTTCAGCAGAGTAGCAGCTACCTTTAAAGGGCAGCAAATGTGCGGACAGAACTTTAATTTTTCCACCTCTATCAGCTAAATTGATGCAACATTAGATCATGTGTGACACAGTATGTCTACAAGGTTGTGAGAAGAGAAACATTTTTGAGCAAGCAATCAAAAGTTGAGCTAAAGCAGGGTACACACATGAAGATTATCAGGCTGTTTTTGTCCTGACTTTCCTTCTTCCTGACCAGAGACGACAAACAATTATCCTATCAGATTATCCTGTGGTCTGAGGTGTGTTAAGATTGAATTTGTCCTGATAATCCGCTTCAGATTTAGGAAATCTTAAGCTTCACAAAAGCTCCTGTCCACTAGGTGGGCACCTATTCCTGCGATTCATTCCATTTATATTCTGGTAAACAAACCATGTCTACAATTGTTGGCAAGCAAATTTTTTGTTGATACTGTGTTATATTCTGAGTCCTTCTTACTATTACCTGTGTAAATTGGCAGATTATTTCCCCCCTTTCTTTTACAAAGGAAAGACAAAAGAAAAGCTGTGTTTCCAGAGGACATTCTTTAGATCATAAATTTAATCAACGATGAAGGCAGGCTGTTCTTTGTTCTAGAAATATACACTTTCCAAAAATAAAAGGGTTGGAAACAAGAAACAAAAGCACTGGAATTGATACATTGAACAATAACTGTTATCAATTGAAATGTTGTCAAACCCTACATATGGAAAGATGCTCCAAGTGTTTTTCAATGCAGCACAAAGTTGTAAATTAAGTATGTAATGGGAACCAGGAAGTGTTATAAAATACTGAACCTGTTCGCAGGAGAGCCTAAAGATGCCCTCCACACCTGTGACTCCCAGAGCAGTCTCAATGTTGTGGGTCATCCTGAATGGGACCTTCTCTGGCACCCGAAGGCTTTTTCCTAAGTGGACACAGACACATGGACATCCATATGAGCAGAATCAGGGAACATTTTTTTCCCTCATCAACAAAAGGAGAATCAGGGCAGTTTTTGATGACATGCTGCACTAATTACTTTCCTCAACAACAAAAAAAAGTTAGCAATACTTGTTTTAGAGTTGAAGAGTTTAACAATGTTAGGTTTTCTTTTGAGACACCAAAAAGTGACTCAACAAAAAGACAAGAGGACAGGCTGACACTGACCTTTTTCAAAGCAAACATTGTAATCAATGTGCACCACCTCCCCAGTGGTCATGTCAATCAACACATTGTCGAGGTGGCGGTCACCAAGGCCGATGATATATCCCACCATTGACATGACAGCAGTGGATCTGGCATAAGACTTAAGCAGAAAGAGAAAGGGATTATCAATTGAAAGTATATTCATAGTTGTGGCTTGTAAAGGCTTTGGCTTTAGCAAAATCTTAATAATAATAATAATAATAATAATAATAATAATAATAATAATAATAATACTAAAAACTGTTGAAATAATTCTAACTATTGTTACCTGGGTAACTCCCCACCACTCACTGGGAGTGGTACATGAACACCACAGCTCCTTGGCGAGCAGGTTTGAGGGAGTTGTTTCCATCAACTCTTTAAGAACCTCCTTCATGACACTGAGAGGCCAGTCTCGTCTGGTCACATCCAAACTGAGCCCCACTGCCTTAAGAGCTGGCCCAATGCGACTGTAGTAGAGCTCACTCGGGCGGGGTACTGGAGGTACTGGCAGCTGTTGGAATGAGTCCTGGACCTGGTTGGGACAAGAAACCAAAACAAACATTGATTAAACCCTCAGCACCATGGGGAGCAGAGCTTTCAGCTGCTACGCACCTAAACTCTGGAACTCACTCCCACCAGACCTCAGAAATATTACATCAGTACTCCTTTTTAAATCCAGACTCAAAACCCATGTCTTTCAAACTGCTTCCTCTCTTTAATTTCACTGATCCTTTAAACCTGGTGTTCTTTTTGCTTGTTGTTTTATTTATTTTACTGTTATTCTATTTATTGTGTTTTAACCACTCTGTTAACTGCCCTTGAGTGTTTAAAAATGTGCTTTTAAATAAGATGTATTATTATTATTATTATTATTATTATTATTATTATTATTATTATTATTATTATTATTATTTGCAATGCTTCAGAATGCAATGCTGCATAAGGAAAATTAAGTCAGTAAGAAGAATCAGTAAGAAGGTCTGGTGCTGTTTTTATTTTTTTTCTTACCCAGTGATGATCAACAGATGGCCTTACCTTTTGAGCCTGCAGCACAGCTTCCCTCTGCTGCCAGCGCTTGTAAAGGCCAAAGAGTGGCATTGCCCCATCCACCCACTGGATAAGTCCTGATCGGGTTCCAAGGGGAGTTACAGAATAGTGGCGGGCATGAAAGCGTGGCTGCTCCTGCTGGTTGATCTTGGTGAACATGGTGTTGACAATGGACAAAAACTGCATGATGCGCTCATCCAAATGCAAATCTTCTAGACCTGAAAATGAGGCACAAATGCAAACCATAAATTACTCTTTGCTGCAAACAATGTTCAACTATGGAAGCAGTGTAAAGTAGCTTTTGGCTGTTCCAGAAGTCGCTAAATGACGCCATCGCCAAATGTGTAATTGTCATGAACGTTGTAGGAGAAAGGAATAACATTGTAGTTAAAACGTGTTTACAATGTTTTTAGACGCTTTCCATCCGTTACACAAATTAACCTTCTGTCATTATTTTTTTTCAATTTATATCAAAATATCAACTCCCGTCCCTTATCCAGGCTTGCAACCGGCAAAAGTGATCAAGTGAAGAGTTGCTAGATCTGTCGTTAGTCTTTATGAAAGAATGGCTAAAGGGTCTGAAAAATTGCTTAATATAGTGACAAAGTTGCTAAATTGGCTACAATGTATAAAAGTAGGTTGTGTTTTAAAGAATAAAAAGCAGATGTGGTTAATTCATTTGAAATGTGTATCTTAGATCTTAGTTCAACACACTGTCAAAATCATATTCATAGCTGTGAACAATATCTGTACAATCTCATTCCAATACATTCTGTTTCCTAACACAGTATATCTGTGTTTTCCACAAGAATAAAACGGTAAATAAAAAACCTCAATTTATAAACCACTGGGACTCTGTTAATAAAAGTTTGGGAAAAATCTTTTCCAACTAATAATGCAACCACAGAAACTTAATTTGATGAAAAATATATGTTCATTTAAATTCAGTGTCAGTAATATGCTTCAAACGAAGTTTTGGCAAAAATAACCAAACATTGGGAAAGCTGTAACAGAAATAAACCCCACCTTGAAGTAAATTTCCCTACTTATATGATTAACATGCAACAGATTAACATGAGCTGGTGAGCCCACATCATCTCACCTTTGAAAAGGTATGGGTAGTTGCGTCCATCAGAGCCCAAGAAGAAGAGCTTCTTTGGTTTGGTCTTGGTTGGCAGGATGGTGATGGTGTTGCCTACACTCTGTATGGTGACGGCATCTGATGCTGAAACTTCACCTGGCAGAGCCATCTTTGTTGTGGTCATAGACACCAGGCGAGGGCTGATTTCATTCAGGTGAAGCAGATAGCTGGCTCGCTTCTGTGCACGCTGCTGCAGGCTCACCATTATCTGTCCATGACACAAAAATATGGTTAAGCTGACCAGAACTCCCTGTGGCTTGTAGGGCATATCAATAAATGACTTGTACTGTATAAAAAAGTGCTTAAGAAACAATTTTAATTAATTTTATCATATGTATTTGATACTACAAATGCCTATACAGCAGGATTCAAACACAAGCTAACACACATACACTCACAACCAATGGCCGACAAGTCAACTTTTCTGTGGTGAGGGCCTGCATTTCTGATGCAGAATACACATCTTCTCGTAGCATGTGTATTTTATCATCATCAACACAAAAACATTTGAACCCTTTTACTATCCATCCCAGAATCTTTTGGCTTGAAATGTATTATACATGAGAACAGCTGTGTAGTTTTTTTAAATTACGACTTCACCAGGATCAAAAGGGCAGTTTTACTATGATTGGATAAGAGGGACAAAAACACATTCAGTTAATCCACACAAAAGGATTTTGTAAATGTGATGAGATGTTTTTGATCAGAGAGCCCACACATGAAGATCAAAAAACAGACATTGATCAGTTTTGATCGTACTGTGTGTGGTGTGCTCAGATAATCTCAACACAGACAACACAGCCTCCTGATTGGCTACATTCCTTTCTACCTCACAACTCACAGAGTCATGACTCAGGAGTCGTCGTCTTTCCTCACACACATGAAGATTTTAGGTTGTAAATGTTGAACAAGTTTTATATTTACGATTGTCAGCCCCGACTCGTTTAACAGCTGATTATTGGGGCAAATTCTCCCAGAGAAGAACTAACGATTATTTTCATAATTGATTAATCTACTGATTATTTTCTTGATTAATCGAGTAGCTGTTTGGTCCATTAAATGTCAGAAAATTGGTGAAAAATGTCACTGTTTCTCGGATTCCAAGATGACAACATCAACTGTCTTGTTAACAAATCAAAAATATTCAGCACTGTCATAGAGAAGCAAAGAAATCAGAAAATATTCACATTTATGAAGCTGAAATTTGAGAGAGTCAGAGTGAGAGGCACCCTGAACCAATAATCATAGCCCCTCTGGATTGTCCCAAGTTTTCTTGGGTAAGACACTGAACCCCTAACTATCCCATTATAACACAAAACACACACACACGCACAATAATGGAAATGGCATAGATGGTTAAGGGAAACACAGGATCACCTGCTTGAAGGGAAGCCAGCTGCTGGAAGGGTTGGCAGGGTTTAGGGGGTTCCTCAGTCTCTCTAGGGCCGAGGTGATGGCATCACCAAACGTCTGCTGGAACCATGTTTCATGTGGTGTCTCTGCTGGAGCTGTTGTTATGCTGCAGACGTGATCAAGGGCGAAAACCACTGGACGCATCAGGGCAGAGTGCTTCTCACGCATGATGGCAATCTTTTCATCCCTACAGAAAAACAACAGGGGTTAACACTTGACAAGCACCCTGCACTAGGGCTGGGTATCAATCCATCAATCCAGTGATACTGATGCCTTCACTTCGATACCGGTTCCTGAATGACACTTTTTTCAATACCAATTTTTATACCAGTTCTAACAAAAAGAAAATTTCATTACATGTTATGGTACAAATCTTAAGTTTTATTTTTCATTTATATCTAATTTTCAACTCTGAGCAGTTTTTTTTTTCTTTACTTTTTTCTTCTTAAAATGAAAAATAAAACAAATATTTGCCGGTGCAAAAGAACAGGTGCAAAGAAGCGACAGGTTAGTGTATACTGAGAACCCTGTAAATGTGTTCATAACTATAAATGAACTTTCTTCTGTCCGTTGTTTTTTTTTTTGTGTTTTTTATGTCATAATAAAAATGCTCCTCCTTTATCAGGCTTTTGATCAGCAAAAGTGACCTAAAACAGAAACATAAATGTGATTCATCTGCACGCAGTCGTCTGCTCTGGCTGCAGCTTGGAGGGTCTGCTGTGAGTGGAGGAGTCTGTGTTTTGGAGAGGGGAGGGGCTCAGCGCCCAATGCTCATTGAGGAGCAGCAGTTCAAGATCAGAACATGTGGCTGAAGAAAAGTCGTTAGATTTGTTGTTTTATAGAAAAAAAAGTCTCCAGAGGGGTCTGAAAGTCACTAAATATAGCGACAGAGTCGCTAAGTTGGCAACACTATCCTGCATACCGCCACCACGTGTAACATTACAGTGAATCACCTGCGGCATTATCAGATCAGATCATGATCATGTGATTAACCCTTTGGGTACCTGGGGACCTGCAATGTCCCTGTCCCATGATCTAAATATGTGAATTAAAAACTGGTTCATAAAATTCAACGGATGTTAGTCTAACTTCTAAGTATTATTAGGAAATTTAAATTAAATAAGTTTTATAGCACCCTGAGGGAGGCCTCTGTTATATTAATCACACTTATTCTGACAATCAAAGGCTTTAACCACAGAGGATGCAGTTTCATCAGCAGCCGTATCTGCAGAAGTAAAAGCTCACTGCTGGCTCGCAATGAATTTATTTTCAGTTATAGCCATTCTTGTTTGCTGTGTGTTATTTTGATGACCAGATGAAGGTATACAAACAATCAGTTTAGAATCAGAATTGACCAGAACTCCTGAATAGAACTAATAATGAGAGTGAGGCTCACCTGCGAAGAGTGTTGTTGTTTTGCACCCTCTTAACCTCATCCTCCAGTTGCTGGATCCTGCGCAGGACGTGCATGTGTTGCTGTTGTAATACACCTAGCCACAGCTCATCCCACAGCAGGGTCACTCTGCGCAGCTCACCAACCAGCTGCTGGACCTGATCACCACAGAGCACAGGTTAGCAGAACCTGAGAGACTACAGCAGTAATCTGATTTTAAATACAAAGAGTCCTAAAAAAACTTAATGAACTGATGTCACAGCATGCCTTTGAGGAACTTTACACTATACTACACCATATCAAAACTCTTAACAGACTTCAGATTGTGTTTGTTTGTTTATACGGCTGCTTGCTGAAGTAAAAAAAAAAAACAAAACTACTTTGTATGTTTTGCTGCTTGGGCAAAAATTCCATTATTTTTAGTATTTATGTTAAATGAAGATGAAAGACTGGTTGGGGTTTGAACATATTACGGCAAAAGGCTTGAATTTTGTTAAAACAGACATTAAAGACTAATTTCAAGGATTCTTTCCTTGAACACCATGATTTCCCATTACCTTTCATGGCTGTTAGAGTTATCTAGCTTCCATCATGAAATATTGGACCTTTTTGGGGATATACCAAACAGCATAAAAAGAGAAGCCGATTTTAGACATGCATTCTTGAATTCTAGAACATTTCAGGACCCTGAATTTAACCTGAATTCACTGCTTCTATATACTGTATGTCAACAGTTGTACGTCATGACAACAATATCAATGCTATGAGTAAATAAGTATCTATATCATTAACAAGTGAGCAAAACAAACATCCTCTTGGGCAGTTTTTTTATGTGTTGATGTTTTGATCATCTTGTGAAGTGTACCTTATTCTCAGTTCACACAAAATCAAACACTGCTTCCCATCCAGATGAACTACTATACTTTATTCTATGTATTAAACTATACCACTATACTACTATGAGGTATGCTTCTCCAGAAATATTTATTAAGGGAATTGTGATGGAGAGAAAAGCATGCTTGATTTAAGCTGAAAATGCAAGTAGAGAGTAGTGGTGTGACGTAAAGTGACTCTGTACTGGGAGAAGCATTTGATAAGAGGGAAATTGAAGTATTGAGAAACTCCTCTCCTTCTGATAAAACAGCATCTGTATATGCCACCCACCTGAAGCACCATAGTAGGGTTTGCAAAGGATAATTTCTCCACAATCTTGCTGTAACAGTCCTGCATCATGGCTTGGTCCTGAGTGAAGCAAAAAGTAGCCAGCTCCTCAGGAGCGTCTCCTTGCCCGCAGTTATCAAGCTGCTCCTCCATCTCCCCACGGAGGCCCTCTCCCTGCATGCTGCCCAAGAAGGTTGGCAGAGCTGAGGGCAACTTACTCCCTGTGAACATAATGAGTTGACAGATGTTTAGAGTGTATATTTACTACCTGAATCAGTGATTATTTTTATTTTCTCCAATGCCATCTGCCTCTGACCAACAGAGGTTATCTGCTCCTTGTTGACTGTAATCAGACCTACCTTTATAAACACTTTCTTATATCTGATGAGTTAGAAATGTACAAAGAAATATAGGGCTCTTCAAAAATTCAAATAGTAAGATGAATAGATTTAAGAATACCTGCGTTCTGAGCTTCCCCTCCCAGAGATAGTGAGCCAACAATTGCAGGGTAGAGAATGAGATGTGGGGAGTCCTGGGCCACTCGGCATAACAGGCTGCATATACTCTGTCTGATGTATGCCTCTGGGTGGTTGAGGCGTGAAAAAAGCTGGGGAATGATACCTATAGGGACACCAATTTTAGAGCACAATGGGAAGCAAGTAATGTTAGTGTTAGCGCATGATTGAGCCTCAGAAGAATATGACAATACTTCAAAACTTGCATTAATGATAGGTCAGATGATGTAGAAAAGCAAACACTAAGTAAAATTTGACTTTAGCCTGAATGCAGCAGCACTTATTGAAACAAGATGACGGATATTTAAAAGTCTAAACTTTTATGTTCATCTGCAACTTGTCAGTTCACTGATGTTGATGCTTACTTTTCTCAATCAACATTTTGAAATTGCATATATCATAATAATCAAATACTGTAGTTTTCAAGTAATGTTGAATTTTAAAGATGAATATTTCTATTTATTATCAAAATACTGTCATACCCTTTGCTTCACTCACAACAGAGAAAAGGTATTTATTTAATTTAGTGTATTATTTGGGGCTGGTAAGCACCTCTTCAGCAGCCATGTTATCCGAAGCCAAATTTGCTGAAACAAAACTGAGTTGTTTGATTATTTCAAAGATGAAATGTTTGAGGAAATTCATCATAGGCACAGAAGTTGCACATTGAAACCTACATCAGTTATTGACCACACTAATGAACACATGTTCACATGTATGTGAACATGGATGTGATAATTAACCCATCCATGGATGACAGATAAAGATTTTAGTTCTCAAAGAATTTGGTTTGTGTCTGATATTGGGAACACCTCCAGTGGGAACTTATCAGAAGCTCCCATTTCATTTCACAAGCAAAGATTAGCTGTAACCCAGTGTGTTGGTGTCAGAGAGGGTGGAGACCCATCCCATTATTGCACATTTACACTCAATTCAAACTAAATAAAAAGCCTTTTGTGTAAGATTTTTTTTAAGATTTTCAGAAATGAGAAATGATATGTTCATCTCCCCAGAGCTACATTCAGCTGTACTTTTGATGATTCCTCTTAGGATTACAATATTTAGAGTTGCCCCTCTGAGTTGCAGTTCGAGCCTGCTTCTTAAACCATCATCAGCTTGAGACAAACAAGCTTTCAGTCCAAACACACTTTTAAGCAGGTCTTTGTTACACATTTGTCCCTGCTGTGCTCGAGTTGAGCCATCTAAGAAAACAGACAATTCTAAAGTGCCAGACAGACCCAAAGAAAGTGCACTTGTACTGTAAACGGAAACAAACTGTTTCTGCTCTGAAGCATCAATTTTCATCCTTTACTAGATCACTGATATTGCAAAACGACAGTTAAAATAGTACTTTACTTGAAATCCAAACCTCACAGAGTAGAAAATACAAAACAATTACTCAGAAGCTGTTTGCTTCCTTTGTATGAAAATGCATTTCTAGTAATATGACATACCCCTCCAGGGTGCTGTTGGGGTGGAAGCTAAGCCTAGTTCAAGGCTTTCCCTTAGTTCACCCGCATGCTTCACCAGTAGACGAAGAAGACGTAGAGTCGCCATGACAATGACATCATCATTGCTCTGCTTGCCATTTTGATATGACAGCAAGAGTTTAGGGTCATCCTCATCTACATGGACCTAAAACACAAAATATTTTCTGAATGAGAGACAAAATAGATGCCACCTAGAATTCCATGATGGTGCCGTAACCGTAGGTAACATTTTGTCTTATAGTTGATGCATCTCACCTGTCCAGCATTGAGCTTGAGGAATGTAAAATAAGCCTGACAGGACACCCTGTAGAGGCCAAAGATACGGTCCACCACACGTCTCCAAACCCGTATCAGACCATCAGTAACAGCCTGGCCTGCTTCCCCCAGCCAGGGGCATGAACCAGTGAGATGACGCCAGATCAAGTCTACCATGTCGTCTTCATCATCTTCCTGCTGGAGAGCCATGTCCTCATCCTAATTCAAAAAAAAAAAAATCATAAAATATGTTAAACAAAAGTAGTGAAAATCCATGGGAAAGATAACACAACAGAGGTCAATTAGTGTGCTTTTCATTGTTTTCAATGCTTGCTCTTTCAGGCTAGCCCAGGACCACAAGCACTGAAGTACTATAACATTCTTCAACACCTAACATGACATATGCAGATGACACTAAGTTATATCCTTCAAGGAAGCCAGAAGAAACTAATCAGTTTAAGGTGTTTTTGGACCAAAGGGTCCAGGATTATAACCATTTATTAACTGTTCCCACAGTCCAATGTTCGTTTGAGTTTCCACCACGGGCCAAAGACCTGGGTAGATTATGTAAACCAGACCAGTGAACTGCAAAACACCACCAGACCGGTTTAGGGTAGTAAGACCACAACAAAGACCCTTAAGTAAAGACGGAAAAGAGAAGCTTGCGTATCAGCTGAACAGGATTGGAAAACATTGCCACAACGTGAATTAGATTCATGACTGATCTTGCAAAGCAGATGAACATCCCCTCCCTCAAAAAATATTTTTATTGCAGATTTACATGAATCACAGAGATGAACTATTTGGGATCCAAAACTGCAAATTTCATCAAAAGGTGACAAGTCTGTACCCCTGGCTTACAGACAGTTTTTATTTTGTTAAATTTGGAAAGCCAGCCTAGCAAAAATACTTAGCAGCCATTTCTGTAGGCTTTGTTGGTCAAGCAGACCCTACCTGGATGCCAGTGGGTCGACACATTGCCTGTCCAAGAATGCTGAAGATCGTTTCTTTGTCCTTTTCACTAGTGGATGCTGGCAGCAGCTCCTCTATCTCCTTCTTCTCCCCAGGAAGAAGAGGCAATCCCTCCCCTTGGCTTGAGAGAGAAAATTAAAAAGGGAGGAAATTATCCAAAAGTACTGCCTAATTGGCCAATTAACAAAACACTCCATTGAGCGTAATTCTAACAAGCAACACAATAAGATGAATGAATAAAAACACCAATCTGAAATAAAAAACATACTATTAGAATGCTCTTAATTCAAAATGACATACTTGTCTGTATAAGATTATACATGTGAAGCCCAACATCAACACACATACCCAGCTGGGCCACTCACCTAGCATTATCCACCACCTTCCTGCCCCAGCGATAAGCCCAGCTGGCAAGGGCTGCCCAAGCCTTGGCCATCTCTGGAGCCAGACTGACAGAAAGCTGGTAGAGTTGGCCCAACACAAAGTCAGGTTCCCCAACCCCGACACTTACTGCAGAAATAAACCACAAACACTGACGTAAATAAATCGAATTAGACGTCACCTCTCTCTGTTAAAATATGTAAACTTATTAATGTCTTTCAAGCAACAAGAGAAGAGGCTGCTAGATCAAATGAAAACGGATCAACCATGTTCTCAACATTTAGCTCAAGGTAAGAGGAACTCGGCATAAATACTTTACCATGGTGTCTGGTAAGTCCAGGTGAGCTTGTACAGAAAATGTTACCTGAAGTCTCAGCGATGATATGTGGGATACCCCGGACCTCTAGAGGAACCTCCAGTAGATCAGACATAACCAGGCTCAAGGGTGACATGCTGCCCACTGTACTTGCTGAGTTAACTGCTCCTGTCTTCTTTAACACCTAAACCAAAACATTACCAGTCCATGTTTAACCAACATTATAAGTTTATCAATCATTTCTGAGTTGTCTAAAACACAAAGTGTTCAATAACCGACTATAAATAAATAACTATATGAGGTTTTAACCCTCTAGACTACATTGTTCCTGTTCTATATGAAAGCTTTGACAGTGAAGAATGTTCATGTATTTTTGTGAATTCCTACACTTTAAAGCATGTTTACAGTATTTACAGAGAGAACTATTTATACATAACTTTGATAAGTAAGTATTTGTATATCAGGAGGTTTATATATTTTCCCTACAGCGCCTCATATCTGTAACCAACATCTGTTGAATGTGCTTTCCTAGTTTTCACTGCTTCTAACCCCAGTTAAGTTTTCACCTCTGATTGGTCAGCAGTGAGCAGGTAACAAGGAAGTGCAGTTGTTGTTATTGTTATACTGGTGCAGAGTGGGCTTCAATGAGCTCTATCAGATAAAAATAGGCATCAAATGCATAAGATTACCCAGCAGGTACTGGTACGTGTGTAGTGTTAGATGATGAATTACGTCAGCTCAGTAAATTCTGATAATGTCGACACCTGCACCACCAGGTAACTTGTATCTCTCCTGCTCTCCAGTTAGCTTGGAAATTTCTTTGCTTATTCATTTGGAGCATTTGCTGTCTTTTCATCTGTAAACTCAAAACGGTGTCCACATGTATCTGCTGTAAACTGCATGTCAAAATCAACAACCACTTCACTAATTTAGCTTGGCTGTATTTTTGTATCTTTGCAACTAGAAGACTTGCACAGCTGATCAGTGCACTGCAGGCAGAAGAGCACATCTGTCACATCTACAAACAGTGCATTAAGTGGTGTTCTGGAGGCAAAGCAAAGCACTGAAAAAGTTTTTAGTGGCACTTGCACCCTGAGATGGGTGCTTGGGTTAGAGTTCCTCATAATTAGCTACATTATTTGGCAGATTGGCCCTGTCTGAAGTAAACCGCAGCCTCCTCAGACCAGCCCTTCAGGCATGAACAACCACACCACACCACATTTAGAGTCAATTAAATCACCTTCCTTCCCCAATCTGATGCTCAGTTTAAACTTCAGCAGGTCATCTTGGCCATGTCCACCTGCCTGAATGCATAGGGTGGCTGTCATCTGATTAGATGTTTTATTAATGAGCAGTTCAACAGGTGTGCCTGTTAAGTTACCTGTGATTTTAAAACCAATGATATCTACGAGATGCTTAGCAGGTAGACATTCTGTGTAATCCAGATTCAAGTTGGTGGCAGTTTTTGTTCTTACTTTCGTGCATAATGTCCCTGGTTTTCATTTGGAACTTGTATAATCTAACGTTTCAACATCAAAATGAAACTGTGGGAAAATAATAGCTGACTATTTTCATGAGATGTACAAAAAATTATGCAATTCTTCCAAAACGTCATGGGGAAAAAAAAACGCAAGAGATTAAAATTTCAATTTATTTCAAAGTGAAACTATACAAGTGAGCGTACCTGTTTAAGCTGAGGTGTCATGTCCTTCCAATCAGCCAACAGCCATTTGCAGAGTGTCAGCAGTGAGCGGCAGGCAGCACTTTCATTTTTCCCCATTTGGCAGTAGGACAGTGCAGCTCTGCTCAGCATCTCCATGGCTGTCATGGACTGACCTATGGATACAAAAAACAATTTAGAAGGACTCTAAACAGCACCCCAAGAAACATCATCAGCACACAATATATATCTATATCTATATCTATATCTATATCTATATCTATATCTATCTATATCTATCTATAGTATATATATAGTGTGCTGATGATATATATATATATATATATATATATATATATATATATATATATATATATATATATATATATATATATATATATATATGTATACAGTGCTTAATTTGTGCCGGAGCTAGCCGGAGCGCGCTCCGGGACCTCTTGGATCGGATCCGGTACCTATTTGATCCGCTCCGGCACCTCTTTGATCTGCTCCGTCACCTTTCCTGTCAATAAATAAACTGTGTTTTTAGCTGTGTTTTCTCTGCGCTTTAATCCTCTCTGAAGTGACGCCTGTTGGCTTATTTCTTCTGCATTTTACTCAGAAATTAGGTAAAACGGGGGGAAAAAGTGATTCATGCCGTCACGCGTCACAACGCCATGCGCATTGCGAAGGTATTGTTTCCGCACCGGCACCGCGCGCAAACGACACTTCACAGCCAGGTGACTGACAACGCTGTTACACTTGGCCTGCTAAAATGTCAAAGCGACAACAATCAAAACTCTCAAGTTTCTTTAAACCAGTTGGTCAGCCAGACCCCAAACTGGCCAAAGTTGTTCCGGAGGCAGAGCCCGGCTCCGCAGATACGGGTGGTGACAGCATGATAGCCGCTGAAGATGTGGTCTGTGCAGTGCGAGTGAAAACGTGGTGTAAAGTCCCATCATTGTGTGGCATGATTAGCGCATCATTGCTTCATTTGTGTATCAGCGTTTTCCAATCAGCACCTTGGACAGTCACTGAGCGAGCTGCTTGGTGTTGTGTGTGTGCGTGTGCGTGAGTGTGTGTGTACACAGTTGCACCGTGATTGACACTTGACAGTGACAGAGTGACACGCTGTTCAGGCTTTCTTTTTAAAATAATATATTCAGTCCTAATTCAATTTCCCCTCCATCTGAAGGGAAAACATATGGAGTGAGGACAAGACAGCCTTCCAAATACAGACCTTTTTTCTAATTCTTTCTTGATTTTTGATTCTCAGGCTTTTGTTAAATTTATTGTATATATATTTTTTTCTGGCGTGGTGCTTACATGACAGTGACACACAAAAAATCCCATTAGCAATAAAATGTGTTTATTTGCAATATATCAGTTATTTAAATTGCTCATTACAAATTGATTCCAAGTGTTCTGATGGGCCACATGGTGTGCCAAATGTTTCTGCAAATGTTATACTAGATAAATGCGGAAATTAAGGTAAAAAAGAAGATAAAAACGCGTTAAAACCCGAGAAAAAAGGTTTCTTTCGGCGCACAATTTCAAAGGGGGACCCGGCACCTGATTGGGGACAAATTAAGCACTGTATATATATATATATATATATATATATATATATATATATATATATATATATATATATATATATATATATATATATATATATATATATATATATATATTTATATATATATATCATCAGCACACTATATATATATATATATATATATATATATATATATATATATATATGGTTATTTGTGACTGTAACTAAAACATGAGGAAACTGCAATAAATGTACCAATTATTGTATCAATTACCTATTTTCAGGTTTTTTCCTTTATTAGCCGACAGTTTGTGACCTTTGAGTTGCTCTCTCTCTCTCTCTCTCTCGCTCTCTCTGTGTGATATGTGCTTGGTAGTGCAAGCTATTCTCACATTTTTAAATCTAATATGTTTGCAGTTTTCTTTTATAACAATTTGATAAGCACCATCTTTCCTTGGCCATATGATACCATTGTTCACAACAACTAAACAGTAATTGAAATTTCATGCAGAATTCAGGAATATCTCCACCTAAACCTGCGTAGTTAACAGCTCCTGAAAGTTCCCTGTAACTCACCTGCAGTTCTCAAGACTTTGGCTTTTTCTATCTGCAGCTCTGGTCCCCATTTCTCTCCCACAGTGCCTTCCAGCTTGAGGCACTTGAAGGCCAGACACAGTTCATCCTGCTGGTCCTCCTCTTTTGTGCTGGCATCACTGCACTGGCTTAGCAGACGGGAAGCCAGAGCTATATTGCCTTTTTTGCGGGCAAATTTGACAGCAGTCAGACAAAGCTCTATTATGTGGCCATCTATGGAAGATGAGTGACCTGGACAGGAGAACAGAGATCCCAGAGCTTAGAACAAAGGAATTTCAATTGGCAAAGACTTAGTCCACATCAGAAAACACCCATGATATAAACATCGACTAGTTATTTTCAGCCACATCAAAATGTGTTGAAATACTGCCAAGGCAAAACAAACATATCCTACCCATAGCTACAATTGTTTAAAAAAAAGAACAGACTAGAACAACAAAATATTTTCAAAACATATTCTTGCTTGTTTAACACTTTCTGTTTACTTCATAATATCATATGTGCTCTATCATAATCTGAAGTCTTCAGTATTAATCTACAATGTGGAATAAAATAACACAAATAAACAACAAATGAGAAAATGTGTCCCAACTTTTGACTGGAACCTACATGAACAGTTCACTCAACAGAAACCCTGCAAAGGTTTCCTGAGCCTTTTAATGGTCTCTTAGTGTTGATTAGTATGTAACAGGAATAACTGCAACTTTGAGCCAACATTTCTATAATTAAAACCTTTTGATTGGTCTTAAGTAATTTAGTATTTCTTTTAAATACCACATTTTGGATTTATATTGACTGTAAGCCTGAATCATCATAATTAAAAGAAAGACATGCTGAAATATTTCACTTTGTGTGTAGTAAATTGAGATAATGTATGAGTTTTGCTTTGGAATTTAACTACTGAAACAAATTAATTTTTTCAAACTATTCCAATTTATTAAGATGCACAAGTAAAGCCTCAGGGATAGATGGGCTAACAGATTTTTAATGAAAAAAATTCTCTGCTGAGCTTGCTCTTTATTTTGCAACAGTTTTTTTCACAAGGGGTAACATCCGGTTGAGGTCTGCTAATTACTAAGTACATTAAGTAAACTCATTGGTTGTTACCTTTAAGTTTATGGAGGAGCTGCCTTTGGAATATTGTGTATCTGAGGGCCTGAAGAAAAGGCTGGACGTCCTGTCGCTTACAAGAGCTCAGAGCCTCACTGGACAGAGGAATCACACAGTCCTGCAAGAAAATAAAAACAACAAAAGTTATGTAAAATCTCCCCCTTATTTTGTAGTTTACAAAAAGTTGTGCAAAATGATGATAAAAACATATTTTGAGGTTCTGCAAAAGATCTAAACCAGAGTGCCAAACTCATTTCAGTTAAAGGGCCACATACAGCCTAATTTGATCTCAGCAAAATCACAGAATAATTACCCATACATAACAAGTCCAATTTTCCCCTTCTTTTTAGTGCAAAGAAATACAAATTTATTATAAAGATCTTTATAGCTGATGAACAACCCTTCTACAAAACATTTCATGAATAACCTGAGATTTCTTCAGAAAAATGACTAAAGTTCAGGAGCTAAGGAGCTCAGTTTTTATTTACAGTGCTCACTTTCTTCATTTACTCTGTGTCACTCAAACTGTGCTTCTATTCCCCATTTCAAAGTAGCTGTAGGTTGAAAATATGACTTGATGGGTAATATTCTAAAAATGCTTTGGTACTTTTTGGATACTATCAAAATAGATGCCACAGCATTGTTTCAAAACAATGGAAATTATTGAAGTACATTATTTTGAAAACACTGGTCCCAGCTGTCTTATCTAATTTCATACAGTTAAACTTAAGGTACGGGTACACATACTTCTTTTCCAGTGAACGTGTTCTCAAGGGTAGCAGTGCAGTGAAGCTGCAGGGTCGGTAGGCTGGGCAGGGCATCAGAAAGAGTAAGGGTAGACAGGCGAAGAGGACCCAAACAGATCCGTCCAGTCTGTTTCAGGCAGCGCACCAATATACTGCAATGTCACATGACAGTTATTACAGAAACTGTTTACCTTATGACATGGGATCAGAATTAAAAGAGGAACAAAAAACATTGAGTGGTATGCATGTATGGATTTATGCTTTTGACTCCTACACCCTAGACTTTTAAGGCAATCAATCATCCAAACCCATCAGGCTCTTCTAGTGGCCTTAAGCAAAGCTGCTCTCTTAAAGAGACAGACTTTAAAAGAGGTTAACAAGTCTGTTTACCAGGGATTTCAGGCTCCATAAAAAACCTCTGATAAAAATTTACTTCGTTTAAAGAAACTATTTTTTATTGAAATTCTGAGACAACCATTGAAATATTAGAGACTGCTTTGGTTTTTGACTGTACATATAATCACTAAGCTCTGTATTTCAAATGTAATCCTGATGAGAGCTCTGGTAACAAGCATGCCTTTGTTACCTTTCTCAATATCAACTCACACCCCCTCCTGTCAGTCTCTTTGAAACTGCCTTTATGTCTTTATTGACATCCGTCTTCAGACATTACACTCTGTTAATCCATACTTTGGCTGCCTGACATTTGTTTAACATCTCTGCTGCCTTGACCATCAGTTGTCTGCCCAACTTTTGATCCACTTCGCCCTGAACCATCATCACACCTCTCTGTGTCTCATCACCTGTAACTGCGTCTCTGCTGTGATTGGCTGATTACTGCAGCCAAAATGGGGTCACTGGTTTTACAAAAAGCTGGCACCCTCTGCTGTTTGGTCGTGTAGCGACTCGACACAACCGCATGTGTCAATATTTAGATCCTGATAATAAGAGGACCCCACCTTTTCACATGATTTTCATCGAAAGATTATACTGGGGTCAGCACTGTAAAATTCTCTTATGATCATCATGAAATATGAATCAAGAAAACACAACCAAAAGTTTCCTTCTAATGTAAATACATTTGTCAGAAGAGCTGTCAGTCATGATACAAGATCCCACCTTTTTCAAAATCTATACAACTAATCAAGAAAAGTAACACTTTCACCAAATTTACATAAGAACATACTTCCATAACAAACAACATGTTTGGGGGGAAAGAAAAAAATCATTTATCCATGTTCCATAATCTTTGGGGATGAGCGTTATGACCTACTGCAGCCAGTCAATAGGGAGAGCTGAGTTGTAGTTTTATATTATTGTGTCATCAATGTTTTTATGTATACAGAACTGGACTCGTGGAACCATCCCAATTTGTCTCTCCCATGCCCCTACAAATTGACCACATACCTGAACAACAACACATACCACAACCAAAACAATAAACATCACTTACTCTGGGTTTGCTGCAGTCTTCTCGTGTGGATCACTAGCTTTCCCCATGGCACTTACAGCACTGCGAAGGAGCTGCACCTCAACAGCTCTCTGCAGCTCAGTTGGATCTGGACTTATGAAGGGAAGGAGCCTCTTGAGATCTGACAGACAGGAAAGAAAATGAAATGTGAATGTCTAACAACCTTTTCCTTGCTCCAACTAATAACCACAGCCTACTTGAGACTGGGCATTAATCAATGTCTTTGATTAATGCTGACTTTTTCTGGTTTGGTAACTATGAAAAACTTGAGTTCTGTTTCAGAGAAGGAACTTTGGGTGTGGCAGATTTTACTTGAAAAGCATGGGGGAAAAGGCAGAATGAACTGTTTGCTCATGAGCTGAGGAAAGATCATGCTATGTTGTAACTGTTATGAACTTATTTATTTACTTTCTTTTTGTTTTTGTAAAGCCCTGCAACAGTATTTCTGGTGTCTTATAAACCTGTAAGGGTTGGGCACTTTTTGTGCATGACAAGAAAATATAGTACAATCAATCAACTGCTTCTTGATAACAAAAACGAGGAGAACTAGGAGTCTCCTGTACTGCTCTTACCAAGTTTGTCCTTGGTGTTGGAGAGTGAGCTGTAATCCTCTCCAGGTAGCAGCTCCAGCTGAACTCCACACTCAGCCAGATCACCATCCTCAAAGCTGTTCAGGGCCTGGACGTAGTTACAGTCCGTCTTTAGATTGATGCTGACTGGATTGGTTGAGCTCTGTTTGATGGTATGGATTGTAGCCTGCCACTCCTTCACAGACGCCCAATCACAGAGGGCCACATAACACTGACATGCTTTGTTGGCCAGGAAGTTGATCACCTCAGGAGAACACTCACTGGATTTTAGCAGCACTGTCTTCTTGACATCACCTGTGTGAAGTATTTAATAAATGCAAGACACAAAATCAAATGCTAACATGTTTAAAGCCAGACATCACAAAAATATATATCCTTACTGTGATAACTTAAGTTGATTCTTTTAAACTACCAATGTGGTATAGATATAATGGTTTATCAGATATTCATACATGATTGTCATCAGAACAGGAGGACATTTAAGAATAATAAGGCATAATCAAGTAGGGCTGGTACATTTGACAGATGACTGCAAATTAAAAAAAAACAGCTATATATTTTGTGCTATTTCTAGAAAAACATTAATTTACATTAAAATAAAAAACTGCACAGCATTTCAACACTACTATTATGCCTATCTTAATAATAATAGTGATAACTACAACCTCTACAACCAACGGCCTCTTTACTGCAGAACTTTACCTTCAATAAAATAAGCATTTCTGCCTGGTTCATCTTTGATAAAAACTTGAGGCATGAGTCAAAAGTTTGAATCTAGACACATTACTGGAGTACAAATACAGCAGGCACCAGTCCTGTTCCATTTGAAATTAGTGGGACTGCATTAAACACTGATGTTTGCTGTACCGTTGGTGGTGTGTTTTGGGCTACATGTGTTGCTGGAAAGTTTGAGCAGACAGCAATCAGAGCTCTTGATGCTGCAATCCATCCCTGTGACTGCGGACAGCTGATCTTGATACTCCAGAGATGCCTTCTCAAACCTGCACACACACACACACACACACACACACACACACACACACATTTACTATTTAGTACAAGACAACCAAATAAATGAGCCAAAGACACATGGAGGTGTGTCAGGTGTGAATTATTTCATGGAATGGAGAGTATACTTGTAAAAGACCGGGTGACTTACCGCCCCTCTGCTTGTAATGCAACTGAAGACAGCCAACTTAGACTCTTGCCAGCTGTGAGGAGACTCCAGGCTGATAGGCCCTGGATGGCTTCAGGACAATGCAGCTCACACAAAGCTTCCACAAGCAGTGTCAAAGGAACTTCAAGCTCTGGTCCCTGATAAACAAAGTGTTCCTTTAAGCCAGGGGTTTCAAACTAATTATTTAAGGGGGTAGAATTGTTCCCATGAGATCTCATTGAGTGTATTTTGCTGACATCATTATCAAACACATGAATACATAGTCTGTCTGTTTTTTGTTTTTGATCAGTTAATATCAGGTACATGTACCAATCAGTTAGTACTGCAGGGAGGCATATAAAACAACCAACAGAATAACTTAAAAACAGTTACAGTCACATCAATCAGAGGGCTGAATAGCAACAGATATTAACAAGTTAAGGCAGAAAGTAGGGCTGTCATAATATGAGCCATGGTTCCCTCTCTATAGATCAGGTTTATACTCCTGCTGCACGGTTTGGCAAAATTGTGTGATTGCAATTACCTTGGTCAATGTTGTGACTGTGGTAACAATGAGTAATAATATTAGTCTATATGTTTCACTATAAAGAAATATGTAGATAGTATTCGGAGTTGTGAAATATGTAGTTTGCAACTAAAAACCAAAAATGTTAATTTTATACATTGTGAATTTCAAAATACAGCTAAAGAAAGCTTGTATGGTACTAATTGAGGTGCACTACAGCACCACTCAGTTACATTTTTCTTTATTTTTTAAGAAATGCTTTTTTTAAGTCTGGTTTTTCATCACTTATTTTTTATTAAAGCAGTAGCTGTTGATACTGTTAGTGTTTTTATAAGCAAAAATAAATGATATTGAAGTGTGAGCTAACATAACCTCCCGCATAAGTCAGTCAGTCAGTTACAGTTTTTGGATGTTTCATTGGTTTACTTTAATTGTTATAGCCACGCTGCACACACACACACTGAGACAGTGCAGCAGATGGGTATAAGAGAGGTTATGACACTTGTAAACACAGCTTTAACCATTTAAATCGTAAATTGCAGCCTTTTGTGCAATTACATAATTCTAAAATTGCAACTGCTATCAGATTAATCATCCAGCACTAGTCTATACCTTGTCTTTTTTTTTAACAGACTAAATAGCCTTATGTTATTCATCTTATTTACATGATGGGATGTCACTTCTTTCTCTACATGGTCGCACATTCGCTATTCTCCTCTGCTCTCTGTATCGCCTATGGCAAAGTTCCACCCTGATGAATACACAGACACACAAACGTGTACATCATATGCATGTACACATCCATTATGACATTTACTTCAACACAGTGTGCATTAAAGGGAATGCTCTGTTTTCAATATGCTACGGTCCTCTGGACTTAAAGACGCCCCCATCACAGCTGTAGTAACATCTCCTCACACTCAATCATTAAACAGGCGAGGTTATGTTTGCTTTTGTATAGAGGTGAATAAATTTCATATACAAATATTTAAATGTATGGTTTTTTTTTTTAAAGATATCATTACAGAAAGCTCCCCCCTAGTTCCAATGAGGAGCCCCTGTCTTGCAGAAACCGTTCACTTCAGTATTTAAGGGCAAGGTGAACAAAGCAGAGAAATGTCAGTGGAATGATAAGTGGTAAAACGGTTACACCTCTTTGTCACTGTTGAGTCACTGGCATTTGAGTTTGCAAAATGCATTATATTTGATGAAACTGTTCTGTATTCTATTGTGTTTTTGTTATTAAAATACTTTTGGTTTTTCATTTTCCTTTGTATATTCCTGTATACTGCTCATGTAGGCCGCTCAAAACATGTTTTTAGAAGACAGAGCATCTGCACTGACCTGGGGGCTGCTGTTCTTTATCTCTGACAGAAGGTCAAAACCATGACGAATGGTTACCGCAGGTTGGCCGGAGAGAAGACCAACCCTCATCAGTGCCAGGCGGATCCTTGTCAGCCAGTCTTGGCATGTTTGCCGGTTGGTGTAGAAGAATGTCCTGATACCCTGAGACACAAAGACACAAGGAAATATTTTTTAAAAATTATCCACGCCAATTTGATTGCTGAAACCACAGACTGCTGTAAATGTAAATTGTGTTCCGGGAAACACACAAATCAAAAACCAGCAGAGAGGCCTGGTGCTTGAATTTACACACCTTTGGTGGAGCAGTGAGAGCATTTGCACAGCCTTCATAAGCATTGTACATCAGTTTCTCAAGGTTCTCAAGATATTGGAGAAGCAGAGCAAGTCGAAGTTGATTTGAGTGGTGACTATCCCCATCACCTCCTGCACCAGCCCAAGCTCCAACATCCTGTTCTGGATTCAGGCTGTGAGCAGCCAGGTTTCGGATCATACCTGTAACACAAACACACCAAAAAGATTTAACGGGAGGCTGGGTGGCATGGGTTAAATCCAGTTTAAAGTCTAGGGCTTGTATGCACATCCAATCATTAAACAAACAGGATCAGTAGTCATAAAGCACTGTTATAAAACTGGTTGTAGCATGAGCTGAATGCACAACTGCCCAAAACTGAAAAATTAACTGATTGCGCTATGAAAGCGAGTCACACGCAGAACTTCATAGGTCCGGAAACTTCTTGAAAAACCCCTATCCAACATATCTGAGTTGCACATGGACATTTGTGTCTCCTAAATCTGAATTTGCAATACATTTCAAACTTGTCATACTTTTCTAAGGGACTCATCTGATCCCTTAATTGCCGTTCTTTCTGTATATTTAGTCTCAAACAGTAACAGGAGCACAACGCCCGGCATATTTAAAACAGCCCTACATGGTAATCCTGCCATTACTGCCTGTAATGGTGGAGTCTACCGCTATCAAATTTAATGCTCTAATGGGATGTTAACCTGACTCATGCATACTACTGATCATTTTTTTTCCTTTCAACATTAGTACAAATGGTCAGTTCTCATTTCTAATGGCTGGATGTGCATAGGAGCCCAGTCTTTGAACCATTATGTCAATGATATGCATCTAACAGGGGGACTTAGAGCATCTAGTTTATTTAACATCTCTGGCTTTCTCTGTTTTTTTTTTCAATCTCTCAACATGTAATGAGCTACAATTAAAAATACTTTATGTTCTTGGAACATAATGGAATTTTGAAATTATTTTCTTTGATTAAGGTTTATCTGCATTTGTCTTGCAGTTAGAGAATTCTGAAATTCTTTCACTCAGAAAAATGTGTATAGATATTTTTCAACAATTGACCTCAACTATATATCTGTCTGAATAATGGACTAAACAGTTTCTTTACCCTCAATAGTCTGGAAGGTATCCTGGGCCCGACCCAATGGTGTTCTGAGTTTAGACATTACAGTGAACTGTGCAGCCTCCCATACTGCCCATTGCCACAGCACCGTCTCCGTTTTCAACAATGCATGGGGTACTACATCCAGCCTGTTGCCGTCAACACCTCCTCGGCCATTCCGTTTCTCCAGACGCTGGCAGCTGTAGTACAGACGCTCCAGCCAGGGCTCCTTGCTGTGGGTACAGAACTATGAAACTTAGAAGGTGGCACTTGGCACAGAGCTATTCATCCATTGAAATGAATTTTCTGCAGTGGTATCAACAGAATTAACCAGAACAGGAGAAAGTTGTTAATTATTTCTTGTATAAGATTTTGAACCTTCCATACTTAGTTTTTTAGTTGTAGGGAGAAGGCTAGAGTAATGTACGTTAAAAAAAAACACCTTCTGAACTACCTTTTCTCCTCACTTGTGATCAGGCAAAGTACAAAAAAAGGAAAAGCAGTGAGCTACAATTTTCACAATTAATTTACAGACGGATAATTTAGGATGACATTCCTCTGATTACAAAGCAGACTATATAAATCTATCACTGTTCAAATTACTGTAGCAAAGTATTTCAAAACAGTTGATCATTCTATCACACTGACAAGTACCCTCCTCGATGCAGGACTCCATATAAAATAAAGCTGATGAGGTCACTGAAGTCCTGGGGGTGAAATGTGCTGCTTGGTGCACGACTCATATGGTAGCGAATGGCCATTGAGATCTCCCTCATCTTGGGGTGGCTGTGATTACTGCTGACACACAAACACAAATCAAATAAAATTACAATGAAATGTTACTGTGAAAAAAGAATTCTGAACTGCTAGACCAGCATGGTCTAAAACCCCAGCTGTTTCACTTCTGGCATATCATTAACAATACCTGGACCTCTATTAGCCTGAAGATTACAGTCTGAATCCTATGGATCAAGTGGCGCATGAACACTAGATATGAAAAGTATGTAATTATTTGAATTTCAGTTACGGTTTTCCCTGATAACGCCAAGGCACTTTAAAGTAACCATCTAGACTTACGGGGTAGCAGCAAACTCTTAAGCTCATAGCTGCCAGAATGTCAAAAGAAAAAAAAAAGAGGTCCATAATTAGTACTCTTCCACAAAGAAAGTGAATCAATGACTTAAATAAAAATGAAAAAAGGTAAATACTACTATTATAGCTACTACTACTACTACCACCACTAATAATAATAATAATAATAATAATAATAATAATAATAATAACAAATGTCTCGTTAGATCAACCCAAGTAGAAAGAAACCCTGGATGTGTTTATCCCACTTCGTAGAACAGGCCCCTGTATTTAGTTCTAAAACAACTTACTACTCTGTAATCAAGACTACAGTTATACAATTCCACATTGTGATCATCATACAAAGTGCAATTTGTATGGATGAACTGGTTTATTAAAAACCTTTAATTCCCCTGTAGATGCCCTCTAGCCCTAACAGAAGTCTCACCTCAGCGTCACATCAAGTGGGATTGTCCTAAGCAGCTTGCCATAGGCTTGCCTAATCTTCACTGCTGAGTGGACCAACTGGACTCTGCACACATCCACACACCTTTTGGACAGCCCACACACACATGCACACACACATACACAGCTTATTAGCAAAATTATTACCATGTCAATATAAAGCAGAAAAATGTGGATGACATTAATAAACAATCCAATAAGGTATTGACACTTGGGTAATGGTTTTGTGTTTACCTCTGCAGCAACTCAGATGACAGTGATGAAGAGAGAACTTGTAAACTGTGGCAAGTCTGAAGGCAGATACTCTGATCTTCATTCAAAGCTAGCCAGAAAAAAACAAGGGGAAAAATGTTTAAAACTAACAGTTGTTAACAACTTTTAACAACAGATACAAGATCATGGCTGTGACATGTGATCATACCTGTGAAAAATACTTTGTACTGGAAATGTTATGCTTACCATTAGCAAGCAGGCCCCTGCAGAACTTGTGAAAGGAGGGCAAGGAGAAGAGAGGGCCATAGGTGTCTGACTTCTTCATCAGCACAGATATTTCCTGAGCCCAAGTCAGCAGAAGTCTCCTGACATTTAAAAAAAGAAAGTTTGCTTGTATATACAACTCAAGTACTCAGCTGGCCGTCTTTTGCTGTGGTGTCAGTTAATCTTGAAAGGTTAAGAGGCATAATTTGACTCAAGACCATTTTTAACCCCACATTTACCCCAATGTAAACTTGAACTTTCAGTGTTGCCCGAGTAATCTAACAGTCATAATCATTTGCATATTCAGCAACAATTTATTATCTACATAAAAAGACTAGTACATAAAAACTTCTTTTTGAGACCATCATGTAGTAGAAGTACAATAATGTAAAAGAGTGGTAAAGGTGGAATGTGCAATTCTAATTAGTTCTATGGTTTTGGAAAAATTCAATATCTCCCCGAGGCTCCCAAGCTTGCTGTTTTGTGTGTCAGTGAAAAATAGCTATTTGCCCAGGAGTGAAAAATGCTTTACAAATCAAATAGCTCAAGCAACTGTTACGATGACTGGAACTAGGTTTCGGCTTTGGAACATAGAGAAAGTGTTTGTTTCACTTCAGTGATTTTTGGGAAAGGGAGACAATTATATTAGATTGATAGACACACCTCATTTAGTGTTTTCAATGTAATGGTCTCACTGTGTACAGTGAGCCTTACATATTGGGGCCAACACCAAAAACTACAAAAAGACGACCCTTTTCAATGTGTCATCAATTCAATGTTCTGGGGGTATAAAAAGCTGGTGTTGTCAGTAAGTCATTTCCAGGTCATCATTCAAGCAGCCATGAACACATGACGTCACTTAACGGATGAGCAGCGCCACCTGGCCATAGCACACCTTCAGGTCAGTAGCAGGCAGTCAGATGTTGCCCGTGAACTTGGTGTGTCTCAAAGTGTCATCAGCAGACTTGCAACAAGACACAGAACTACTGGCAGTGTTGGTGACAGACCCAGGAGTGGAGCCCCACGAGTGATGGACCACAATGATGACCAGTACCTAAGGACCTCTGCACTCAGACACCGTTATGCAACTGCCACACAGCTGCAGGCTTGTTTACGAGAAGTGAGGGGTACGAGGGTTTCCAGACAAACCATTCACAACCAACTCCACTGCTTTGACTTAAAGCCAGACGACCACTGCAGGTGACTCCACTGACACCAAGACACCGCTGTGACCATTTGCAGTGGGCACAAGACCATGTGACCTGGACTGCAGCAGTGGTCTGCAGTCCTGTTCACAGATGAGTGTCGGGTCACCTTGCACAAAAATGATGGTCGTCAGTGTTGCTTGAGAAGACTAGGTGACCGATACACCAAGGTCAACATGGTCTCCAGGGTTGGCTTTGGTGGAGGAGCTACAACAGTCTGTGCAGCCATCACCAGTCAGTACAAAACAGATTTGGTGATTGTAGATAGCTCAGTCACTGTTCTTACCTCAGAGACATCATAGAACCATCATCATCCCCCAATTCCACCTGCACACCCCCAACTTTCTGTTCATGGATGATAATGCTGCACCACATGGTGCCAGAATTGTCACAGCTGGACTTCAGCAAGTCGGAGTGCCTCATATGTGTTTCTTCTCATTCATTAATAGCAATAGCAAAAGGGAACTATTACTTATTTCATTAAAATTCAGACCAAATAGGAAAAGCACTATCAAAAAATATCCATAACTTATTGAGAGTAGTGTACTTAAACCATAAAGGTACTGATAATGGGAAAAGTATTAAAGTTGGAAATTTTACCTTGTTTGTTTATTTTTTAAGTATATCAAATGTAAAGCTCCAAGGAGAGCTGAATGGAAACAGAAATGTCAACTTAAAAAATTTCTTTAGTCTCATTCACATTGTCTAACTTTACTGTCAGTGAAAACATGCAGTTAAATATAAAGTAAGCAGGCAACTATCAAACCATGAATTGAAATGCTCAATTTAATGTTATATTGACCTTTAACAGGCAGATAAGACTCTGGCACCAATGGGGGCCTTACCCTTTAGTCAGAGGGACATTTAAGAGCCTTGTAAATAAAACAGTTTAAATCACTAAAATCTTTTTTTCAATCAATAATTTTGCAAACTTATTTATATATCAATTAGTAGTTGGGTGATATGTAGGGTGATGTATAGTTTGCCAGTAGTTACACAAAACAAAATCACATAACCACGGTGTTACCGATATAAACTATACCAACTATCTTTCACCAAATTGCACAATCCATCTTTAAAGGTGCCAAAATGCATAACAACAGATATTGATGGCTTTCAGTGACAATTATTTTTCTGTGTCCTGTGGGCCTGTGTGTTTGTGGGTGTATTAAAGACAAGGGTGAGAACCTGGCCTCATGGTAAAGGTGCTCCTTCACCAGAAGAATTCCAAGAAGGCTTAGGAGTGTGCTGAAATGTTTCTTAGTTGCCGTGGTAACAGTGCTGATGACGGCACCATCAAACAAGGATGGAGAGGATGATGACAGACTGGAGGAGATGAAGTGATCATGTCTAGATAAATGAAATAAACTTCATTAGTAAAGACATTGGAAAGTAGCAAGAACAGTTCTTAACTTTCATTTGTTGTTCTGAAATTTGCATGAGACCCACTGATTATTTTGAGAACTTCAAGGTGAATGGCTAATGTATAGATAAATCATCAAGCAACCTGTCACTGCCTCTTAACAAACAAAGGGAAACAGTGTCCAAAAATAATAAAATACAAATCCCTATCAAAGGTTAAGTTGGGACATTTGCTTGTCACCAAACAAAAAGGAAATTCTGACACGTGTAGCAAGAATGTAAACAAATATATTTGACTGAATGTCTATAGTGGCAGGAAACAAAGCTTTGTACAGTTTTATAGTGTTGATTGTTTGGTATCAAAACAACTTGAGAAGGGTTGAACACACTGCAAATAAATAGCCAAATTGGCTCAACACTTCACTTCTTTTGCACTCATAGTATAAGCTGTACGGTCCGACTGATATATCAGCCAGTCATAGCCCTTTTTTTCAAAGTAATCATAAGCAGCAGGAGTTCTGCCAATAATCGGCTGATTATCAGCCAATAACAGCCCTTTAAATGCTTTTCTACATGTTTGTAAACTTGAATATCACTCTGTTGTAAAGTTAAACAAAAACGAAGGGACAAAGTATTGTAAAACAGTAAAATGTTCTGACTGTAATTCCTATCTTTTTTTGGGTCAGTATTAAGGAACCAAAAAATTATTTTATTCATTATATATTTTTAAAATGAATCTGCCAATTAATTGGTTATCATATTTTTTTTCAGTCAAATATCAGAATCTGCATCAGCCTCAAAAAATCCATATCTGTTGGGCCCAAATAAGCTGTCAGTTCAAAATGACAAATCCATAAAAATCGAATGAAGTCACTATAATGTTGTGAACTGTGTGTTGTTGCCCACAGTATAGTTGCATGCATTACCTGGTACAGTGGGAGTACAGGGAGTAGAGTACAGCATACTGGATGGCAGGGTAGTGGACTGCTATGTCAGCGTGGACCAGCATCAGATTATGACTCAGCAGAGCAAAGACCGTAGGAGACAACGCCCACATCTTAACACACAAAAAGTTTCCATGTTATGACCATGCACAAAAGAACAGCAGTTGGGATGATGCTGATGACAACAGACTTTTCTATTAGGTAGGACTAAATCTAGGAGAGAGCTGTTCTGGTAGTGCTGACTTGGTTAAAGGCCGTTGAGGAGGATGGAATGAAAACAATGTGTCAAACTTCTCTTATGCCTCTCAAGTCATCATAGGCAGATAGAAATATCTTCTGTCTTAAGCATGGACTGACAAAAAATACACAGCAGTCCAGACACAAGTTAATCAACCTACTGGCTCAACTTTGCCATTCCCACTTAATATAAGTTTAATAAAGTCTACTCAGTAAACTCATTACTGTGCACCAAACATACTGTTGGTTGTTTAAATTTACCATCAGGTGTTTGACTATTGAACTATGCCTGTCTGTATGATCATCAGCTGCAAAGAAGCTGTGAGTTTGTACAAAAGCTAAGACAGTGATGTAACTTCAACACAGCTACTACATTCTATATGTTTTGGCTGACATCATTGACTGATCCTTAGTGATCTGATGTGACGCTAAAACAGGACACCACACCAGGCTCCTACTATTTGGGGAAGAAAACTGTAGCTTATGAGGACATCACCCTAAATGATCAAAAAAACATCTAAGGCCAAGCACACACTAGATACTGTAACTTTATTTAGATATTATCCAATTTTAAAATTGTAGGAGAATACTCACACACACACAACAAACACACACAGACAGACTGCTCAGACCAGGTTTAAACATTAAAAGACCTTTGGTGTTTAAGTAAGAACCTAGCAGAAAAAACATTGTTGTTCATATACTATGGGTCTTCTGTTGGTGGCAAGCCGCCTGGCTCATAGTAAACACATGTAATATTCTTTTTACATATACTCCTGAATGTATATGTAAAAGATTATTACAGGTGTATGTTTTGGAGCTCTGTATCACAATTTTCTAAAGTTCATCATTCACACACAGTTTCCTCTTCAAAATGTGGGGATTGTTAGATGGAAGTGAGGGACAAGCCTTTTTACAACTTAGTGGTAGACTAAACAAGAGACCTTTGCTCTGATAATAGTTTTTGTGCTTAAATCAGTACTATGTGTAAATATACAGATGTACAAAAAATGAATCTCCTTCATCACTCTTAAAAGTTTATATCAGTCCTGTCACGTACCTCTTTTCAAACTAAATGGCATTAACTTTATCATCTAGTCTGTTTACTTGAAGTGAATTCAACCAAGTATTTACTGCTATTTTTTCATATAAGCTCAACAGACTGTATTCAGAAGTAATAAAAATGATATGACAAAAAATGTACATTTGAATTCTGGTTTGACAAGACATTTTCTTAAGATAGTCATCATGTCTTTAAATCTTGGTTTGACACATGGCCTTGAAATAAAGAATGACATTCCACCCACAGAATCCTCTTTTTCAAGTCACCTTCTTCCTAACTTTTAATTTCTGTCTTACATACTTTCATTCATCTGATTAGACGATGACAATATAAAACTTAAACTGGTGAATTAAAATGTGTATCTTAAGAACTTGAAAGAATATGGTACTCCACCAAAACAAGTATACCTTTTTTACTCTGGCAAGGTAGTGTCTAAAAACAAGACAAAGAAGACCTGAGGCAGGCTTAAGCCTCTTCCCTATATACTGATACTGATCAATGAAGCCAGCAGACACAAATCAGTTATGTAAACTAAAAGTACATCTGACATTACATAACCCTAATTTGAAGTGCTATTTAGTGATCTGTCGATAAGCAAACACAATCAAGCTCACCCCGATAAGAGAATTCTTGGTGTTTCCAATGGTGGTAAGGGTGCTGAGGTTGAAGACAAGGATAAACTGAGCAGTCTCTGGGGTGAGGGTGAGAGGGGCAAAAGCAGGATGCTCAATACTGGGGCAGGTGCCACCAGATGTCAGGACACTGTCAGTTGGTTCCAGGGTTGCCATCAGGCTGGAAAAGGCACATGACATCTCACCCAGCACCATTTTATAAGCTGCCTCCAGTGTTGGAATGTTTTTCAGGCTTAGAAGTGCTTGGTACACACCATGAACAGCTGTCATCACCTGTGGGTTAGGAGCCACAAACAAAACACACACACACACACACAAAGAGAGAGAGATTTTTCAGTGGGTCGTTGACAAACGTCAAACAGTAACATCAGGTTTTCAGGGTGCCAAAAAAAATCCATAGAACTATGTCAGGGTTCAGATTAGTGAAAATTATTTCCTGTTGCACTACAAACTTTCAAAAAAACTTTAAATAAATTAATGTTAAGAGGTCTTCCTGTCAAGTCTGCGTGGAGTTTCGTTGCCCATACCTCTTAAGGCAGGGACTGTCTCAGCAACCGTTTCAACTGTGTCCTGTTTACAGACTTACAGAATTGTTATAAAACAGTTGTCCCCTTTTGACCACAATCACAGTCATTCCTTAATTCCTCCACTCTTCACTTCTCTCAGAGAATATCTCTTTCAAGTTAGGCTAACTCAGAATTAACAGAACTCCTCCTGTTGGTGTAAGCTGTCACTGCCTTACATGGCGAGTCTGGCTACCCACAACAATTCATTTCATTCATTCACCTTTCTATTTTTGGGATGAGCACCAAGGCAAAAGCAAAGAGCAATGGCATGAGAGAATTCACCAAGCCCAGTCTTATGTATTTTGCCCCCAGTTTTGGCATCCACGGTGATTCACAGGGTTTTTCTTCCCTCCCACCTGAGGAGGTTGCTTCTGACAACAGTAAGAAAATGCCAGTTCTTGTTCACAGATTTATCTGAATTTGGTTTGGAGTTAGTGTTGACGGATGTTGAAAAGCTTAGTGGCAGGAATTTAAAGTAGGATATGACAGGTGAGTTCAGGGCTTAACAGGAAAATAGTGCAGCCATTCATTTGTCCATGAAGGAGTGAAAAGCATGGAAGGAACATTTGTAAATGTGACAGCACCAGGACACCTAAAGGTCTGTAATGACTGGGAAATACAGGTAAACGTAGTAGAACTGTCGTACCACAGGAAATGGTTTATACCCCGGCCTAACTCGACACTACTTGTCATATTCATTAATGCACAACTGCTTATTTGAACTGTCATGCATCATGCCCAATTTAAGAACAGTTATTCCCTATATATGTTCATCTTATTTTAGAATATACATTTCCTTTTATACATTCTGTAAGCAAATACTTTTTATATGTGTATATTAATGCTAAGTGTTTAACTGTTTGCACAATCAGGCTAAGGTAAATTCACTGTAAAGAAAAAAATCATTCTGATTCTGAAAACAAGCGCTGCCAGTTTGACTGTTTCAGTGGCTGCTCTGCAGCGCATGTATACATGCCCCATACTATACTAAACTACTGAGTGAAACAACACAACATGAATGGAATATTAAAACTATAACTTCTATTCTCTGAAGGAGAGGAACAAAATACAATGCTTATTTGCCCCCCACACACAAGCAGGAGTTATATTCTATCCCACACTATATGTGTTAGGAGGTAAAGCAACAACATTCCCTTTAGTTATTCCTGGTTAGGCCTTCACTGGCTAGTATCATAAAGTTTTGTAACCAAGTAATAATTTTTTGATGTCCAAAACTTAGTTAAAAGTCTTTTCTCACAAACCTCTTTCTCTCTATGGAAACGCAGCTCCAGCAGCCGGGAGTCTGGTGCCAACAGTTTCTCAACGAAAGACACGGGCAGCTTTGTGTTGATTCGGTCAACAATCTGAAAGTAAATACAAAGTCGCCAATTATTTTAACAAAATGGTTAAAAAAAGGCACTCACTTTGCAGTACAGCTCAAATGGTCTATCTCCTCACCAACAAAGAACTTCTACAGACAAAAAATATTATATCATATCTCAGATAAAGTGAAAAATACAGCAGTCAATTGCACTTCACCTCTAACGTTTAGGGTGCAACTATAATACAATTTATGTTGGCAGCTCATATTGGCCACTGTGACGGTGAAAATAGAGATTTAAACTTAACCCTCAGAAACAACATGGGTATTTTAGTCAGGAAAATGAAGTTACCAGTGTAAGAAGGCTAAGCACTGCCAGACTGTAGTCAGAGCAGCAGGTCCTGCAGCAGTCCAGTTGGTCCAGGCCATAGTCTAGGACAGCCACAAGCAGCGGACCACAGGGCTCAACACTAGCCAGCAACACTCCAACACATTCATTTCCTGCCGTAAGAACAGCCTCAGAAAACTGGACCTGCTTTGCTGTGGTGACACAAGCCAGGACCCTGCTGAGAACCTGAGGAAACAGAGTTAGCTGACATTAAGGTGTAGAGGAGAAGATTTTTACTTGCCTTTGACTAACAATTGAAAATAATAACAATTGAAAATAATAATAATAATAATAATAATAATAATAATACAAATTTTACATACAATCAGCGTTAAAACATTTGGTAAATGTTGACTTTCAACCACATAAGGCAGAATTTGTAGCAGTAAAGGATTCATTAAAATTAATTGTTAAAAATTTCGCTACTTGAAGTCTAATAATTCTTATGAATGTGACAATCGAGCTTTAATTTTCTCATTTACTGGCAAACATTATGGTAGTCACATTGTATAGTTCAGCCATACTTGATAGGTACCATTATTTCAACGACCAAAAGTACAAAGTTTGGTGGGGCTCTTACATCATTGACGTAAACCTCTGTTATGGGTGGTCCTCTGAAGGGGTTGAACCGTTCCCCTATGCTGCGCACCACTGTACTGAAAACCCTCAACAGAGCTGCCAGCTTCGGCAGGGATACAGATGGAGGGGGGATGTCTTCATCCAGCACCTCACCAGACCCGACGTGGTTCAGATCCTGTGTAAGTCATGGAAAGTTTATTTAACATACACATTTATGAGCTGTATGTGGAAGTAATTAGAAACATAATTCACAGTATTGTTTTGAAAAAAATAAATAGCCTTCAGCAAAAAGGCTTGCTCACGTTCTGTTAATTGTGTTTTTAACATATCGTTTCTAATTCTGACAGCACTTTTGTCGTTTAAACAAGTTAACATTCTTGTTGTTAACTTTATTTTTATAGACCAAAAAATACAATGAATGATATTTGTTGAGTCATAAACTGTATCAAATCAAGACCAAAGAGAAATTCTGTGCAACCTTGATGAAACGGGTTCAAACTTTGAAAAACCTGACCTCTGCATATGCCTCCATATCCTCTAAGAATTGTCCCAGCAGGGTGGTGGAGAAGGTCAGATCTGCCACCCAGAATTGTTCCAAACTCTGTAACCATCCTAAGAAAAAAAAATATAAAATAAAATAGGGAAAGCACAGTAGCAGAATAAAAGCGTGTTACTGTTGTTATTCTTTTCCATGTTGTCACAGACAGCATTGATAAATTAAAAAAACAGCAAATATAAATATAAAATGTGGTATGTTAAAACTAAGGGTGTAACAGGACACAAAATTTGAGTTCCATCTTCCATCCAGTGCACATTTTTAGAAGTTTTGGTAAGGTTTGTTGTTGGTAATGTAATGGTATAAAAGAAACAAACAGAATTCATAGTAATTTAAGGACTTTTTCACACCTTTGAGTGCAGCCTTAATGGCTCTATACATTACAAAACAACAATTAAATAATAATTCTGAAGGATTTCACAGGATCCAGGATAAACCCAATCCAAGTGCCAAAGCTGGGTAGATTTTCCATTTGGTAATTAAATTTCAGAGGTCTATCACCAAATAATTGTAAATATTTGTAGCAGAATAGTCACAGTATTAACAAAGATCTTTTCTATATTTTAGCAAAATTACTACATTACAGTGAGCTCAGTCTCTGCTCAATACAGGCCCGTCAGCTCCTCACTAACACACACAAACAGATGGTCACAAGTAACAGCTGTTGTCTGTGACAGAGCAGAACTGATCCCAGGCAAAAACACATTAAACTCAATTTTCTTTTAAATGATTTGTGGAGTAAGTTACTTTATTGAAACCAGTGTTTTTGAAATCAAAAATCAGGGCCTACACATACAGTATATGGTGCCCTCTTGATTCAGTCAATGTGGAGACCATGGACTTGCATCAACTTTTGCTGAACAACTGAAATTGTTGTATCAAAATGCTTTGCACGCATATGTGTACCTTTAAGCCCTTGATTAACACCACCGATAAAGCAACAGACTGGCTGGACATTAACTACAGGTTCAACAAAAATTGATGACAGGTGAGATGTGGACATTAAACAACATTATTTTTTTTAAGTGTCAAAAGGCTTGCTGTTATCAAAATGTGAAACAAAATCTTCAAATATATCAGCTATTAAGAGATAGATAAATACTCAACCTACCTGAAACTTGCTGAGTGACTGACTGCTTCTGTGTGTGGTCAATGTGCCAGCCCACCAGGATATCAACTGTGTCCTGTGAAAAAAAAAAAAAAAATTACCGAATGAGGACCTACAGCTGGCATTAGCTCACATTTTCTGATCTAGCCACAAATCTAGTCACAAATACATGGTGCAATATCAGTCAACAAAAGCAAGATGGAGGAGCAGTGGCCTTTGAATATTCCTTTTTCTTTGCTTGTACAGTTCTCTTAGAGCTTTGCATTGAAGCTCTAACTGTAGCTCAGGTTCATCCTGGCTCCTCTGATCCTCCTTGAGATGTTCCTACAGCTTCATTGGTGTGCACATGTGGTAAATTCAGCTGATTGGACCTGATCTGGAAAGGCTCACACCTGTCTAAATCAGGTCCCACAGGTGACAGTGCATGTCAGAGCTCAAACCAAGCATGAAGTCAAAGGAACTGTCTGAAGACCTCAGAGACAGGATCCAAATGTCAAATGTCAAATGCCTGACAAATCTGGATCCAGGGTCCAGAAACATTTCTGGTGCTTTTAAGGTCCCAATGAGCACAGTGGATGCCATAATCTGTAAATGGAACTTTGGAACCACCTGGTCTCTTTCTAGAGTCTAAACTGAGTCATTAGGGGAGAAGGGCCTCAGTCAGGGAGGGGACCAAGAACTTGATGGTCACTCTGTCAGAGCTCCAGAGGTCCTCTGGAGAGAGGAGAACCTTCCAGAAGGACAACCATCTCTGCAGCAATCCACCAATCAGGCCTGTATGGTAGAGGGTCCAGACTGAAGCCACTCCTTAGTAAAAGGCCCCTGAAGGACTCTCAGACCAGGAGAAAGAAAACTCTCTTCTCTGATGAGACAAAGATTGAACTCTTTGGAGTGAATGCCAGGCATCATGTTTGGACGAAACCAGGCACCGCTCATCACCTGGACAATCCCATCCCTACAGTGAAGCATGGTGGTGGTAGCATCATGCTGTGGGGATGTTTTTCAGCATCAGGAACTGGGAGACCAGACAGGATTGAGGGAAAGATGAATGCAGCAATGTACAGAGACATCCTGGATGAAAAATATCCTCCATGATGCTTTTGACCTCAGACTGCCAAAGTGTGTCAACAAAGTGTTGAGCAAAGTCTGTAAATACTTATGTACATGTGGTATTTTTTTAATAAAATCGCAAAAATTTAAATAAACTTTTTTTTTCACAGTGTCATTTTGAGGTATTGTGAGTAGACTTCGGAGGGAAAAATAATTTTATTCTATTTTGGAATGAGGCTACACTATAACAACATGTGGAAAAAGTAAAGTGCAGTGAAGACGTTCCAGATGCACTATAGATGCAGACAAGCCGAAGCATGACGAGCCAGCCAGTGCTGAACTGGTCATGAAATAAACACGTCTGCTTTATAGAAGAAATGTGGATTCCAGTAGGACAACATTGTGCAAACTCTGCAAAGTTAAACTTGCAACATATTTTGGCATTATGACCAATTTGTATTAACATTTGAGAAGAGCCACTGCCTGCAATGTGGAAGTTACTTTTAATGCCTTTGTTAAGTTTGAAAATTTAAACCGTCTCTGTCTGCAATGCCATATTTTTTAATAGAAATACCTTGAGTCAATATAAGTACCACACTGCTTTTATCTTTGCACTTTGGTGGAAAGCAATTATTTTTAAAGTGAAAAAAAAGAATAAACCAAAAACAATAACTCAAATGTTTCCAAGTCTTTTCTTTGACTGCATGTCATTCATTTAGCAGTTCAGAAATATGCATATAAGGTAGATCAGAGGGATAAATAGATACTCCTTGCTGAATGGTTGCCTTTCTGTAGTCAGAGCTGTTACAGATGCAGGGTGTCCTCATGATCAACACAGGTCTCACTAAATGTACCCCTAAATGATGTGAAGTTATGGTAAATAGACATGTCACTGTTCAAACACTCACCCTGAAGTTTGTGCTGAAGACATGCGGATAGCAGCGAGCCACCTGAAGAATACATTTAACACTTTGACAAAGCAGCTCTGGGGTATCCACATTCTCCAGGATGGACTGCAAGTTGCTCATCACCAGCTGAAAAAGAACAAGTTGACAAAAAAAATCACCCACCTACTACTGCCCAAAGTGCTGTCTCCAAACACTCCACCAAACTGTTAGTATGGGAGCATTGTACGTTGAGAAACATTGTTCTTAAACTGTTGGACTATTTGCTCACGCAGTTGTCATTTTTTTTTAAATGTTAATGACTATTTGATTATCCAAAGATCATAACCCATCCTGATAGTCTCATTTACTTTTGCTGATCATGTGGCGGTATGAATATTAATCTTAAGGCTATCTGATAACCAGATATCAAACCAGCTCAAAATATCTTTGTAGCAAGCTCTAAATGGAGGTGAAGCCTCAATATGTGGTTACCTGCATGACATGAGAGAAAGCCTTCCTTTCTCCAGCAGCCTCCAATGCACGCTGTGCTGCCACCAGATACAACAGCTTCACTTCATCACGGCTGCATGTAGTGAACTTAAGAAAGAGCCACTTAAAGATGCGCTCAGCCTCATAGCTGAGCACAGTGCAGAGAAGACCCAGGCATGCTGCTGCATCTTGACGCAACTCCCACAGCAGCTTGCTGCTACACAAAACATGGGAAGAACAAGAATGTTAAGAGACCACTTAAGCAAATGCCAGGATAACTGCACTTTACACACTTACTATTTACAACTTGTAAAAAGAGTTACAGATGATGTTACCAGAACAGCCATCTGTTCCTGATTGTTAGTTAACAATAATCACCAGCACATCACTCACACAGGTATTCAAACAAACTGGCAGAGATGATGACAAATGACTTTGGCCTTTGTATTTAACATACTGATTTTTTTTTCTTTTTTCCTTTTTTAAAGTTTTGAATTGTATTCCTGAGGATAATTAAGGCTCATGCAACAAATCATTGTGAGGACCCGATTGTTATCACTGTTGTCACATTTTTCAGTTATTTTTTCTGCACTAAATCCAACATTTGGAGCCCTTACAATATATATGAAAAAGTCTTGAATTTTTGCATGTGCACCAGGCATGTTGAAAAATGTTTATTTATTGTTGCCAAATATATGAGACATTTGGCTTAACAGTGCCCTCAGTGGGCTAAAGGACCCAAGAGGTTTCACCAAGAAAGATGATATTTTGCATACATATTCAGCTCCCCTAGACTGGAAGAAATCAACTGTTTCAGAGTACAACCTTTTCAAAGAACCCTAGAAACAGAGGGCATGGCCTTGGTAAGACCTCAAAGTTGGGTGTTTCACCAATACACAAGAAGCAGTATTTATCCAAGCCAGGCATGCTACAAACCGATCCAATAGCAAAAGTTACTCCCCAGGCAAAAGCTCAGGATGCACTGAAAACAGGTCCCTGACCCACCACTTGAGAAACACTGCTTCAAGTTACAAATGCTTATTTCCTGATACATCATGAACACTACTGCAGATGAGAACTTCTCATAAGTCATAACCCTACCTACTGGACTAAAGCAGTACTGCAATGTACTCTGTTATAAAAACAAAAAAAAAAACATACATGCCTGCTGTATTTGCCTCGGTTTATCTACACTTATGGCTATTTGCTGAGCCCGATTCTGCTGCGCATACACGGCTGCAACAGGCACAGGGGCAGAGGTGCGAGAGCCCCTTTGCTGCTGCTTGCAAATTTCATATTCTAAGATAAGCCAGCACATGCCCTGCAAATGATTCACAAATGAATCTGTGAAACACAGCTTCCACTTACCTCTCATTCAAAATGTCATTCAAGGTGCTGAGGATGTTGTCCATCTGTTTGACCAGTATCTATATTGAGGAAATAACAAAGAGTGAAGACAGTCATCAGTAATTACTAGAGCTGCATGATTTTGGCAAAATTGTGCGATTGTGATTTTGACAAATAATAATGAGTCTACATGCTTTGTTATAAAGGAACATAGATTATTGGTAGTTATGAAATTGGTACTTCTCAATTTAATTGTACAACTCAATTGTACACTTTGAAAGTGTTTTTCAAAATACATCTAAAGCTTGGACAGGACTATTTTTTAAGCATGACAGTTCTGTTAATTTAAATGTAAATTTTAGTTTTAAATGAATTATCAAAAATGTGTTTTAGCCTAGTTGTTTGTTTTTTTCAGTATATTTTTTGTTGGAGCTGTAGACTGTTGATCCTGTGTTTCTGACACATACAAATAAGCAAAAATAAATTCTATTAATTGGAGTGTGGGTTCACATAAATTATGTCCCCCTGCATAAGTCAGTGCCCTGGTCGGGGGCACCCCAGTCTAAAAGGTCTGGACCTGCCCCTGCTTGAGAGCCGTACCTCGCTGCAGGTACGTTATGTTGTTCTGCTTGTTGATGGATTTATGCTGAACGGAGGGTTCAGCTCATGGAAAAGATGGAGTTACAGTGAGAGACAGGACTCAACTTTTCTCCAGGTTAACGTTAAACAACCTCTAAAGCATTTATGTCCATGCAGAGCACCGCTCTCTCTACAATGTGGATCGCCCATCGGCGTCCTGTCTCCCTCCCCACAGCCAATATTCTCAAATCATGATCATCCATATCACCAAAAGAGGGGAGCAGCATGTTTCACACATGACTTCTATTGTCATGGCCACGCTACACACTCACAGTCAGTGCAGCAGATGGGCGTCAGAGAGGCTGTGATGATTTTATACACACAGGCACACATTTAACCATTTAAATCACCAATCACAGCCTTTTGTCAGATTAAATAATTGCACATTCTCAAATCCCAACAGGCTACAGTGCATTTAACAGTGTTTAAGCCTTAAGGTAGACAGGGTTTTCTTAGATGATCTGAATAAAAGTATCAAAAATAAATCTACTGCAAGTGGGTTGATACACATGTGGTCTTAACTGGACCTGCTGTTTCCACACATGTAAAGGGCTGTTTACACTTTCTGCATGAACATGAGGTGGAAATGAGACTTGCAAGATCTGCACAAGAGAACACGTGTTGCTTTTATACTTTTTCAAACTCGGTGCAGCGTCCATTCCCAAACTGCAGGGGATGCTGCATCACAAACACACGTCTGCCATAGTTTTAAACTACAGAAGAAGTTGTTTACATGGTTTACTACATTTTTTTCTTCTACAAATTGCCCTTCTTTGCCAAGTTTGGACACAATTTCATGTCAGGAGTTGTTCATCAACCGGTTATCACGGTGATCTCTGTGAGATAAATCATGTTGGGGGTTTTTGAGCTGATTGTTCTAACATGTTCTGTCTGCCAATCGTAAATCTCATCCTTGTATATCAAAACTATTTCACTGTTACTCCAACATGACATGAGTTAGAGGGAATGCTCTGTTTGTGTCTTCCATGTGCTGTGGCCTCCTGATCAAAAACTCTGGTTCAAAAATTTAAATATATTCATGTCTGAAAATATTTAAATATAGATTTCATTATACACAATTTCAGAGAGTTCCCCTCCTACAAGAAGTCAAGCTTGGTTAAAGCACAGAAGATAACTAAAGGGGGGTACACACATAATGATTGTCGAGCTGTTTTTGTCCCGATTTTCCTCCTTCTCGACCAAGGACAGACGACACCCCGTTATCTTAAGTCTTATAAGGTTATCTTATAAAATTATCCTGTGGTCTGAGGTGTGTTAAGATTGAATTTGCCTCGATAATTGTATTCAAAATGAGTCAGGGCCAACAATCATAAATATTAAACTTGTTCAATATTTATGACCACAAATCTTTGTGTGTGGGGAAAAAGTGACACCCCCTGTGTTGTGACTCCTTGAGTTGTGACGTAGAATGGAATGTAGCCAATCAGGAGGTGAGTTAATGAGGAACGAGAAAGCAGACGTAAACAAATCAAGCATGGCTGACCTGACAGGGAAAGTTCAGTGGACCTCAGAATTGGAGGACCAACTCGGTGAGCTGTGGGAAGCCCGAGAATGTCTTTTCAATGTGTCTGACAAGTCGTACCACAACCGAAATGACAAGGACAAGAGTTGGCAAGAAATTGCCAGTGCCATGGAGATATCAAGTGAGCTAACATGTAGCTCGCTGCTAATCTTGTTCCAGCTGTTGTTGAATCAATAACAGCTTTAATCTGTTAAAACAGTTGACACAATGTAATGTTTATCTATCTGTGTGGGGTCTCTAGCAGATCAAAAAAAAATCACTTAAGATTTAGAAAATTATTATGTGTGTACCCCCCTTTAGTTTGTGGCAACATGAGTGACTTATGACATGAAATGAAAACTGAAACATCTTGACTGAATTAGAATTGTTTTGGGGTCATTCCATCTAAAAAAGGAGGGGAAAAGGAAACACAATCTCACCAATTTGCTCTCTCCATGGCTGATGAATTCTTTCAGCTGTTTGAGTGTGGCAAGCCTCCGGTCGCGATCATCTTCCCTGGAGACCCGGCGCAGGAGGTTGGCTAGCCGAGACTCCTCTGAGTGAGCCATTCCTCTGTCTGTAAAAACATCATCAGTAACATCACTTCAGCTAAACGGCCTTCTTAGGTCAGTACTGTTTAAAGTTGACCTATTTTTATAATCACTATATTTTTTATTAGTTTCTTTACCTTACAAAGAACAATAGCATGAAAAGAGACAAATGAATTGAAATTTGAATATGAAAAGTAAAATACGAAAAAGTCAGAGTATACAGAAATTCAGAACAAAATATAGACAGGATTGTTTGAAAAATAAAAGAATTGGCAGATAAGATGAAAAGCCAAGAGTCAATGGGAAATCAATTCCCAAGTTTTCCACAAAGGGATCTCTTATTTTGAAAATCAACTTCAATTATCATTTTATGGGTGCTTTGAATACTGGTTGATATTAATGTAAACACAAGTGATTTGTAGCAGATTACCCTGCAATTTCTTCATGTCCTTTGAAGTTAAACCACAGTTTCCATGCTGAAAAGGAGTCAAATCTGTCGTCACGTCATTGGGCCTCAACTCTTGCCCCATCGACTTCCAACCAAGTGTATTATCACAGACACCTTGACCAGCTTCATATCCACCTATAGGACACAAAGTATTTAAAGAAACAAATATTTAAAATTTGCAATAGCAGAAAACTGGACAATCTTTTAGTCTTAAAAATTTACAAAAACAACTTGAACTCTTTCATGGATGAATGGCTTTGCCTCATTACCCACATATTTATGCTGCCTCACTGAACAATAAATGTAAACAATTTCAAAAGTTTAAAATCACATCTGAAATAAAACCCTTCAAGCCACAACAGCCATTGTGTCATGATCATGGTAGTTATAGTTTGGTGGCTGAAACTAAATGTATAACTAAAATCGTTAATTCTTTGCTGGGACTGAATATTGGGCACATTAAGATGAAAATCAAAGCATGTTAAGGTATGCAAAATTGGAATTAAAGCATCAGATCAGATAAAAGAAAAGCAATCTATAAAAAATAAATGCTTCACAAAGTCTAAGTAGCTAACAAAACTCATCTTAAACTGTTCAGAGGAGACTGCGTAATTCCAGCCTTTATAGTCGAATTGCTGCAAACAAGCCAATACTAAGGGAGGATTACAGAAAGAACTGTTTGAGCCAAGAAACACCAGGAATTGAATTAGACCAGTGGAAATCTGCACTTTGGTCTGATGCAGAGAAGGGGAGTTTCTGCATGTGTGGATCCCACTGTGAAGCATGGAGGAAGAGAAGTCATGGAGTGGGGGTGCTTTACTGATCACACCGTTTGTGATTTATCTGAAAATTCAAGGTACACTTAACCAGCTGGTTTGTGCTCAATGGGACCATCGTTTGTTTTGAACAGGACAATGACCTCTGACACACTTCCAGGCTATGTAATGGCCAAATGACCAAGAAAGAAAATGATGGACTACTTCACAGATGAGCTGGCCTCCACAATCACCATCACCTGAAACCATATTAAGATGGTTTCCGATGAGTTGGACCACAGACTCAAAGAAAAGCAGCTAACAAACAGGGTTGGGGGAAAAAAAATCTTTCACAGAAGTATCAGGATTTATTGTTTTAGAATTTTAAAAATTCATTTTTTCCCCCCAAATTTAAATCCTTCATTTTAGTCTTTATTTTTGAAAACAAAAAACATAACTGCTTTTCTCCAGCAGAGAGCAAAATGTTTTTCTTTGACTATCTAATAACATGATCATCTTAAAAACTGACTCATGTGATGTTCAGTTTTGGGGAAAGGTGGCTCCTGTAGACATTAGGGCTGTCACTTTTTCAAAAAATCAAATTCGATTAAATATAAAATAACACCTTAGTCTTTTGAATATATTCAAATATTAGAACGTCTTCAAGACTGTTTGAAAACCATTCCACTTGACTACCTCATAAAGCTGATCGAGAGAAGGCTAAGAGTGCAAAGCTGTCAAGAAAAAGGTGGCTATTAGAAAAATCTAAAGTTTACAATATATTCTAGCTTGTTTAACATTTTTATTATAAAATTCCATGTGTTCTTTAATTATATTGATATCTTCAGTACTAATGTACCATTTAGAAAATAATAGGAAAATACAGAAAACCAACTAAATAAAACGGTGTCCAAACTTTTAGCTGCTACTGTAAATGGAAAGAAATTTCACACAACACCTTATTAAAGAGTAGAATCTTAGTTAGACACATCCCAACTTTCTTAGATTTTATAAGACAAGATGTTTTTCCAGAACAACTGAGAAAAAAATGAATTGCATTTGCCCTTTTGACTTTCTGTAAGTATGCTAATATGGCTAGAGAGCTCACCCTCTTCCTGGTGTGTGTCTTCGGGAGCGTAAGCATCGCTGTGCACCACTGGCTGGTCAGGGCAGGTGGAGGGTAACGTGTCATACAGCACTGCTGGACCAAGCTCTCTGGATTTTACTTCGTTTTGGCTGGATGACAGATTGTCTAATCTGGATACATAGACAGACAAAAAAAAGATTGTTGCACAACTTTGAAGCATGTAATTGCTTAGATAAACATCAGACTCCAAAGCATATGAAAAACAGATCAACACTCGTATATTTTTAAGCTGTTTAGTGAATAAAAAAAGTAGTTGATCAAGACGCACACAAGCCCTGTTTCCACCAAGCAGTCCAGTTTGGATCAGTACTGTTTGGTACGGGTCAAAACAGTAAAGCCTGATCCTGCTGCATTTCCACAGCCAACCGTAGTGGTGCAATGGATCATTGTTGATCTGTGATCCGTGTGGATGCCTCTCCACGGTTAGGCACACATGTTGTATGTGTTCACGTGAAGACCACATGTTCAGGCCCCATTTATACCATAGACTGTCTATAGAATGGACAGCATGGCGCCGCCTTTTACCACTGTACGGTTTTGAAGCCAAAAAAACTCCGTCACGGGAGCCGCCGTGAATCTGCTAGAATCTGCGCTGTAAAGACTTACGAGGAAGTCTGTGAAAATCTGAGTGGAAAAGGGTGACAAAAATATATTTTTTTTTTACTCAGACCACCTAATCTCTTCTTAACTGTCCAACCCGATGCATTTTATTATTCCTGAATAAACTAAACAAGAACGGTAGCTGTCAATCATCATTAAACGAGATGTAAAACCCCCTTTTTAACCTCTAATAACTGATAAAAAAGAAACATTACAGAAAAAGGGGACCTGAACCCAAAGCAGCCCAATAATATCTAAATATCACCACAGCATATGGATGAGAGAAATGTTTCTACTAGGTGTAATTATTTTTAAAGTTCAACCACATCCCATCTGGAATGAATAGAGAGGCAGAGTTTTGTCTTTTACTGCAGCCAGCCACCAGGGGGAGCAGTTGTTGAGGCAACCTCAGTTTGAGCCAGCGAGATGACTTCCATTTTTTTTTTTTTTTTTTTACAGTCTATGGTTTATACGATAACGGTATCAGGGTGAAACGCAAAAGTTTTGTTGCATTTTGTCCTCTTGTTTATACAGAAACGCAGTTTCAGCCGACCTAAAAGGCAACTTTTTAAAACACCCTGGAATTTTTCTGAAAAGCTGCAGGCTACTAAACAGCAACCTTGCATTTTCAGTGGAAACGCTGATGTCACGGTCCGTTTTATGTGTGCACATTCCACTTTCGTTGTGGGAACTTTTGCGAACCAACAACAATAATAGTTAAATTGCGGACTTATCGGGTTGTTGCTTGTGCTGCTGAATCTGCTGACTGTCTTTAACTAAATGTTCATCTGTTGCTCCACTTCTGCACTCAGATAACACACATTTAACAAATACACCAGACTATCAGCCAAAGTCTTTTCGGCGGCAGACTATAAAAAGACTCTACAGTTATATCGCCACCCACAGGCCTTGTATGCATACTACAGCATTTTCAGTCGCTCAGCGTTTCCATGTGAACACAGATTTTTTTTCCCTTTTCGAGTGAAACGCTGTGAAGCGTTGTCGTATAAACGGGGGCCAAAATCTATCTATTAGTCAAGTGCAGTGATAGTAATGGCTAGAAAGAGACAAGCACATGCGCAATTTATTTGCATGCAGTCGTTTGCACTGACTGCAGCTGAGAGGGACTGCTGCGAATGAGGAGGACTGGTCTGTGAGTGTTTTGGATAGGGGAGGGGGCCACGGCAGTAGGCGAAGGGAGACTAGAAGTTGTAAGTGATAAAGTCACTAAGTTGGCAACACTGCTGCTCACAACATCACAGTGGAGTGGGAGAAGAGGAGCCCTGTGCTGCAGGGACACCCCCTCTATGAGAGTCACACAGGCACTAATCTGGCACAGGTACTGACAGAAGCAGTGGCTGAGTGTAAATGATGGAGCCATCCGCTGCACCCCCTAGCCAACTGTGCCCTTCTTGGTAGGCAGCATGTCAGCCAGATGCTGATAGTCGTGTCAGCTATGTAACAGTAACCAAACAATAATACCAAGGAAGGTCTGCACCTCTGCAGTTGACCATGGAACGCTGTTTCATGACACCATTTTCCAAACAAAAGAAAGTTATCGTCACAAAAGTCATCTGTAGATTTAAACATAGGAGGGTTATGTGTTGTTCTTTATTACAGCTGTTGCACGGGAAGTGACGATTCTTTCAACCAATCAACAGACTGCAGTGTTTCTAGCTCCACCTTCTGGGGTCCGATCAGTATATCTGGCACCCAACAGAAGGGTACTAAAAAGAGGGATAGTACAAGTAGTAACAAAATGCATGCCGTACCGAGACGAACCAAACTGAACCGCTTGGTGGAAACAGGGCTAGAAGATTGAAAGAAAGAGTCTGTAAGGTCAATAATGTGGCAAAATGGAAGAGGATAGTGGACTTATAAAACACATCCATGCCTCAGCTCAAATGTGTAGGAAGGTGTTGGATTTGGTTTGCTTGTTGCTCAAGTTGTGGCTCTTCCTGCCTGCTGTTTTCTTCAAGTGATGGCGAGGACAGAAAGCTGTTCTAGGTGCTGCTGTTTGTCACAGCCACTACACCCCTTTCATAGGTCAGCAAATACTAACATTTGTTAGGTCCTTTGAAATTCGAAGAAAGACACAAGTTTATGTCTTTTGCAGGCAGACAGACAGGGAGCTGAGAAGAGAGACAGATGGACTGGCCCTGTTCTATTTTTTGTAAGTCCAGTCCTGCAGACCCACTGATGCACTGGGCAATGACCAACAGTAATGAAATTAACAACACAAGTAAGAATATTAATAAAACAAAGACAGAGTATACACTTTCTACAGAAACACAGCACCACATACTTTTGGAATATCAAGGATACTTTTGAGGAAATGTCTTTTAATTACATAATATTTTTTGGAAAATACGTCCTTTACTTTGCCTTTTGATACTATAAACCACAGGCCAATCTGATCTGTGGTCAGTGACTTTGTACCAGCACAATGTGCATGTTAGAATTTAAGCTAAAAACTCAACCACTTTGTGCGACCATGAGTTCATTTTTTGTTGCTATGATGACTAAATATAATGTGATTTCTTTTTCACTGGTGTCTATCAAAGTTCAAAATTCCAGCGTTGTAACAACATTATGATTCTGTGACTCTTGGGAGCATGAAATCATGATGTACAAATCACACTGACCACCAGTTGATTCATTTCCCTACAAATGGTCCAGTTTGGCACAGTGAATCTTGACTTTTCTTGTGTTTAACCACAAACTACACGCTTTCACTTTTCAGTGCTTAACCTTACAATGGATTATTACGATGCTCTCTTGCCGTATATTTTTTTAATTAGTATTATTAAAAATAACAGCAATAAACTTCTTTCATCGTTCCTCCTTAGAGAGTCGAGTCACCGTTTTACATATCATCCAGGGGGTGAACATTGTGAAAACCCTGAGATTGCCAGCCTATTTAACCAGTACATGTTTTAGATTATATATGCTGTCATTTCAGATAGGAAAAGACAATGATCACTCAGGAAACTTTTTGCAGAATTTGGTATGCATGATGGTAAAATGGATGGACAGGAAACAAAAACATTTTTGACTAGAGAAATGCAGCATCTGCATACATTATTGCTCATATTTTTAAATAAGCCTCCAAAGCAAATGCATGAGCCAATGCTTAGTATGTCAAAATGAATTTTCTGCTTAATGATTTTATTTTATTTTTTAATGTAATTAAATCAGATTTAATCAGAAACAGGAGGGGGGTCCTTATTTTTACACAATGCTTCCATTCCACACCTTGCACATTTATTTTGTAAAATTTGGATTTTCGAGTCAATGATAACATAAGTTATGTTAGACCAAAAAAAGCTGTAATCAATGCAAATTATTAACATAAAGGTGCAGTTTCGATGCCCCTCTCACTGTTCAACTGGTGTCTTTGTTGAGCACATTTCTTTATTCAAACTGGTGCACAATTAATAATATAGAAGTTAATTTTTGCATTAGGAAAGGAACTATTGAGGCGCAGGAGTCAATTCCTGGTTCTATCACACTAGCATAAGTGGTTTAAATAGCATAGCTAGAGTTAAACGGAGCAGTAATCAATATGACAGAGAACCCGGTGCTCCCTATGAGCGTTGTCCACAGCTCAGCTAGTCAGAATTGTTTACACCTGTTGTGAAATGAAAACGTTGACACATGTTCTGGGGGTCTTCAGAGGGTTCGAAAGCACTGAGAACTGATTTTGTGTCTTCAAACTGTGAGCTCTGAGAGTTTCTATACATAAACGCAGAAAGAGAAACTTAACGCTCTAATAGAAAGCATACATACCGACAAAGAACAATCAATGAAGAACTTCTTTGATTAAGAGTTGGAGAATGTAGTTGATAATGATAAAGTTGGGTGGCGTCTCTCCTGTTAGCTGGTTATCGTTAGCCAGTGCGAACAGTGTCGTGGTAATGCTAACATTGTATCATCAGAATTTGACATTTTGAGATGACCAACCGTTTCAAACTACACACGTTTACAGTCAGCTCTCGTCACCCTTGTTTTCACTGATGTGGACTTGTTTCTCTTGGTAACAATTAGCCGTTGGAGTACTCGAATTAGCGATCTTAAAGTGTAAAGCGTGTCAGTGCTCCTCCAACATATCGAGCTAAAGTTAGCGCCGGGCTCACCAGTTCGTCAGGCGGGCTTCTGCTCAGTAAACCCTAGCCAAAATGGTTAAGCATTTTGTGTTATATGAAAAGCTTTAAAACGCTTTGTTTTAGAAGACAATACACACTGTGATACTGTCAACATTGCTGGACTATACTGCCAACAAAACATAAAAAGCAGGACACCATAGGCCTATAGAATCCCCGATTTTCACCAACCAACACGTCTCCGAAAAAGCAACACAAACCTGGACTGCCAGTCATTCCAGGGTGGCTGCAGTTTGTGGGCGCCGCTGAGCCGAGACCCCGAGGCTTTACGGCTCATTACCTTTTGGAGAGCAGCATGTCCCACTGGCAGTGGTACCAGTATCTTTCGTCTTGTGTTTCTTATACTGTTATGTGTTTCGAAGTCTGATAAATTGGCTAGCAACTGGAAATCCCTCGAAGAGCTAGCATACGGTAGGGCTTCTTCTTCGTGGAAATTTTTTTGTAACTAGGATCCTTGACATTTCTTTGCTGCCATCTACTGAATAATTGTTGCTATCACTGCTTCGATTTGACAGCTCATTTTTCCCCTTTACATGTCGCACATAAGAGGCAGAGTTTTTAAAAGAGTTTTATTAACTTTTAGGTCACTTTTCCCACAACCATTTCACTGAGTGGGCTCGGGGGAACATGTTTATTTTTCACTAGAGGGTGTTAATACGTGTATCAAATTCTATGGTGCATCCTGAATTGCATAAAAAGTCCATCAAACTGAAGTACTGTCTTGTTTCATTTTCTATGCAACTAGCATACAGTTAGTAAGGTGATCATCATCAGGGCAAAACTCTAACAGTTTTCACTTCCTGTATTCTACTGAACATGTGACCTCTCTAGTTAAATACAACCCCAATTCCAGTGAAGTTGGGATGCTGAGTAAAACCTAAATAAAAATAGAATACATTTGTACAATTTTCAAATCCTGTTTAACCTATATTCTATAATCAGTTGAATACACTACAATGACAAGATATTTATTGTTCAAACTGATAAACTTAATCTTTTTTTTTTTTTTTTTAATATTCATTCAATTTGATGCCTGCAACAAGTTCCAAAAAAGTTGGGAAAGGGAACATTCCACAGGTGAACATGTTAATTGGAAAAAGGTGAGTGTCATGATTTAAAAAGTTTAAAAAGAGCATCCCCGAAAGGCTCAGTTGTTCACACACTGTGAAGCACTGCGTGAGCAAAAAGTCCAACAGTTTCAGAACAATGTTTCTCAATGTACAGTTGCAAAGAATTGATGGATTTGATCATCTACGGTCCATAATATCATCAAAAGATCCAGAGAATCTGGAGAAATCTCTGCACGTAATATAAGCAACAAGGCTGAAAACCAACATTGAATACCCATGACCTTTGACCCCTCAGGCAGCACTGCATTAAAAACCAACATCATTGTGTAAAGGATATTACCACATGGGCTCAGGAAGACTTCAGAAAACCATTGTCAGTTAACACAGTTCATCACTACATCTACAAGTGCAAGTTCAAACTCTACCATGCAAAGACAAAGACATATATCAACAACACCCAGAAACACCGCCGGCTTCTCTGGACCCGAGCTCATCTGAGATGGACTGATGCAAAGTGGAAAAGTGTGCTGTGGTCTGACGAGTCCACATTTCAAATTGTTTTTGTAAATCATGGATGTGGTGTCCTCCAGGCCAAAGAGGAAAAGGACAATCTAGATTGTTCTCAGGTCAAAGTCTCAAAGCCAGCATCTGTGCTGGTATGGGGGTGTGTTAGTGCCCATGGCATGGCTAACTTGACCATCTGTGAAGGCTCCATTAATGCTGAAAGGTACATACAGGTTTTGGAGCAACATATGCTGCCATCCAAGCCACGTCTTTTTCAGGGACGTCCCTGCTTATTTCAGCAAGACAATGACAAGACACATTCTGCACATGTTACAACAGCGTGGCTTCATAGTAAAAGAGTGCAGGTACTAGACTGGCCTGCCTGCAGTTCAGACCTGTCTCCCATTGAAAATGTATGGCACATTATGAAGAGCGAAATATGACAGAGACCCCGGACTGTTGATCAACTGAAGTTGTTCATCAATCAAGAATGGTAAAGAATTCCACCTCCAAAGCTTCAACAATTAGTGTCCTCAGTTCACAAACACTTATTGAGTGTTGTTAAAGGAAAGGTGATGGAACACAGTGGAAACATGAGCCTGAACCCAGCTTTTTAGGAACATGTTGCAGACATCAAATTCAAAATTAGGGAATATTTGAAAGAAAAAAATAACTGAATAGTAAATATCTTGTCTTTGTAGTATATTGATTTGATTTTAGGTTAAACATAATTTGCAAATCATTGTATTGTGTTTTCATTTACGTTTCACACATCACAACTTCCATAGAATTGGGACTGTATTAACATCTAAGGGCATGCAGCCAAAAGAGGGGCTGCATGTTCATTCTACTGGAGGTTTAGCCACCTGTTGGGCCTTTTTAGACGTATCTCCATTAAGGTAATTTGTGCAGAAGCAAGCTGGGCATCTCCATACACCTTTGCTAGGTTTCACAGGCCTGATGTTACCACTTCTCCTGTAGCTCACTTAGTGTTAACTATGGCTGAGACCCTCTAGGTCTGAATGTGGGTTTAAAACTTCTGCTCGTAGCAAGAATAGATTTTGGAATAACTGGCAGTGTAATGTCATCCCCCTTTATAGGAGTAGGGTTTCCACCCTCTCTGCCACTGACATGCTTGATTCAAGCCAGTCACGACTGGTGTCATGAAATAGGAGCTTCTGATTAGGTCACCGTGGAGGTGTTCCCAATGTGAGACACTCAATCATGCTATTCAGAAAATGTGGATTATGCAAGTACTCTAAATTTCTTGAGGATAAATTTTGTGACGTTATACTATATTTCACTTTATTGTAAGACCATAACCTAGTAGCCAAGTTTTGCACAGTGTGTAATTACACAATATTATGTAATATACAAAAAACTGCATTCGGATCTACTTTTCTAATAGACACTAAATGATCTTTATTTGTATATGTAAACCCTCTATGCATCTGTGAGGGGCACACCAAAACTTCCTGACAAAAGATAGGACTCTGTTAAATCCATCTGGAGTGGCTCTGAACGGTTTAAAAGTTTTTGACAAACTGTAATGGATCACTTCCTGTAGGGAAGGAAAACACAATGTATCTCATTTAGGCATACAGTATGCTTTAAGATTTGTGAGAGCCAGACCTCCTTTCTTCCTGTGTCAGTCTGAGGTGTCTTGAATTCTAACCTTTTACCAGCCCAGATTAGCCAAAGTATTTGTTTGTCCCAAGTTGTAAAGTGAGATTCTGGGACTCTGATTGATAGTGATAGGAAAAGATAAGGCAACCTTTGCAACACATTAGTTTTTACCATCACAGTTTTTGAGCTGAAGTTCAAAATGTATTATTGACTTTACTTCCCGTTCTAAATTATATTTCTGTCTGATTAACTCACTTGGTTTATGATTCAGAGAGTGTACCTGTTTTTCATGTTAAGTTTATAGCCAGATAGCGTACCATAGTCTTATTAAACCAACATGAGTATAGAGAGGGTTTTATTTGGATCATGGAAATGTCTTCAGCAAATAATCCTTTTCCGTTCCTCCCTTGCTATAATGACACCTTTAAGTTTTTTGTTTTTCTGAAGGGTTGAGCTAAGGGTTTCTATGAACATTGCAAATAAAGAAGGACTAAGTCAGCTGCCCTGACCAGTTCCTTGGAACAGTTTAAAACTAGTTGTCAGTTGGCCATTAATTGTGATTCTGGCCCTTGGGTCTTTGTATCAAGATTTTAATACATTTAATGAATTGGTTATTGGTGGACAGCAGTAGTTCAGTCCATGGGGGCTTGGCCTGGCGAGTGGAGGGTTGCTGGTTCAAGTGCCAGCATGGGCCAAAAATGTGAAATTGGGCTGATAGCTGGAAAGTTGTCAGCATGGTTTCCTGGGCACTTTCGAGGTGCCCTTAAGCAAGCAACTGTACCCCCAACTGCTCTGGGTACACACTGATGGTGCAGCTCCTTCACTCTGCTCTCAATCAGTGGATGTTTCTGTGTGCATAGTGCTGTTTGTGCATGTGTGTGTAAATACAGCATGATTCATTCAGAGTGAAAATTTGAATTTCCCCCTTTCCCCAAGGAAAATAATATAATAATATAATAATAGAATATCTTCTTCTTCTTCTTCTTCTTCTTCTTCTTCTTCTTCTTCTTCTTCTTCTTCTTCTTGAAGCCCTGGTGGAAAAAGCTGCTCAACAGTCTGGTGGAGCGGGCCTGGAGGCTCAGGTACCTTTTCCCTGAAGGCAGGAAACTGAAGAAAGTGGGAGGTGTCACAAGCAATTCTGATGACTCTGCTGGTGAGGCAGATGTGAAAAATATCCGTCAGGGAGGGCAGAGGAGCACAGATGATCTTGCTGGTTGTGTTCACTATGTGCTGCAGAGTCTTTCGGCAGGAGACAGTGCAGCCTCCATTCCCCACAGTGATGCAGCTAGTGAGGACTCTCTCAATGGTAGCTTGGTGGAAGAAGCACATGATAAGGGGTGGGACTAGTGCTCTCCTTAGTTTGCAGAGGAAGTAGAGACGACTTTGGGCCTTAATGGCCAACAATGTGGTGTTTTAAGTCCAGGAAAGTTCGTCCGTGATGTAAAAGTCCCAGGAACATGGTATTGCTCACCCTCTCCACAGCAGTACCATTGGTTGTCAGGCCCACCACCGTTGTGTCATCTGCAAACTTGACAATGTGGTTGGAGCTGTAGGTGGGGACACAGTCTTGGGTCAGCAGGGTGAAGAGCAGCGGGCTGAGCACACATCCTTAAATAATATAAATATACTTATTTATTTAAAATAAATAAATAAAAGAATCCATATTATACCATATATCCAGCACCCAAAGGCGCTACAGTGGGTTACTGCATGAGGGACAGGCAGGATACCTGTCCATGATATATCCAGGGTGGTCCTATTCTAGGCCATAGCCTAGCCCAGAGGGGGCTACCAGTTCATGGTAGGTCCCCCTGAATATCCTGCCTCACACTAGTCTAGGCTTGACTTGACCTCTACATAGGCTGGAGTTCCCACCACATCACCAGCCAGTCCACCAACCTGTCCACCAACCTGTCCACCCAGTTCGGCTCCCCAGTCCTCCAGAGCAGTCAACCCAGTGTCTGTAACTATAGTCTGGACAACCAATTAACCAAATAAATGAAGAATCAGTAAAATAGACAATCAGAGTCCATCACAAAAATGACAATACAAAAAAAAATGCATATGAGCGATACGAAAGTAGATTATGAGTAAGAAAATGAATGATAAAACAATAACAGAAGAATAAATAAATAAATACAAATAAATTTAAGATTAACTTTTAAAAAGAAAAAAGAGGGTGGGGGCAGTATCAAGTATTACTATAATACAATGACAGCAAAAGGATCATTTTTAAAGTGACTTTCTTCCCCCCCCCCATCTATCTTATTAAACATCATAGTGTGCTGATTCCTGGGCGGTGGAGCTCTCTCCCCCGCCCTCCTCTGTTCCTGGGTTCCCGTGGAGGCTACCTGCGCACCGGAGGCTTATTAGTAATCAGCGGCGCCAGCTTTTTAAGCCCTGCTCAGAGGGAGGATCGGCGCCAGTAGATTCCTGCATGTCTAGCGGTATATGGCCAAGTATCGTGCATGCACCTTTTGAGAATCTGAGCTTGTTTACAAGCATACCCGTTACTAACTCCTGTGTCTCTTTATTTTTTCCAGTGCCTCCTCGAGTTCCTCCTTCAGCCTCCCCTCTCATGCACACTCACTCAGCCATAACTCTCTCGTGATCAGCCTTACTCACCTGTGGACACCACTTCTCGGGATTCCGGACTTCACTCCCCACTCCCTCTTCCTGATAATAAAACTCTTTAAACTTGCCTTTTCACCTCCGCCTCGCTTCTGGGTCAGCGAACTAACAGCTGGTTAACCTTAACCATCACACATAGTCAGAGTAATTTGGTTTTATCTGTATTTCAGTAAAGAAACTGATAATACTGTTAGCTGAGAGGAGATAGTATGAAGAGACATGGAAGAGGGAAAGAGGAACAACAAGTACACTTAATGGGTACCAAGAGCACTAAAATGACGATAGCAATAATTGTTAAGGAGGCTGATTTTCATAGTTCTGTTTGTGGTATTGGTTTGAATGATTTTTCTTTTAGTTGAAGTAAATTAAGATTCTGTTCCAAGTATTATTAGAGACTGGCATATTTTCCCATCATTGAGCAGATTTTTTTTTGTTGAGATGTAATGTATGAGAGAGTTGACCCAGTTGGTGATGTGGATTGAATTTTTAGTTTTCAAATTATGGAAGATTTTTTTCTTTGCGATAGCAAGAGAGTCCGAAAATCTGAAAGGAAAAAAACTGCTTAGGAACACTGGGCACACAACTATCGTCTCAACTTCCCGGAGACTCCACAAAAGCAGCTCTGATGGCCTCAACACTGACATTCACAATGATGTACTGTCATCTAACGGTCCTCCTTCAGCCGCTAGCTCCTCTGGCAGTCCACTAATGACTGTTGCTTGCACAAGACAGCAGAACCAGAGGATGAAGACTGCTGACGGCAGACTGCTGAGCAGACTGCTGCCGCCCTTACGGAAATGGTGGAGCCGGAGGATGCTGCGGCAAACACTGCCGCCAGCACTCTGACGGAGCTAGAGCTTAAAGCCACAAGTGTAGCTAGCAGTCTTGCTGCCGCCTTGATGGAAACGACTGAGCCGGAGAAGAGACTAACGAACCACGCCGTTAGCCTACCAACAATCCCCTTTCAGCCCACAGATTTCAACTTTCCACCCAGGCGTTTTGGAAATGAAGGCTTTTCAAGATCGTTTAAGTCAAGATGGTTTCAGCAATGGATATGCCTTCATTATGATATAGAGACTGACAAAGCATTATGTTTCACTCTGCTGCAAAGAAGCTCATTAGTGAGAACCTAACAAGAGCTGACAGAACATCTGTAAGGAGTGGCTTTTCGAAGTGGCGAAAGGCTGTGGAAAAATTTAGAGTCCATGAAAAATCAAGCTTTCATCTCAAGGCTGTAAGCAAGATTTCCGCATTACAGTTCATTCCAATGAATGCTTTGTTGTCAGACATAGTGGCAAAAGAACAAAACTGTGCTAGGATGGTTCTGGAGCTTATTTTCAGGTCAATAAAGTTTTTAGCATGCCAAGGACTTCCTCTGAGGGGCCACTGTCACCGTGATGGGGTGCTATGGCAGCTTGCTTTTGACACTGTACAGAATGAAATAAGTGAAAACTTTTCCCATGCTGTCCAGTGCGTGACTACTATGGGCTTACAGCTGGTGGACATCGGGTCATCTGAGCAGTTTGCAGAGTGCTCTTTTGGGGTTTTATAATGCTCCTGACAGCATCAAAACCCTTTTCACTGCATCAAAGACATCATCTCAGGACTGAACCATCCTCTGGAAAAACTACAGGGATACTGTTTTGATGGTGCCCATAATATGTCAGGTCGCTTCTTTGGGGTACAAGCAAGACTCAAAGAGAAATGTCCAGGTTTGTTATTTCTACACTGCTGTAACCATGCTCTTGATCTGGTGCAACAAGAAGTGGCACGGGAGGTGTGCCTTGTAGCAGATGTGCTGAACTTTGTGCAAAGTATTGCCACACTCATCAGAGTTAGCAAAGCACAAAAACATGTTTCACTCTGTTTTTGGTGACGATGACTCTGCCTGCAACATTCTGGGCCTGACTGGTGGTGTGTGAAGACAAAAGCAATAACACGGATTTGAGGCGCCTATGGACTGCTTTTGGAGACATTACAAACACTGGAACAGGATGCCAGTGTTCGTGGTGAAACAAGGGCTAAAATCAAAGGGCTGCTAAAATAAGCTTTAAAAAGAAAAACTGTCTTTGGGCTGCTTTGTTGTGAGGCATTCTTCGGGCCCTGTGAGGCTGTGGCCAAAAGTCTGCAGAGTTCACATGCAAGTCAGTACATAAGAACTCTCAAAGAATGCATACAGGCTCTTAGAGAGGAGAGCACATTGGACAGTATTTTGGCCAAAACAAAAGCTTGTGCATTAGCACACAACTTGAAGATGCCATCTAATTCAAGCAGGACTAGCAGGACTAGCAGGACATCTCCTCACCTTCACATCACAATGGCAGCTGAGGGCTTGTCAGAAAAAAGAGTTGTTGTGGCGACAAGATTTTTTCCAAGCATTTGACCTGGTGGTATCAGAAATAGAACGCAGGTTTGATCAAGCTGCAATGGCTATTTTTGCCAAGAGGGAGCAAGTGCTGATCGATTCCTCAAAGGGGGCAGTTTTTACAGGGGCTGACCTGACATCCTTGCAGTTCACTTATATGGATGAAACACTTGCAGCTGAGGATGCTGTGGGACTTTACCAGACATGAAACACTCAGCACGATACAGTAACTTGGACTTTTTATGTCACACTCCATCCACAAACAAGGGGACTTTTCAAAGAGGTGGAAAAGTTGCTTCACTTATGCTTTTGTTTACCAGTGTCTACAGCATCATCTGAGAGATCTTTCTCCGCTCTTCGCTGCTTGAAGACATGGCTTTGCAACAGTGTAGTACATGTACATGGCACTTCTGCATGTTCACAAAGACATTTTGAATGAAATAGATGTACAGGACCTTATGAAAGAGCCCATCAAAATTACTCCAGAGCGCAAGTCCACCTTCGGAATGCTTTGATGTTTGAAAGGTAAGACACTGTTTTTCTTATAGATTTACTGCAACTTTGTATGTCACCGTTTCAAACCAGCCACTGAGCTGTTGTTTTTCTGCCCTCCTCTCTCTCACTACCTCCTCTTGCTCCCCCCCCCTCACTTTCCTTCCTTTCTCTTGCTTTCCCTCTTGCTCTCTGATACATACCGCACTCCTTTGATGATTATGCTGGAGTTTTTAAACAGCAACAGTTGTTTTAAATACTGTGTCTGATGAAAGATTTGTGAGGATTTGGCATTTTTGATTTTTTATGTATTTGTTGAGAGTCTGTAGAGGCAAAGTTTGTGTTTCAAAACTGCCCTTGGAGTACAGAATGCTTTTGGCTTTTCCTTTAGCCTTTGAGGTTCTTTGGCTTAAATCATTAAAGATATCTGTTGTTTGAGGGTAATGGGCTCAAAGTCAGATGAATAATAGGGTGACCAAACATCCTGTTTTCCCAGGACATATCTGTTTTCATGTTCTGTCCTGGCCATTCAGCTTGATTTTTTATAAATGTCCTAGTTTTTTATAAATGTCCTAGTTTCCTAGTGCCCTTCCAGCCCCTCTATTTATGACAGTCAATCTAGATTCTAATCTTATCAAACAAACAAAGCTGTTGTAAAAGCAGTCTTTATTAGCACTGGACTCACCCCTTTACACACTATAAAAAAAAGCAGTCGTTCCTCGACACTGAGTATACGTTCTGCTTCTTTGGAGAAATGATCGGTAAAACTATTTGCACACTCTTTAAATGCCTTTTGATTTTTTTAGTTGTTGCTTTAGTGATAAGTAACAGCGTTCTGATATGGCTTAACACCCAGCGCATTCCATCGTGCCCTGCTCATTGGGATAACTCGGACCAACCTGTGATCCACAATGAGCGCAGTGTTGTATTTGCTGACCTCTCATTGGAAGAGATTCTACAGGTGCGTGACTATATGTCCAAGATCCATGGGATGAATATCTCATTTGAGCCAGCTTCACCTCCTTCAGCTGACTACTTGTATATGATTGAACTCTCCCTGCCAAAAAAACAGGAGGTTTTGGACTATTTGGATTCCAATGGACCAAAACCAGCAAGAGAGGCAACTGCAGTAGTGTTTCATGGCAGTAAGAACAACATAAAGGAATATTTGGTTGGTCCTCTGCCCAACCCATCCTACCACAGAGATGTCACTGTTGAGAGATACAAAAGGGAGATCCCCCTAACTGCACGTCCAGTTCATTTTGGAGAATATGTTCTTCATCAAATTTTTCTGCAAAATAGGCTTAAACCAGTAAGTACACTCATGAAAGAAAGCTTTGGTCTTACTCTACCATCATTGCAAGTTTACTATGACAGCATGCCCAGAGGGGTCAAGTCAGGAGACAGACAGACGTGGATTTCACTTTGTCGAAACGAGGAAGGCTTTTTTCTCCATCCAGTGGGTTTTGAAATTTTAATAGACCACCAAAGCACGGATTTTTCATCCTGGCGTATAGCAAAAGTGCTCTACAATGGTCAGTACTTTAACACTTTAGCAGAACTGAAGCAGCAATACGAAGCAGGGACTGTGAGGAAAATCATCTACAAACCTGTGCCAAACTATGCATCACTCAAACCCAAGAAGAGACCAACAGGTGCTGGACCCCAACAGTTTTATGTTCAAGGCAAGCGATTCAGTGTGGAGAACAACAATGTCGTGTACCTTGACTGGAGCTTTGCTTTTGGTATGAGCACCCTCAGAGGTATGAGAGTATTTGACATACAATTTAGAGGTGAGAGGATCATCTATGAGCTGAGTATCCAAGAAGCCATGTCAGTCTATGGATCTCTCACACCAAATATCATGCTCACCAAGTTCCTTGATGGCAGCCTTGGCATTGGTGCATATGCCTATGAGTTGGTCAAGGGGGTTGACTGCCCTTTATCTGCCACCTACATAGACACCGTCCACTTCAAGGATTCTGGTGTTCCACGCCGGCTCAGAAACTCCATTTGTGTCTTTGAACACAACATGGGCCAGCCTCTGCGGAGGCACTTTTCTGAGATTGCCTACAAAAGTTATGGAGGACTAGCTAATAGTGCCTTGGTGCTAAGGACAATTACAGCAATAGGAAACTATGACTACATATGGGACTTTGTCTTTTTCCAAAGTGGCTCAGTGGAGGCAAAAGTGCACGCCACAGGCTACATTGCATCCTCTTTTAAATTCAACAATGATTTTAGATTTGGTCATCAAGTGGCAGAGAATGTTACAGGAAATATCCACACCCATTTCATTAACTTCAAAGTGGATCTTGATATTTTGGGTGAGTCTTAAAGATTATACAGATATATTGCACACATATAATTGAAATTTACATATAACAATTATGGATATTTAAACGAAATTTGCTATATTGAAAAAATAAAGGTATGACTAATACAGTAGTGAAATTCCTCTTTATAGGACAAAAGAATGTATTCCAGACCAAAGACATGGAGTTTGTAAACGTCTCGCTGCCCTGGATGCCTGAACGCCATGCCATGATCCCTCAAATGGTAGAAAAGCAGCCACAAACAGAGAAGGTGCATTGTTCCATTTGATAAATCTGCATAGCTGTAATACTAGATAACTGGATCAGTTTGACTCACTTTTTTCCTGTCAAGCGTACCAAATAATTAAATTTGACCTCACATTATTTTTGACTTTTAAAGGAGGCAGCACTTCGTCACGACACAAAGACCCCGCGCTACCTCCACATAACCAGCAACCAAACCAACCGGTGGGGCCACCAGCGCTCCTACAGGCTGCAGGTGTTCAGCAACACTGGGGAACACCTCCCAGAGAGCCAGCCAGAGGAGAAGGCCATGTCCTGGGCCAGGTGAGAATCAAAATCAATGTTTAAACCAATATCTTTCTGTGTCCACTCTGTTCTGCAGTCTCTGTATCTGCAATGTCAAATTATTATTATTATTTTTTTTAAATTAAATTTTCTCATCAGCTTCTAATCCCTTCCTGTCCCTTGATTTTTTTTATGTAACTTTCCTTTGACCAGGTATAAGGTTGCTATAACTAAGCAGAAGGACCTGGAACAGAGTTGTGGCAGTCTGTACAATCAAGATGACATCTGGAATCCAGCTGTTGACTTCAGCAAGTTCATTGAAGATAATGAAGCCATTGAAAATGAGGTGTGTGCATAGGTGTTAAAATTTTAAACTCCTCCCCAGAAAAAAAGGGAAAAAAAGAAAAACATTGCATTAGTACATTATTTCTGTGTTTCTCTGCATGTCTTTTTCAGGACCTGGTTGCATGGGTAACCACAGGTTTCCTGCACATCCCTCATGCTGAGGACATCCCCAACACAGTGACAGTGGGCAATGGGGGCGGAGTTCTGTTGCGGCCACACAACTACTTTGATGAAGACCCTTCTATCCACTCTGCTGATGGTGTTTACATTAGCCCGGGCACTGAGGACAGCTGTGATGACAACAGGATGGCATGTCTTGCTGAAGAAACCTGCACTCCTTTCCTGGAACCTTTCACCTATGAAGGTTTCCATTGAAGGTCATAGTTAATCACAAGAAGGACGACTGGAAGTTCATAATCATTATCTTTTTTTTAAAACTTTGATTTAATTTTATTTTCGTTAGTTTACAGCAAGTTGATTACAGCTTACTAATGTAGTTTTAAGTAGAACCAACCCAAAGAATATCTGGGCTTTCTTACATTTAAAGATGCACTATTGGTATGTTGATTAATTGTATAGCTGCATTTCCTTTTCAATCAAACAACATCCCTTTCATATTTTTTTTTTTACAAGAAGAATCTTCTTTAATTGGTTAAGAATGTAATTTAATGTCTTCTTTAATTGTGGAATGTTTTTTGAAATTCTGTCAAAATGTTCTGCACATTTAATTAAACAATTCAGAGATTATGTTTTTTTGTCTGTTTCTTAAAGAGGAAATTACCAAAGAGTTTTGATACTTTTTACAAATATGCCCTGCAGACTGACCTATTAAAATCCATGGCATCATTTTTAATAGGTCAATCTGAAGGGCATATTTTGTAACTCGTTGTTGTTAGCCATTTAACCACTCATGGTGGGTTTTTTTTGTACAGTTCTTTTTAAGTCTGAAAATCTACTGCCCTGTCTGCCAAACTTAATTTTTTATTCCATTTTAGAGGGGAGATTATTGGCATGTTTTGAAACCCCCCCCCCCCAAAAAAAATGCTCAATTTCAATTTGACTTTATATTTGATTTAAAAAAAAATTGTAATCAGATTAAAAAAAAACAGAAAAAATTGTATCAGTAGAAAGACTGAATAAAAAAAAATGTATATATTTTGAAATGATTTTTTAGTATGAAACCGAGTTGGCCTCACAAAGAAAATAATAATTAAAGAAACATTAATTTCTTAAAAATATGGTTTTCATCTTCACATTTCAGTTTGAGTTTCTAAAATTTGATTTCATTTTAATCAGAGACACATCCACTAAAAACTCAAAAGCATTTAAACTCCATCCGTGCCTTTGTGCATGAAATAATGGTGCAAACCCAAAGCAGGCAGCTGAACTGCCCAGAGGAATGCCAGCAACTTCATCTGCATCACTTATCTTGAATTATGTGAGTGAGTTACCTACAACTACCTACAACTCAAAATTTTGACAAAATAAGAGAGAAAAGTTGAAAATTGTTTCTGCTGGCTATCACAGACTGATTTGCAGAGGGAAGCAGACAGATGAAATACACAATGAATGGGAACAAATTTTCAGTCAAGCTGCATGCATTTGAGTCCTTACAGTATGTCTTCCTCTGAGGAGGCACCTCAGCAATTAACACTCGTGTCTTGATTATTAGGACAATTATAGCAACATAAAAGTATCTTGGCAAGAGGGGTCGTATTTTCTGCCTTATACCTTTGAGGCCAAGCTTCACACCATTCGCTGTACTGATCTCTCTTTCATACACAAATGCAGACTCATAGACTAAAGCAGCTTTCTTTAATTAACCGAGTGACATCGCAGAATCATGAATAGCCCATTGTCTGAAATTTAAGGGAATCTTGCAAGTGAGGTTTAGTTATAATCTTGGGGCAAAATGAAACTTACTTGGAGGGTCTAAGTTAACCATTTCTAATGGTTGACTTGCTGCGCTCAAAAACAGGGTTAAAGTACAGTTTGAGATAGTGTTGATTATTAAGCTTTTCATCAAAATATACACAACTCCAAATGAACTGCTTGCAATCAGGACCTGATTGTTAAATGAATGAACTAATGAATGAATGAATAAATGAATGAATAAATAAATAAATAAATAAATAAAGTGTTGGCCAAAATTATTACAACAGCTAAAAGATCTGAAAATAACATTGATTTGATTTTTGGTTTGTTCAGCTTTTGCAGCAATTAAAGCAGCACACATAGCCACAGGAACATATTTTCAGCACTGGATGCTAAGGAAAACAACGCTCCAGCATAGCTGAAGCCAAACACTGTGCATAAAGGCGTGAGTAAAGGTGTGCTGTGCAGCAGCATTTGAACAAAAGTGTCCTGCATCACACAGCTTCAAATGTGGACGTCCTCTCCAGGTTGGCACTGATGAAGCTCCTCATAAAGCTGCTAATGTCCAGATAAACCAAAATATCTCCACGAACATGTATGAGAGCAAGGTGTATCAGTCTTTGTGTCATACTGATGTGTAACCAGTGCTTAATTTGTCCCCAATCAGGTGCCGGGTCCCCCTTCGAAATTGTGCGCCGAAAGAAACCTTTTTTCTCGGGTTTTAACGCGTTTTTATCTTCTTTTTCACCTTAATTTCCGCACTTACCTAGTATACGATTTGCAGCAACATTTGGCACACCATGTGGCCCATCAGAACACTTGGAATCAATTTGGAATGAGCAATTTAAATAACTGACATATTGCAAATAAACACATTTTATTGCTAATGGGATTTTTTGTGTGTCACTGTCATGTAAGCACCACGCCAGAAAAAATAAATACAATAAATTTAACAAAAGCCTGAGAATCAAAAATCAAGAAAGAATTAGAAAAAAGGTCTGTATTTGGAAGGATGAAACTGAAAACATAAATGACCAAACATCACTAGAATGATGTGTTGTGCACTCTGCACAGTAATAATGAATCCAACCAAACTTGACAGGCAGCAGACACAGTCTGATTAAATTTCCTGTCTATTTGCCACGTTGTTGTGTGCTTTGCCCACAAATAACTTTATGCTTGTTAACCGATTGTCTTCTCTTGTAAACTGTAGTCACCAGTGGTGACTACAGTTTCTCGTGAGCTGACGTCACTGCTCCCTCATCCTTATCTGTGCTCCTGACTGCACAGACCACATCTTCAGCGGCTATCATGCTGTCACCACCCGTATCTGCGGAGCCGGGCTCTGCCTCCGGAACAACTTTGGCCAGTTTGGGGTCTGGCTGAAACGACTGGTTTAAAGAAACTTGAGAGTTTTGAATGTCGCTTTGACATTTTAGCAGGCCAAGTGTAACAGCGTTGTCTGTCACCTGGCTGTTAAGTGTCGTTTGCGCGTGGTGCCGGTGCGGAAACAATACCTTCGCAATGCGCATGGCGTTGTGACACGTGACGGCACGAATCACTCCCCCCCCCCCCCCCCGTTTTACCTAATTTCTGAGTAAAATGCATAAGAAATAAGCCAACAGGCGTCACTTCAGAGAGGATTAAAGCGCAGAGAAAACACAGCTAAAAACACAGTTTATTTATTGACAGGAAAGGTGACGGAGCAGATCAAAGAGGTGCCGGAGCGGATCAAATAGGTCCTGGATCCGATCCAAGAGGTCCCGGAGCGCGCTCCGGCTAGCTCCGGCACAAATTAAGCACTGTGTGTAACCATGTCTTCAGGCGGTGCAGAGTGGAAAATGTTCTCTGCAAAGATGCAGCTGAGATGGGGGGAGTTTAGACATATTTGCAGTTGTCTTATATAATGTTACCGGGAGAATCACCAAAGACGTCTCTGATCATTTTTAGCTGCCTCTCCAGCCGGTCCCTGTCAAAGTGCAAGGGAAGGTTCAGGGACTTCACATTCATAGTTTGTTCCTTTTTGGCTGACTTAAGAACCACCTGCTCTCTAAGAGCAGCTGTTTTCATGCCATCTTGGTTGAATCTCCTCTTTAGTTCTTCTGTAACCAAGTCCACTGCTTCCTTAAACTCACATCACCATGAGTGTTGAACTGCTGCCTCTGGCTCTGCTGTGTGCCAGTAGTGGACTGGGGTTTTTGTCATCCTGTGCTCGTCTGGCATTTTCAGTCCAGCTGTGGATACCTTGTGCAGCATGTTTTCCACCACTGCTTCATCTCACAGTCCTTCTATGTGCTTCCTCAGCAATTTGGTGAACTCAACAGCACCCAGTGTGCTGGCTTTGGTGAGCTGTAAGCCCCTGACCATCGACTCACACAGCTCGAAAGGTGCTTCACAGCACAGGAGGCCAAAGTAGGTTTTAGCTTTTAGCGCCTTTTTACACAGGCCTCTGATCTTGGCTCTGGTATCTCCTCTCACACTTTTGTCATCTTTAAGCTGCTCCAAAGTGTCAATGATCTGTCTATAGGCACCACAGACATGTTTGATAGCTGTTGTTCATGTGCACCATCTTGTCAGACATACAGCCAGTACGTGGAGACGTCCTATTGGGATGTTCAGCCTGAGAAATACATCCCTGATGCACTTGAACAGTATCTGTTCAAAAGGCTCTGACTTTATGTGTGCTTCCCTTTGAAGATTCAGACGTCTGATGTATGCATCACATACCCTCTAACCTGCACTCGTAGTTTTCCATTTAGAAGTGAGAGTGTCCAGTGTTCGCCTAGTGATGGTTCACCTGTGCTGCTTCATCCGTTTTCCTTCCTGTGTGGTCCAGTTTGTAATGTTCCGAGTCAATGACCAAAAGTAAGTGATGAAACGTGTGCCATAAGTTCCTGTTAAGTTAATATGAGAAGCTACATAAGCTAGCCACAATGCTTCCATGTGCCTTTGCTAACGTAGCGCTGTTTACTGTGTCGGAGCATTGGGTTGTAGTCAGTGGTGGACAGTAATGGAGTACATTTACTTGAGTACTTTACTTAGGTACATTTTTTGAGTATCTGTACTTAACTTGAGAATTTTTTTTTCGGCAACTTATGACTTTCACTCCACTACATTTCAAAGAGAAATATTGCATTTTAAACTCCACTACATTTCTAAGAAGCCCATGGCATGGCTAACTTGACCATCTGTGAAGGCTCCAAGGTAAAGGTAAATGGTAAATGGACCAGTACTGATATAACGCCTTTCTAGTCTGTCCAACCACTCAAAGCGCTTCACACTGCTGACCTCTTTCACACCACATTCACACACTGATGGCTGAGACTTTCTACATATATGGGAGCCATCAGTTCTATCTAACACAATCACATGCATCCACACACCACTGACCAACAGTGGGAGCAATTTTGGGGTTCAGTGTCTTCGTCATGTACGACTGCAGGAGCTGGAATCGAACCCTCAACCTTCCGATTGAGTGGTGTTGACTCTACCACTGATCCACAGCTGCCCTGGTACATACAGGTTTTGGAGCAACATATGCTGCCATCCAAGCCACGTCTTTTTTTTTCAGGGACGTCCCTGCTTATTTCAGCGAGACAATGACAAGACACATTCTGCACCTGTTACAACAGCGTGGCTTCGTAGTAAAAGAGTGCAGGTTCTAGACTGGCCTGTCTGCAGTCCAGACTTGTCTCCCATTGAAAATGTATGGAGCATTATGAAGCAAAAAATGACAACAGAGACCTCAGACAGTTGAACAAATTACGCTGAACATCAAATCATTGTATTCTGTTTTTATTTACGATTTACAAAATGCCAACTTCACTGGTTTGGGGTTTTGTAATATTCTCCTTTATCAAACCATTTTACTTTGTGTTTAAATGATATCCTTTTAATATTTTACTTCTTGTCTCAATGAAACAACAAATACATTTGTTGTTGACAGCTCATAAAGATTTATCTGCCCCTCTTTACGACCTCATGACTTTAGTGAGATTACTGGTAGTGGATAGTGTTCATTTGAATGACCTTGTAATCATGGACATCCTCTTTTTCAAGGTCACTTATCAACTTCTCCAAAACTTCCTTAAATTGTTTCGTGAAAGGAGATCTGCCAATAATTGTGCAGGCTTTTCTTTTCTCTTTATCATCCTACTCCTCTTTCTGTATAAATACCTGCATGAAGTTGTGTTTTGCAACCTGGCACATGCAAAGGTCATAAAAGCTCTTATAAACCTTTGGCATCAGTTTTTCTTCCAATTGAATGAGCAACCGCTTCCAATACACATACAGAGCATAAATGCCACATTGTAAATTTATCCATGTCCTTTGATGTCGTCTCTCCAAGACAAATAACAAAAGCCCAGGAAGCTGTAAATGCTCTCCTTGTTAAAGGACAGAAGATCACTATTTATCAGTGCCCAGTTGTAGTCACTTTCAACCTGATGAACTTTTGTCGTAGTGTACTGTGACAGGTGTCATAGAAACTGCATTAGCCACAATGTGATGGGTGGTATTGAGTGTTCAGTTCTGAGCCCCTAACAGACTGGACCTCCAGGAAGGGTAAGGGAATAATAAAGAAGTCTCCTGATCTGACCAGGAACTTTGGATGCAACATTACCAGCAGCATCTAAGTACAAGGTCAGAGGGGTTTTCTTTCTCAGATGTTGTACAAGAAAGCTGATTCCAGTTTCTGTATACTTACGTACACCAAAGGGAAGAATTTGCAGGTGCTGAATGTATCTGGGAATTCTGTGAAATTGAGTATCACGTTCCTCGATGATTTTTTGTGTGAGGTACATCTCCATGAACATATCATGAATTCTTTTAATTTTGCTGAATTCTGAAACCTGATCATTTTCAGACTTCAGGTTATGTTCCCTGAAATAAATTCACCAATAGGTTTTTTTTTTAGCTTGGTGTAGAAAAGCTGACTCACTCCCATGTGTAGAGCCCTTGCAATCCTCCCTCTTCTTGTGTACGCTGCTTGTCTAAATTGCCTCTCACTTTTCTTGTGTTTTATTTCTCCTCTTTGGTGCATAGGTATTTTAATTCCAGTGTTTCATATTAGCTTTATTCTCATTTTTAAAAAGTATTTAGCATTGCAGGAAGGAAAAGTCTACTGCACAAATATTTAAGTATGGGCTTTTGATTTTTTGGCGGTGACTTGTTTTGATGTGCTGACTCATTATTTTTATGATGATGTGCTGAAGCTGTAAGCTATTGTATAAACCATTGGTCAAAGGTCTTATGAGTTTTACTGAACCTGGAAGCAGAACAACTGTCTGCCATTTATCTTGTTTTATTGTAACGGTGAACTTTTTTAATACCACTGGCAGCTTTCTCCATTGTTCTGTTTTGTTGAAGCTTGGCTTCAGTTTGTACACCCTTCTTTTTCTTCCCGTTCAGTGTTTTGTGTGTCTTCATCTGTGACATCATCATCTGCCTGAATATTTCTCTAATCTGTCTTTTCTTGCTTGTCTTCTTCAGTGTTTTGTAAATCTTCTATTAATATTTCTTCTCTTATTTTATCTATTTCTTCCTGTTCTTCTAACTTACCTGTTGTGGGCTTATCAAATCCATAACTCCTCTCCAATTTTTGGTCTATACTACCCAGAGCCCTTGGTCTTTCTTGGATGATCTTTACCTATATTTAAACATGTCTGAAGAAATTTCTGACCAGATCTCTGATGAATAAAGTGTCTTTTGGCTTGTAATATTTTGACTCTTCATTATGTTGACCAGGTTTGGTATTCCACCAGCGTTTGCCCATAAATCTTTCCTAATAGCGATATTTCCTCTTTCTTTACTTTCCCTATTGTAAAAGCTTGTAGCCTAAGGAAAACAAATGCAAATCTGAGACCCTTCATGGATATTATGTCCTTTCTAAGACTTTAGACAGAGACACTACATCATGTAACTGTAGTTATTACTTGTTTTATTACAAAATGAATGATAAAAATGCCACTTAATTACATCAGTGCACATTTTACAAACTAATGGCTGTAGTATAATCTAGAGGGGATGGTTTATATGTGCTGTAAGTTTGCTGGCACTGCAATATGTAATATAGTTAGTATAGTTATTTCTGTTTTTTACTCATTTAAATGAAAAAACCCTCACTGAAATCAAATGAAAGCTCTTCATCCAAAGTAATGTAATGTGGTTCATGGAGCAGGAGGACATTCATTCATAGTGGATATTTTTTTTATCCCCACACCTTACACAACAGATTTTACTGAACATTGGGTTTATTGACCACACATAGGCCCAGCAGCCTCGGGATGCAGGAGGCAAGCTGCAGAGCGCCCCCAGCCTCCCAGAAGGAGACTGCCAGACCCCCGGGCTCCACAGGGCAGTGGGTCAGGTCTGGGGATCATGATGGAAAGAACCCCTGCATGAACACCCCCAGAGTATACTCACCCTATTGGTGTTCTGAGTTGCACTGGTATTCACCAATAGGTGCATACAAGAAATAAATTAATTAATTAAAAAAAAGAAAAAAGAAAGGAAAATGGAAGAGTAAAACTATCATTTGAGATTAGTCCCAAGGCACAATGGGGTAGTATAAAGCCTGACTTATGCTTGACACATTTGTGAGGTCCACACAGTTTTGTGCGGACAAATAATGTCATTTCAATAGCCTGGCCCCCTCTTGCAGTCCTTTTCACGCGGAAAGTTTCCACATTGCGCACCTCTGAAAATTTCTAACTGGGGCTCCTCATGGTTGAAGTACAACAAATACTGATGTTTACACAGATCACCTTGATAAGCATGTGACTAACTATTCCTGGTGTAAAATTGCAGCCAAACTTGTCAGAGAAGAGGAATTGTTAAAAAAAAAAAACATGTTGTTGACTGTGTTAACAATCTTCTTCTTCTCTAATTTGGTACTGTGGTAGATGTGTGTTTGTGATACACCACCTCCTGCAGTTTGGACACGGACGCAGCACAGAGTGTGAAAAAGCATAAAGCCCTGCACTTTCTCTTGTGCGAATCTCATGTGTCCAGTTTCCATTTGTCACGTTTGTGCAGAAATCATAATCGACCCTTAAAGTGTCCTGTCTGTGGTGGTACAATATTTGAATTCAAAGTTTGATGTATAGTTTATAATTAGTCAGTGGGGGTAAGTCACTAAGAATGCATTGGGGCTGCGTATCATTCGCCCATACATGTCCAGGCTCAATGCCTTATTCACAAATGCACTTATTATCCACTGCTGCACCCTCGCATGCACTTTTCACAGAGGGGAATACTTCTTACAAGTTTATTGTGATTAACGATAGATAACCCTACATTTTAGTCTTCACTGGAAAACACAGCTCCAATAATTCTCTAATACAATGCATGTTTGGAAGAATTTTATGGTTAGTCATATTCCAGACTGATCGTGAATTAAAAAAAAAAAAATAGGCTACTCTTAGCAGCCTTTTTGTTAAACAAGCACCCTGACAACTTTGAAAACCTTAGCTATGCGCAACATTTCTGTTGTGCATCAGATTTTGTGTCTGAGAATCTAGAGAAAAATAATAAGCTTGTCTTTTAAAAAATAAGGACAAGATGGGAGAAAGTGTTTCCTCTGTATGACCTTTATGTAACGTCTTTTTATGGCTGTGTTAATATCATGAAGATGGGACTTCCATGAAATTATCTGTGTGTATGTGTGTATTTTTGATATTTGTTTCTTTTTTTTATTCTGGTTTCAATGAAATTATGTGGAAAAGCAGGAGCTTCACATGTGTGCATGACTAAAACATGCAAGAGTTCATCTTTAGCTAAAAATGATTAGTTATTAGTATCTGATGTTCTATTGTCCCACAATGGTTTTAAGAATTGATGAATGTTTCCTTTAATTTTATTCCAGTGCATCAAAGTTGAAGCTGTTTGAAATATGTATGCTCAGTAAGGCTGACAGAAAAGAGTAACATATCCAAAATAATTTATAAAACAAAAAAAAGTCCCATAAATCAATGTGCTGATTGGGGCAGCTTTTAACACACAAAAGAAGAAAAATAAACTTCTGACCCGCCCTGCACTACATTTTAACATCAACACAAGCATCTTGTTAAGTATAAGAAAATAAGCACATTATTTTAGCCTTACAGTGCTAAAATAAAGATAATCAGTGTGGGTAGATGCCATGGTAGGTGAAGGACTCAAAGACAGGGCTGCAGGTCTCTTGAGCAAGGCAGGCCATTCTGTTGTTTTCACAGCTGTCCTCAGTGCCTGGGCCAATATACACCGAATCAGCAGAGTGGATAGAAGGGTCTTCATCAAAGTAGTTGTGTGGCCGCAGCAGAACCCCGCCCCCATTGCCCACTGTCACTGTGTTGGGGATGTCCTCAGCATGGGGGATGTGGAGGAAACCAGTTGTCACCCAAGCAACCAGGTCCTGCAGGTACATTTTTAAACACAGCATGCAAATCCTGTAAGTGAAGCTATCCAACGTCAACTCTCCACACGTATGTTTTATCGTATTTATACATGTAGACAACACCTCAACATACCTCATTCTCAATGTTTTCATTGTCTGCAATGTATTTGCTGAAGTCAACAGCTGGAGTCCAGATGTTGTTCTGATTGTACATACTCGAGCTGGTCTGCTCTGAATCCTTGTGCTTGGTGATGGCGACCTTATACCTGAAGATGGACAGAGGAGAGACAACCTTCACTGAATGACCTGTGGACCCATGTCTGCAGACCTCAGGCTGTGTTGTGTCTCGTATAGAACAGACATACTTGCCAATAAACACAATCATTGTGTTCCATTACTGTGCAACAATCCTGACTTAAGTTGAAGTACAACAATTAACATCACTGGCTGTGCTAGCAACCAAAGCAGTATGTTAGAAAATCTATCCATCTTCTACACTGCTCATCCTGTTCAGGATATCTGGAGCCTATCCCAGGTGAGAGGCGGGGTACACCCTGGACTGGTCTCCAGCCAATCACAGGGCTGACGCACAGAGACAGACAACCTTTCACACTCACACCTACGGACAATTTAGAATCACCAGTTAACCTGATGAGCATGTTTTTGGACTGTGGGAGGAAGCTGGAGTACCTGGGGGGAGCCCACACACAAGGAGAACATTCAAACTCCACACAGAAAGGAACACCTTGCCAAGACGGGATTCAAACCAGTGACCTTCTTGCTGTGAGACAGCAGCCCTAACAGCTGCACCACCGTGCAGCCTGGCCAGGAAGTCATAAATCACAATTGTAATAGATACCAATAGAAGAATTTTGTTCATGAAATCTTGGTCCTTCAGGAGAGCTGATATGTTTAAACATCTATTCACAAACCTGACCACCTAAACCTTACCTGTTAAATAACTAATTAAAAGACTTAACATTTATTGCACATAATGCAACAACATATAGAATTGTTTTTAACATTAAAAAAACATTAAAACTCACCATGGCATTTCATGTCAAACCTTCACACAGAAACTTACGTTTAACACCACTGGTATTAGATGAACCCCACCCCACATATTGACTGTTTTTTTTTTTTTTTTTTTTTTTTTTTTTGCTGCCACAAAGATTCTTGCCTTTGTTTCAGTCTCACCTGGCCCAAGACATGGCCCTCTCATCAGCCTGGCTCTCTGGGAGGTGGTCTCCTGTGAAGCTGAACACCTGCAGCCTGTAGGAGCGCTGGTGGCCCCAGCGGTTGGTCTTGTTGCTGGCTATATGGAGGTAGCGTGGCGTCTTTGTGTCATAACGTAGAGCAGCTTCCTGTGGAGGTGTTGCAGGAGACATTTGCCAAGCATTAATCTCAGTTTTACTAAAACTACAATAAATACAATAATCTAGTGCATGTGCCTGAAGAGCATGTGGGTTCCTGAGAATGACAGTGGAGCTGACAGGCTGAGCTTGGGTTTTAGCCCACAGTCCAAAAGAGAGATCTTGGTGTTGATTTTAATGTTTTTAACTCTATGCTGGTGTGAAACCATACTCCTGTAGGAGTAACTTAACAGTGTTGATGGCACATAACACCAGGCAGTGTTACTTTAAACATCCAAGCATCCAGCACCACATTCCCTCCTCACTCACGGTTGCAATTATTATATGTTTATGTTTTAACAATAAACCGTTCTTTGATCTACGCTATTCACCCAGAAGTTGGGTAATCCAAATCAAAATTCAGACAAGCCAACCAAGAATTTCCACACTTTTCAATTAAATATTCGCTGTAACCACACTTCAAAAAACTTCTGCTTTACATTTAAATAAAATGGATGTAGCAAAGTCATTTTGTTGTGACAGGATTTTGTAACCATGAGTGAGGAGTGGATATGAGGCCCAGCTGTACATTTGGATGTTTCACAGGCTGCCTGTCAAATTAAAATACCAACCCAGCTATTACTTATTCCATCTTACTTCAAGAGCAATGGATTACCAAACTCCCCCCTGGGATTAATAAAGTATTTCTTTTTTTACACTTTGAACTTTATTGAATGTTTCATTAAAATTGTCACATTTTGGTCAACAATCAGATGACTTGCAACTGACTAGTATGTACCTTTACATTTACCTATGGACATGTACCTAAAAATATATAAGGCACATACAGTCAGTGTATACAAAAGAGAAAAACAAAACCAAAAAAATAAATTAATGAGAAGAATAACAAAACAAAAAAATCTGTAAGAAAAACACAGAGGTTACACACATAATTTGCCTCCTCTGTAATTGATGTGTATCATGGCTCATTTTTGATTTTCTGATCTACCTCTGACCTTGAGTTTTTCACAGCCACTTCCACAGTACTTATTTGTTTTTATATAAGATCCCAATTTACCCAGATATTTCTCAGTTCTGTCAATACAATATAAAGACATTTTTCATAAGATGCTACTTCTACCAGCTCTGTAAACCACTCATGAAAAGTGGGCCTCCCTGAGTTCCTCCAATTTCTCATTATAATTTGTTTACCTATCATTATACCTGTCTGAATAAAACCTCTGGCCCTATTTTTGGCTTATCATATGAGGATCACTGAGAATATATAACCTTAGGAAAAGTTCTAAATTAGTGTTAGTGATTTTCTTAGGCCGCTCATAAGTCTTAAACCAATAACTACAGATCATAGGGCAAGCCCACAATAAATGAAGATTTGTCCCCTCAGCACTGCTACATTTCCAGCAATCAGCACCATCCCTTAGTTTTAATCTGAATAGTTTGGATGGGGTCCAATAATAACGATGAAGAATCCTAAACTGAATTAGTTTTATTTTTATATCTCTAGATAATTTTGAAACATTTTCACTATTTTTTTCCTAATCTTTCTCCATCAGGTCTATGTCTAAATCTGCAGTCCAAGTCAACCTCAGGACACCTGGCATTGGAGCCATTAACTTAAAAATCATTGATAATAAATAGATGCTTCATGTCCCAAACCCATAACTTTTGTAATCTGAGAAAGTAGATGAGGTATTGGTGAATTACATTTCCCATGATAAGGACCAGCAGATGGTGTAGTTGGAGATACTTCAAAAAATTATTGTCCAATAAAACCAACTTGATCTAGATGTATAGGTGGGCTCAGGGTTTTGTCTAATCTATTGGCTAATATTTTGGATAGAAGTCTACAATCAACAGAAATCAAACTTAATGATGATCACTTTTACAATCTGAGGGAGTAATGATAGTAATAAAGTCAAAAATTATCTCTGATTCTTCCAAACAGAACACACCACTCCTCTCCTGGTAACACTCTTTTCTCATGCGTTACCGGTCACTTTGTCCTCCATCACTTTGCTTCCTAATTTGCCTCCCATCTTTTTTAGCAAAGATACAGCTTTCAAGCTGCACCAAAAATGCCTTGTTACCCTACACTGATGCAGCTGCATGGATGGTATGGGCTGTCTACACTCCATGGCACAGACCTGTTGTCTACACTTGTCTACAGTAGTGTTTTCTGAATGATTAAAAAAAAACTCTAGAGTTAAAATACTGAGTTAAAATTTTAATTTCTAGCATTAATGACAGGAACTTGTGTTGAGTGTTAAACAATACAACACTAGATGGTGTAATATTTTAACGCTACATACTTGTATAGTGTAAAATCCAAACTGACCTGTGTTGACGTGTGGTAAATTTAAACTTTGTTAAATTTCAACTATAATCTCAGTTGCTTTCAGAAGTTAAATTTAACTCTGTAGGTGTTAAATAAACACTGTTGATTTTGCTGTGTAGGATTTGCTGCCTAACCTTTTAAAAAGTTACAGAACACTGCCCCCTGCTTGGAAATGGTTTCATGAGTTTGACCAAAACAACAACTGCCTGAAGAGGCAATGATTAGACTTGATGATTAGAGGGAACAACATACTCAGTACTGAAAAAATGACCAAAATCTGACCTGTTCAGTTTTCAGCTGATTCTCCACAAGTTCAGGGACCATTGCGTAGTGATCAGGCATCCACGGCAGAGACTTGTTTACAAATTTCATGTCTTTTGTCTGGAAAAAATTCTTCTGTCCTGTGAGGAGAATAATGAACACATGATGTTGTACATGTTATTCTTTTCATTGGAATCAGTCTTTTTTTATTCGACCATCAAGTCACACTTTAACACATTTATGTGCCCCTGATGACTGATCTGCTGCTAACATAATGGGACTCAAGATTTTCTGTCTGAATGATTTTTTCATATTGTGTTGGGAAGGACGACCTATGCATGGGCTTATTTTTGTATCTTAATGTATCTGTAGTTTATAATAACTTCAGGTCCTTGTGTAACTGCTACGTGTTCCCTGCTCTCTTTAAAACCAGTGAATCAGACATTAAAAAGACGAACAAATTCTTCTCTTCTCTTGGAAACTTTCTCTCTACAGAGCCTTATACGGCCTCTTTTAGAAACATTTGGTGCTGAAGCTGTCTTTTAAACAGCTGAAATGAGCTGAGGGTCATCTCTTTTTCCTTGTATTGACACTAGAAAGCTTGAGACACTGTAGGAGACACTGTGAGTTTTAATTCACTATAAAGTGGAGTGCAGATGGCCAGGCAGTCTAGGTGCACTGATACACAACTTGCATGAGAAAAATGTATGAGAAACATCATGTGTCTTACATTTTTTAAAGTAGACTCTTAAAAGCCTGACCTATTAAAAATAGCCAGAAAATTCCTTTTTTTTTTCTTGGAACTGAAATGTTTAATAAACCCTTTTAAGAAACCCACACAAAAAATTTGCTATACCATGCTGTTTATAATATATTTTTTGGCCAAAAAATATAAATGGTAAAAATACAACTTCAAATGATCAATCAATCAATCTTTATTTATATAGCGCCAATGCATATCAAATGTTATCTTAAGTTGCTTTCCAAAACCAATGACAGGTCTAGACCATATAAATTTTGTCAACAGAGACCCAACAACAAGACAAGATAAGAAGTCTGATCTCAACTTAACCCACAATCAGTACAGACCTTTACAGCATTCAGCAAGTTACAATGGAGAGGAAAAACTTCCCTTTAACGGGCAGAAACTTCAGATGCCTGTAGTAGAATAATAATCCTCCGGGGTTTTTTTTTTGTTTTGTTTTGTTTTTTTTTTGTTATTTTAAACAGTTTTCTAATTAAAATGTATTAAAATATTTTGTTTTAAAAATATTTATCATGTTGATGAGATAGAGGTCTTTAAATCTCATGTATCAAATATGATACATTCGGCAATAAAGGGTTATGTTAAAAATGAATTAGCCACATCAGTTAAGAATTGTCTATACATAGTGCCTACATGCATAAACTGCATCAGGCGAGTTGTCTGTTACTTGTATGATAGTTATAGCCTATGAGAAACAGTTTGATAAAAGAACAACGTGTCTGAACTAGAGTCTCAAAGTTAACTCTGTTGGATGAAGTTAAGGCAAATGAACACTACTGTCCCCTACTACATTGATCTGTTATACATGAACATATCGTCAAACTACTGAGAACCAGGCCAATGATTTCCTGCTTCTAGGTTTAAAGCTGCAACTTTCCAAGGTTAACCCTTCCAAGGTTAACTGTTCACTTTTGCATCTCGACCTGATCATCACATTTTGGGTATGGGGGGGTATATATATACTAATCTGTGGTTGTCTTGGAAGTCATACTGTTAAAAGACACCCTTTAAATCTGCCCCAATATATGCACAGGTAGGCTAATCAAGTTCAAGCTTCATGCTGCTACTCACCCAACACATCCAGATCCACCTTGAAGTTAATGAAGTGGGTGTGAATGTTCCCAAGCACCTTGTCTGCCACCTGGTGCCCATGCTTCAGGTTCCCATCCACCAGGTAGGAGGAGGAGATGTAACCTGTAGCATGCACCTTGGCTTCCACTGATCCGCTTTGGTAGAAGATGAAATCCCACATGTAGTCATAGTTTCCTATTGCTGTTATGGTCCTAAACACTAAGGCAGTGTTGACCATCCCTCCGTAACTGTTGTGAAAAAAATCAGCAAAGTGCCTCCGCAGGGGCTGACCCAGATTGTGCTCAAACACACATATAGAGTTCCTAAATCTTATCGGGGCTGGGGCATCGATGTAGCGGTATGTGTCGATGTAGGTTGCGTCATAGGGGCAGTCCACGCCACGGGTCAGTTCGTGGGCAAAGCGTCCTATTCCGACGTTTGACTCTAAATATTTGGTCAGCATCATGCTCGGTGTCACCGAACCATACACAGACATGGTCTCCTGCACACTCAGCTCGTAAATGATCCTCTCACCCTTGAAGCGCACATCAAAAACCCTCGCGCCGGTGAGCGAGCTGAGCCCGAAGGCAAAGCTCCAGTCCAGGTACAGGACGTGGTTGTTGCTGACGCTGAAGCGTTTGCCGTCTATGTTAAACAGCTGCGGTCCAATCTGCTGCGGCTTCTGTCTTGGTTTCAGTGATCCATAGTCCGGGGACTCTTTGTAAACTATTTTCTTTACAGACCCACTTTCATATTCCTGTTTAAGTTCCTCCACTGTGTCAAAGTATTGGCCGTTATAGAGCAGCCGCTCCACTTTCCACTCGGAGGCGTTCACACTCTGGTGGTTGACCAACACCTCGAAGCCAACCGGGTGAATATACATGCCACTCATATCTCTGAAGAAAGAAATCCAGGTTTTTCTGTCCCCGGATTGAACTCCACGGGGCATCTGCTCATACACTCTCAGCTCTTCGCCCTTCTTCAAGTCGAAGCTCTCTTTCATCAGCTGACCAAGTTTGGAGAAGACTTGTTCTTCTAAATAGGAGAAAAGCAACACGTATTCCCCAACAGTGACGGTGCGCGCGGTGATAGGCAGGTCTGTCTTGTACTTCTCCTGAGTGACATCCTTGTGGTATGTTGGATTTGGAAGAGGACCCACAACATACTCCTTTAACTCACTGCGGGCACCGTAGAAGACCACAACTGTTGCCTCTCTGACCGGTTTTGTCCCTCCCTCGTCTAAGAAACCAAGGACATCCACTTTCTTTGGCAGAGAAAGGTCGATCAAAAACAAGAAGTTTTCAGATGGCTTGGTTATCTGATTGGTGGATATTTCCAGGGCTTTCTGATGGATCATGTACTGCTGGACCTGAACGTATTCCTCCTGGGTGAGGTCAGCGAACACGACGCTACGCGCATCGTGTTTGGCGCGCAGCGGGACGGCGCTCCGAGCAGGGCATCTGGGCGCCCTGCTGGAGGCGATGCCGATCAGAACTATGTTGAGAATGATGGAGAAGAGGACAAAGAGGATAAGCGCCCATTTCACGAGAGGGTTCATTCTCAGCCCTAATTTTACGCACAGACTTCTATAACAGGAAGAGCAGACAGAGCTCCACCCAGAGAAGAGTGAACATGATTTTTGGAAGGGTAGGGCTGCCCCCTCTCTTTTTTATGAAGGCCAAGCCCTCAGAGGTGTATTCTCTTCCAAACGGGCCGATATGGATCTGCATTCATCCTGCCTAAAAGCAACTATGTTGTGTAATATGAAGTTCAAGTAGTGTGCATAAAGCCGTTATAATGAGATTACTCTAAGGGCACGATGAGGCAGTGTAAAGTGTCCTGTCTCAGTAAATTTCAATGGTTACATGTTTTCATTCAAAGTTTCAATTAGCTTATAATAGCTTATAATTAGTCTGAGGATTATTCACTAAGAATGGATGTGGGCTGTTTGCCCTCTCTGTCCTTTCATTCAAGATCTAATCCACAAAGCAAATTGTTCAGTGATATTCAATGGCAAATACACCCAGACAAGTTTTGCAGCTCTGTAATGTAATACATGCTTTATGCTCTAGTTTCAGGTTGAATTGTGAACTTTTCCACTGCTGCACTCTGTCAAATGTTTTGCACATTTTGTTGTATATATTCCTCGTGCACAAGGAAAAATTGACAAAAAAATGATGTGGCAAACTGACAAAGACAGGAGCAAATACAGAGATTATATATAGACAAGTGGTAAAGACCAGAAGACACAAGTGTGTGTCAAGACAGGTGTAAATAATGAGTGAAATCAAACAGAAGGGAAACACAAGGGCAGGAGGTGCAACTAAACTAGACACACAGGAAGCAAGAACTGCAAAATAATAATAAAAAAAAAAACACGAAAGATTTGACAAGGAAACACAAAGGAAAATATACAGGGAAGGAATTTCTAAGACACTCTGACACAAAGAGACACAAAGTAAATCCTCAAAAGAGATGAACTCAAGAAATGTACACAACAAGGGCAACACATGGCACACCCGAGTGGGTTTGCTCTTATCTCTGAGGGCTCTACATGGCCAAATATAATGAGCTGAATGGACATCTTACCAGTTTACTGGGGAGTGATTGATGATGGATGTGACATACATTTCACAGTTTTTACAGAACTGGATAAATAAAGCAGAAAAAAAACTTTATATAATGTAAATTCAGGAGTCCAAAGCTTTCCTGTTAATACTAAATATCTGTTGATATGAGTTAAGTGCAATTAATTTGTTCAGCAATTCATTCCTTTCATTTGAATATTAACATTTAAAAATATCATAGAAATATGACACCAAGTACTGAAATACTGTTCTGTGGTACAATGGATTCATGAAATCTTTCACTATAAACTGTGACAGCTGTTCCTTGGTGGTAAAGTTGGTTATCCCTCAACTCTAAAGTTAAGGGATTATTACCAGGCTGTCCATTTAGTTTGGTCCAATGCATTGGAACACACATAGACAGCTCACGGACCACCTCTGCTTTGACTGATTCAGAACAATGAAAACATGGACAGAGTGAACTCAAGTTTCTATCCCTAGTTTTTAAGCAATAACTGCAATAAAAGCAAAATAATATTAAATGTGCAATAAGTTTGAATACTGTGTGTGGGGGTGCTACTTTTAACTTAATTGTTTTAATGTGTTTTTGTTCAATAATTATTTATGTTTTTTATAGTCTCTTTTTCTATCTACCTGCACTGGCAAGCTTTTTGCACTCAATTTTGTTCCGTTGTACTTCGTACAATGGCAATAAAGGTATATTCTTTTCTAGTCTCTATTCTTTGAAGGAACCAACCAGATTTACCAGCTAACAAGAAGCCATGTCCCAGATGCCCCAACCCACTGCCCTCAACAAAAATCTCTCTTTTATTACTATATTAATGTCACTATCTATCTATCTATCTATCTATCTATCTATCTATCTATCTATCTATCTATCTATCTATCTATCTATCTATCTATCTATCTATCTATCTATCTATCTATCTATCTATCTATCTATCTATCTATCTATCAAAAGCAGTCTGCAAGAGCTGTAAAGGAAAATTTCTATCCTGATACATGATTGTTGACCTTTGACTTTTCGTAACGGTTCCTCTTGAGCTCTTTGTATGAGGCTGGAGGAGAAGACAGTGCTCTTATTTGTAACCTCTTTTTCATTAGATAGTTTCAGCTGAACTGATGTTCCCTTTTCTTCCATGTGTTTGAAACTGATAACAGAAGGACTCCCTGAAAATGTGTGATGCACGAACCAAGCATTATATGATAAACTTACACTTGCTTTTTATTCCTCCTCTCGCAGACACTTGCACTCTGTGATGATAGAATCTCCTGTACAGCATACAGACACAAAGGCATAAACTTTGTTTTCATCTTTATTTCAGCTCTCATCAGTACAACCTTTATTAATTTTTCCACAACAGAGCGCTCCCTGTGTCCAACAATGTGATGACAACCACAGTACACAGTTATCTATCATGTACCACATGTTCAGGAGCCAAATTTTGGTCCGTTGTTTAATCTTGAATTTCCCTTCAGGGGTTAATAAAGTAAATTCTATTCTGTTTCTCTCAGGAGTCAGTTTTGATGCCGACACAAACACATTTTAAGTAATGAGCTATTAAGCAATAACTGTCTGATCAATATGTGAGTCTACCATGCAATATAACATTTTCCACTACAGTTGACGAGCGACTGTGGTACAGTGGTAGAGTTGTCGTCTCTCAATCGTAAGGTCGAGGGTTCGATTCCCAGCTCCTGCAGTCAAGACACTGAACCCCCAATTGCTCCCACTGTTGGTCAGTGGTGTATGAATGGGTATGAATGTGTTAGTTAAAAAACTGATGGTCTACAATAGATAGATTGTTCTGCCATCAGTGTGTGAATGTGGTGAGGATGGGTGAATGAGATCAGCAGTGTAAAGCGCTTTGAGTGGACAGATAATATAATAAGTAAATATTATATAAATATATATAAGTATTATGAGTACTGGTCCATTTGGTCCAGTTGACAAGCTAATCTTTTCAAAAAGCTCAAAGCACTCCTCCTATATCATTCTTTAAGAAGCAACAAATACTGTTACTTCAAGAATGAACTCAATAATGGTAAAGACAGGAGGCAACACTGTCCTTTCATTCAAAACACTGAGAACACAACTAGACCTCAATTCTGCAACAAACTGCCTCACTGACAACAAACACTGAATAACAAGCAACTTTCTTAAACTAAATTGCAATAAAACAGACCCCTCCCCCCAGAACTTCTCTCTGAGCATTTATAACCACACAGTCACACCCTCCCAGTAATCTGCAACCTTGGCATCCCTCTCTCTTTCAAACCACACATCAGAAACATAACCAAACCCTCTGTCTTCCACCACCATAACACTGTATGATTCAGACTCATACTTTCCTCCTCTGGAGACAAAACAGCCACCCAAGCCTTTATAACCTCCAGACTGGACTGCTCTCACAGCATCCTTTATCCCCTTCCACCTACAGACCTCCAAGAACAACAAAATGTGAAAAACTCAACTACCTGGTTGCTCACCCACTGCCACTTAAGTTTGTTACATTAAAAGTGTTGTTGGGATTTTGCAAAATGGTCTATGTGCGTGTGTGTGTGTGTGTGTGTGTGTGCGTGTGTGTGGGGGTATTTTCAGTGTTTAGGCCAGTTGGTTGGTAAGCACAAACATGAAATAGTCTCTGATTTTAATTTGTAAATAAGTAACAGTAACATCTTGCTCCCTACACTGAGTAAGACATCAGACAGACATTTGTTTCTCATTTTGAGTAAGGGACAAATATAAACTGACTGATATGAAGAAAATAAAAACAGACATTGTTTGAGGAGCAGTACAAAGCAATAGTAACCTTGTCATAGATTTTACAGACAGACAGTGCTCCATGTTTTTTTTGCATGATCACATCTTCTTAAAACATAAAATATTACCCAAAGCGACCAGCATGGATCTCCATCCTGTTTTCAAACATCCATTAAAAGAACCGTGAAAGCAACTAACCAACACTGGTTCCATCTAGCCACACAAAACATCAAAACCATGCAATCTCTTCATCTACTTCAGTGGGGTGGGACTTTAAAAAGGGGGTAAGAAGCTTTTTTTAGGCACTAATATCTGTATCTTGTACCCTTTAAATAGTTTATCATATGGATCATTTATGAATAAGAAAAATCCCCCTTTCCCCTCACACTGGTGTTTTAGAAAACCTTTATTTCAGCCTCTATCCAAAACAATTCCTTCTGATTGGCCAGCCCTTTTAGGGCTACCCCTCCAAAGGGTCATGAACCATTTAGGAGATCATTACGTGATGCCCTCATCATTTCAAAAGGTTTGGTTAAGATCTCTTAGACTCTCCTGTTATTTTCTGGCAACAATCTGCTTTGACCACTTTACAGATAGGTTTAGGGGTTTCTATAAACATATCAATGTGTAGCAGTTTGATAATCTATCTTTAAAATATAGGTAAGCAAAACGCCCCCTCTTTAATGCAGCTGCATCTGATTCCTACTTTTCCTCTACAACAAAAAGAGAAAGGCACAACAACTCAGTTTTCTCTGTGCCACTTTAATTTGCTAAATACTGCAAAGTGCTTTACTCATGGTGGGTTAAAGTGAGATAAGACAGGTCTACACCTGTTTAAGTTTTTGGAAAGCATCTTGTGATAACGTTTGTTATGATTTAGTGCCATATAAATAAAGATTGATTGATTGATTGATTGATTGATTGATTGATTAATTGATTGATTGATCGACTGACTCCAGCTCAGTTTCCATTTAAATACCATCATTTGTATTACAGTTGTTAATATGTAAACAGTACAGGTAACTTTTAAATTCCTTTGTTGGAAATAGTTATTATTTTGTAATAAATATTGTGTTCTCATTATTTTATTATACTCTATCCATCTCACTCTTTCTCTCTCTTCCCCCACTGTAGAAGCCCAGACAGTCACATGACACGCCTGTCTACAAATCTGTAGTCTCATGCTGTTTGAGTTTGGATGTTAAAGGGAAGTTTTGTTATTGGTGTCTGGTCCTTTTTCATTGGAGAATAAATATTAAGTCATGTTACATGAGAATACACTGAGTATATCCCCAATCTACAAGCAATGCAGAGCCCTCTCTGCAACATCAAGAAGAAGAGTTTGAAAACACACTGATTGAAAAGGTATTGCTCCATTTCACCCAAGATTCGTTTGGACATTTGAGTTTGAATTTTTTTGCTTTTTGGTAGAGATATAAGCATACTATCTCTTTACACTATTAATGTGAATTCTTAAATCAGGTTATAATAAAGTTCATAAACACACATGTATAACTTTTTTATTTTGAAAGTCAGCAAACAGATTCAACAAACTTACAAGTGTATATTTTTTTTAGTCCTTATTAAAAAAATATCTCAAAGTCACAGTTTTAAGTACAAAGAAAAAAATGTGCTACACTTAATACACAGCCCTTTAAAACTTGTCCAACTTGAGTCTGGCCTTTGAGGGGGTGACATGTAATTTAGATTATGATATAACACCTGGGGAATCAAATTTCAGGCAGGAAGAGGCATGCCACCAAAGGCCGTGTTACAAAATCTCTTTTTAAATACTCTAGCGTCAGTGTTTTTACCATTTGCACCCTTGAGTGAGGCGTTGAGTAGCAGCAAAACTAATGGACTTGGCTCAGTGGCAGAGTCAGTTGTTTCTCAATAAGGGGGTTGGGGGAGGGGGGGGCACAACATGTTTCCTGTCCACATGCAAGATTGTCATCAGGCACGGCACACAGCCACCCTGGAAAAACTCAACTCCTCCAAGTTGATCCTAAAGGAAAGCCCTGCAGCGCTGATCCAGACAGGTTGTAATGTATTTTAAGTAGCCTGTGAGTTGACAGGCATTAAGCTGTTTGGTCTGTCTCACATCTTTTACAAGAGGGCAAAATATGAATCTCAAAATTTTGGGGGTAATTTGAAGCCTCTGACTAGATATTCTGATCTACTCTGGATAAAGATTCATGAGTGGAGTTTTTTTAAACTTCACAATTATCTTATTATCATCCAGATGCCCAGTTTATTACTCCATGCCAATGAACATTCTTGTTTTGTCAACAACTCTAAATTTTCTGGTGTCCTGTCGTCACCTAAGGTATTTTAGTAATAATGAATGTTGCCTTTAATTTTTCACATCAGTGCATCAAACATCAACACAAGCTTCTTGTTATGTAAATAGATAAGCACTTTCTCAAGCAATATCTTAACAGTTCTAAATCAAAGCCAATCCTCAAACCTAATAACCCCATCAAAGCCATGGTAGGTGAAGGACTCAAAGACAGGGCTGCAGGTCTCTTGAGCAAGGCAGGCCATTCTGTTGTTTTCACAGCTGTCCTCAGTGCCTGGGCCAATATACACCGAATCAGCAGAGTGGATAGAAGGGTCTTCATCAAAGTAGTTGTGTGGCCGCAGCAGAACTCCACCCCCATTGCCCACTGTCACTGTGTTGGGGATGTCCTCAGCATGGGGGATGTGGAGGAAACCAGTCGTCACCCATGCAACCAGGTCCTGCAGAGACATTTTTAAACACAGCATGCAAATCCTGTAAGTAAAGCTATCCAACGTCAACTCTCCACAGGTATGTTTTATCATATCATTTATACATGTAGACAACACCTCAACATACCTCATTCTCAATGTTCTCATTGTCTGCAATGTATTTGCTGAAGTCAACAGCTGGAGTCCAGATGTTGTTCTGACTGTACAGACTAGAGCTGGTCTGCTCTGAATCCTTGTGCTTGGTGATGGCGACCTTATACCTGAAGATGGACAGAGGAGAGACAACCTTCACTGAATGACCTGTGGACCCATGTCTGCAGACCTCAGGCTGCGTTGTGTCTCATATAGAATGGACACACTTGCCAGTAGACAAGACCATTGCATACCTTTAATGTGCAAAATCCTGACTTGGGATGAAGTGGACCAGTTAAAGGTGTAATGTAACTTTTGAATAACTTTGAAGGAACCCTTTCATCACTGTTGGTACATAGCAAATTCCAGTCATGACTATGAGTCATAGAAGAACTAAAATTATGTTCAAGAAAGAAACCAAAGAATCCCTGAGGAAAAAGTGACTGGAGACTGACAGAACAGAAAAAGATGCAGTTCCACAGTGAAGTAGCACACCTGACACATGACATCTACCTTAAGCAGAGACATGAATGATCCTAGTATTTGCAATCAGTGTCTGGGGAAATATTTTTCTGATACATGTTCTACCAGTAGTGAAAAGTTTATTAGTCCCAGGATATGCAATTATGTATTTTGTTAAAAAATAGAACATTTATTTTATAGGTACATCTGCAGGAAGTGCAGAAGATGTTTACAGCAAACAAACATTAAATTAAAGATGTCAACACCATATGCAAAGTCAGCTTACTACATTGCCTTTGTTTCAGTCTCACCTGGCCCAAGACATGGCCCTCTCATCAGTCTGGCTCTCTGGGAGGTGGTCTCCTGTGAAGCTGAGCACCTGCAGCCTGTAGGAGCGCTGGTGGCCCCAGCGGTTGGTCTTGTTGCTGGCTATATGGAGGTAGCGTGGCGTCTTTGTGTCATAACGTAGAGCAGCTTCCTGTGGAGGTGTTGCAGAAGACATTTGCCAGGCATTAATCACATTTTCACTAAATTCCCAATAAATTGTTTCATTATCTGGTCCATGTATCATTTTAAATCACTTCTACAAGGTTCCTCTTCACTTCTCTGCTACTTAAAAAACACGTAGTTGTGTGAGATTGAAATGGAGCTGACAGGCTGAGCTCCAACAGGAGAAATGCTGAGGTAAGGGAAACCAAAACTTGTGTTGCAGCCCACAGGGCATGGAGATTCACTGAGAGTGCACAAAGCTGAATTTCTGATGACAAATATTGATCATTTTTTACATTTTGAAGTTGGGGTAGCCCCTGACACCTTCCAAACAGATCAGTGTCAAGAAAATTACTCCTAACCCACTGCACGCCACAGGAGAATCTGGCAAAATAATTCAGGCCCAAATCTTGTAGTGTGTACTCCACTGAAAAATTGAGAGTGGATATCATTGTCATCTTTCCACTTGCCCGCCTGTCTGGCTATTTATCTTGAAGCATACACATAGCAAAAGACAAACAGTGTATGTGGCTGAGTGGAGGAGTGGAGAGTTTTAGTTACCATACTGTGTGATTTGCCTAACCTTTGTAAAAGTCTACCTGCCCTGACTCCTCTTTTTTTCACCTTTGACTACCTTAGAAGCTAAAAACATATTCTTGTGGGCTTGTGTTTGCTGTTTTTCCAGAGCTTTTACAGAACAATGCTGCCTCCTGCTCGGAAACAGTTTCCTGACTTCAAGTTCAAAACAAAGACTGACTTCAGAGCTGATGATAAAACTCTTAGTTTCTCACAGTCACCAACCTTAAAAAAAGAAACAAGACAAATCCTTTTAAAACATTTCAGACACACGATGATTGATTTGCACAGCCTCCATGTTTTATGCTGTTTTTTTTTATTTATGCACAGAGAGTTGGTGATGGTGCCATTGTTGCTGTGCAAGGATTTGAAAAGCTTAAAAAAATAAAACAAGTACCCTGTCAGTTCTACATCATATACATACTCTGCACTGAAAATAATGACCAAAATCTGACCTGTTCAGTTTTCAGCTGATTCTCCACAAGTTCAGGGACCATTGCGTAGTGATCAGGCATCCACGGCAGAGACTTGTTTACAAATTTCATGTCTTTTGTCTGGAAAAAATTCTTCTGTCCTGTGAGGAGAATAATGAACACATGATGTTGTACATGTTATTCTTTTCATTGGAATCAGTCTTTTTTTTTTATTCAACCATCAAGTCACACTTCAACACATTTATGTGCCCCTGATGACTGATCTACTGCTAGGATAATGGGACTCAAGATTTTTTGTCTAAATGTTTTTTTTCATATTGTGTTGGGAAGGAGGACCTATGCATGGGCTTATTTTTGTATCTTAATGTATCTGTAGTTTATAATAACTTCAGATCTTTGTGTAACTGCTACATGTTCCCTGCTCTCTATAAAACCAGTGAATCAGACATTAAAAAGACAAACAAATTCTTCTCTTCTCTTGGAAACTTTCTCTCTACAGAGCCTTATACGGCCTCTTTTAGAAACATATGGTGCTGAAGCTGTCTTTTAAACAGCTGAAATGAGCTGAGGGTCATCTCTTTTTCCTTGTATTTAGGCTAGAAAGCTTGAGACACTGTGGAAAATAATACATAAAATTAGCTGTGAGTTTTAAATCATGTGAATTGAGAAAAACATTTCCTGTCAACAATCTTTCTGTTATAATAAGACTATTGCTTACACTTTTGCTAATGGGAAGCAGGGAAAAATCACATATCTGTAACTGATGCATGACTCACAGTGAAAAAACCTGTAAGAAAAACATGTGGAGTATTGTACAGTTCTTTAACTTCAAATCACACCAAAGAAATGAATGCATAGCACCTTGATCCATAAAGTGCATCAGGTGAGTAATTTATCTAAGAATTTCCCACTAAGTCTTGTTGTTTTTATGTAATTGTTAGTTATATAAATCTGACATATGACCAAAAGTTTGATAAAAGAGCGACTTTCATACCAGGTAGGACAGATAGTTCACCGGTTTTCAGAACAAATATATCTGTCTGGGGAAAAAAGTATAGATAACACTGTTGTATGACGTAAACGCAAATAAACACTGATGTTCCCCAACGTATTGATCTGTTATTTACATATCATAAATGAGAATTTCCTGCTTGTTTCCTGTTAAAAGACACCTCTAAAATATGCCCCATAATCAAGTTCAAGCTTCATGCTGCTACTCACCCAACACATCCAGATCAACCTTGAAGTTAATGAAGTGGGTGTGAATGTTCCCAAGCACCTTGTCTGCCACCTGGTGCCCATGCTTCAGGTTACCATCCACCAGGTAAGAGGAGGAGATGTAACCTGTAGCATGCACCTTGGCTTCCACTGATCCGCTTTGGTAGAAGATGAAATCCCACATGTAGTCATAGTTTCCTATTGCTGTTATGGTCCTAAACACTAAGGCAGTGTTGACCATCCCTCCGTAACTGTTGTGAAAAAAATCAGCAAAGTGCCTCCGCAGGGGCTGACCCAGGTTGTGCTCAAACACACATATAGAGTTCCTAAATCTTATCGGGGCTGGGGCATCGATGTAGCGGTATGTGTCGATGTAGGTTGCGTCATAGGGGCAGTCCACGCCACGGGTCAGTTCGTGGGCAAAGCGTCCAATTCCGATGCTTGAGTCCAAAAATTTAGTCAGCATCATGCCCGGTGTCACCGAACCATACACAGACATGGCCTCCTGCACACTCAGCTCGTAGATGATCCTCTCACCCTTGAAGCGCACATCAAAAACCCTCGCGCCGGTGAGCGAGCTGAGCCCGAAGGCAAAGCTCCAGTCCAGGTACAGGACGTGGTTGTTGCTGACGCTGAAGCGTTTGCCGTCTATATTAAACAGCTGCGGTCCAATCTGCTGCGGCTTCTGTCTTGGTTTCAGTGATCCATAGTCCGGGGACTCTTTGTAAACTATTTTCTTGATAGACCCACTTTCATATTCCTGTTTAAGTTCCTCCACTGTGTCAAAGTATTGGCCGTTATAGAGCAGCCGCTCCACTTTCCACTCGGAGGCGTTCACACTCTGGTGGTTGACCAACACCTCGAAGCCAACAGGGTGAATATACATGCCACTCATATCTCTGAAGAAAGAAATCCAGGTTTTTCTGTCCCCGGATTGAACTCCACGGGGCATCTGCTCGAACGCATTCAGCTGCTTGTCCTTCCCCGCGTCGAAGCTCTCTTTCATCAGCTGACCAAGTTTGGAGAAGACTTGTTCCTCTAAATAGGAGAAAAGTAATGCGTATTCCCCAACAGTGACGGTGCGCGCAGTGATAGGCAGGTCTGTCTTGTACTTCTCCTGAGTGACATCCTTGTGGTATGTTGGATTTGGAAGAGGACCCACAACATACTCCTTTAACTCACTGCGGGCACCGTAGAAGACCACAACTGTTGCCTCTCTGACCGGTTTTGTCCCTCCCTCGTCTAAGAAACCAAGGACATCCACTTTCTTTGGCAGAGAAAGGTCGATCAAAAACAAGAAGTTTTCAGATGGCTTGGTTATCTGATTGGTGGATATTTCCAGGGCTTTCTGTTGGATCATGTACTGCTGGACCTGAACGTATTCCTCCTGGGTGAGGTCAGCGAATACGACGCTGCGCGCATCGTGTTTGGCCCGCAGCGGGCGGACGCGCTGAGCAGAACATTTGGGCGCCCTGCTGGAGTGGATGCCGATCAGAACTATGTTGAGAATGATGGAGAAGAGGACAAAGAGGATAAGCGCCCATTTCACGAGAGAGTTCATTCTCTGCTCTACTGTTACACACAGGCTTCTACAGCAGGAGGAGAGGTAGTGCCCTGGGCAGGAGCGAGAGGTTGCACGAATTTGAAGAGAAGCGCTCACACCCCTCCTCCCCACCCCTCCTGTACGGATGCCAAAACCCCAGCTCCGCCTTCCCAAAGTAACAGTTAAACTGATCCAATCCCAAAACTTTGGTTTCACACACACACTTTCTTTCATTCACTTCATTCCATTCAAACAGTAATTACATTTATTTTAAGATGTCCTGGACACAAAACAAGTTTCTTTTATTCCTCTTTAATCAAATATACTAACGAAATTTTATAAAACAAAACAAAACAAAACCATATTCAAATGTTTTGACCAACCTCTCCCTTTATTTAGCTTGCCTTAATGGACACAGGGAAAGAAATTCATTGAAATCATTGAGTAAATAAGCAAGTAGGTGTATATATTTTTATGTCACTGACTATAAATAAACCCTTGTCTGAAGCATTACATCATATTATATACACCCACCAGATCAAAAGAAGGAACTCTGTCCACTTTCATTGGTTTCAGTCATTGGTACAGAGCAGTTTTGTTTGACAGTTTGTCTTTTAGTAGTAACGCTGTAGGGGAAGTCCAGTCCACAATGATGCTCACTTTAAACATCACAGTTTTGATGCATCACGGCTTTACATGTGTCAAGCCAGAACAAACTTAGTGTTGATAGTCATACACTTAAAGAGTAAAAGCAGTATTTGGTTTCATGTTTGTTATTGTTGTTATTGGGCTGTTTTTGTCTTTTAGAAGTGGGGCAGTCAAAAAGAGACAAGCCAATGGAAATAAGAGTGAGGAATGAAAAAAAAAGAAAAAAAAAAAGAGTCTGGATATTGACCTGCTGCAACAAGTGCAGTTTTCAGCTCAGTTGGGTGAACTCTCTTTTTGGGTGAACCTTAATGACGCTGTGTGTGCAGCTTGCGAGAGCAACAGTAGGGACACCCATTGTTGTTTGTCCCAAGCTATGCTCAACAAAGAAAGTGAACCAGGCTTTCAGCCTGCTGTGCTTCCTGCTCAAACTGTGGGAAATGTTTTTTCTAGACAAGTCTTGCAGACAGGATTCTCTTCGACATTCTCCTCACCATGTTACCACGTTACAACAAAAAGGCACAGATTAGGTTTGGCAGAGAGAAGTGGTGAAAATATCAACATGCAACTGGTGCAGCTGCACCAGAGCCCAGACGCTTGTGTGTGTGTGTGTGTGTGTCCAGGCGTGTTTGTGTGCGTGTGTTTGTGTCTAGGGATGGGGTGGAGGCACAAAAAAAAAAAAGAAAAAGAAAAAAAATGTGCACATTGCACGTTATGCTTCTGGTAGAGAGGAAGTCAGTTCAGATGAGGGTGTTGCTGTTATGTCACCCTTTTTCATTCTGAACACTGATGTAATAGTACAACAGTACTGACGTCCTGTTGTTGTGTTATATTATACAGTAGGTCACCCATGCCTGACATTAAAACTGGTTCAAATGGTTTCAGCGAGATTTGACCACACATGCACAGGACACTTTCTTTCCATACTTGGTGGCATTAACAAAAAAGGCTATCTCTGGTAAATTCAGTGGCTTCACAGCCAGAAATCTGAGAAATAATGAAATGAGATGTTTAGAAGAAAATGACATTTATCAAACTTTTGTGACTCCATTTAGCCAAAGTGTAGATGGTGTTGTGCATTTACTGCACTAGGGCTCCCATTTCCATCGTTAAGATTATTTAACACTCAGCTGGCAGACAACTAATTTATCTCATTCAATCATGAAACAGACATGAGAAGACCAAAATATTGGTCATAAAGCCCTGTAACTCTTTTTAAAGATGGAAACACATTTACAGTGAAAACCAGAATGTAGATATCCAAGTATTCAGATGTCTGAGCTGCTGCCCTGATGCATCTGTGGTTCTTATCCCTTTGAGTTGTGTCTGTAGTCTGTGTAATTAATGGACGTAGGCTCCACGACGTCACCTGTCTGTTTCTGAAATGGATTTTTTAAAGCAAATTGGCCGGCGCGGCCATATTGGAAATGGGGCGAGCTTTGAGTCTCCACAGTAACAGCTATATGGTGCCTGTCAGTCACTTGAGCTGAGCCTGCTGAGTTTATACATGTAATGTTTATTTCTGTTGTGAAAATGCCTTTTTTTTTTGTCTTTTTGGCTTGATGTGTTTGTGACTTTCTGTACTTCCAAAGCCAGCCTGAGGCAGACACTCAACAACCTGCAGATTTTAGCACTTCCAAACTGTCCCATGTTTTTAGACTGGAGGTTTCCGCTTGATTGTGTCCTAATGAAGGATTAGGATGACGTAGTTGCTTGTTTTGGGCGGGATGCTAAGTTGGGGAAAAAGAATCTTTAGACACACCTTCAAAATGAACCAAAATTGTGAAGCAGAAGAGACACGCTTTCACTGTGGACCGGCTTCAAACAGGACCTTGTACTTTTACTAAAACTTCAAAAAGATATTGAAAGAGCATATTGCAGGTTGTAGACAACAGTAAAGTAATCTATCTATACTAAAATAACTTAAACATAATATTTTGAAAGAAATTTCAAAATGAATAAACCACAGAGCCTCCTGGAGACATTTTAGTCAGTTTGCGTTGACTTCAGCATTAAAATCTGAATATGACGTGATTTGAAGGTGACGTCACAGAGGGGAGTCCTGCTGAGTCTGCCTCTGTTTAACATTAACAAACATGGATCAGATTGTCACTGCTGTCAATGAAGAGGAAGAAAATCTGTCTTCTATACATATGATGGTCCTCAGGCTGATAATGATGGACCTGTTAGTCCAGATGGAGAGCAGGAACAGGACAGGATCAGGAGGAATGACGGCCATAGGAGAGCAGCTGAGCTGTGGTGTGAGGAGAACCTGTGGAGAACAGAGCAGGTGTCCTGCTGAGTGAGCACTGTTAGCTAAAATAAGTAGTCAGTGTAAGAGCTGATCACAAAGCAACATGCTTTGATCCGTCATCATAGAGCCCACAGAGAGACAGATAGAGCTCTATCAGTCCGTCCACTGATTTAGAGTCAGAAAACTAAAATCCAGACTTAGCTACGGGGCTCAGCTCATGTTTCAGAGGAGTTGAATCTCTGACAAATCCTTGTTTCATCTGCCACCAGGAGCCGGGCTCAGGGCAGCTAAACTGCTGCTGCCAGCCAACCTGCAGTTACTTGTATTGATGGGACCACACCCACCGTCAGTCTCACCTGGACCTGACTTCTTGTTGGGGAAAAAGTGGACTATGTCCTGTTAAGGTGGTGTTTCTGCATCCAGTGCAAACACAACATTTAACCATCTTTATGAATGGGTAACTTAAATAATACACTGAAGAAACACAATAAACACGACCTCAAACGTCAGCTCTCACTCTCTACCATCTGTTATAGGCATTGGATCAAAACTGAGTCAGAGAACACAGGTCCCCTTTCATTTTAAACACATGTACTGAAAGCTGCCAATTCTTCCTCTAAATGTGTGTATAGCATAAAATAATTGAGTGACAGACATTATTAGACATTAAGTGTTAATTTAAAAAAAAAAAAACAACCTGCTAATAATTTTGTTAGTTTTGTAAGTTTTGTAAGTTTTTATTTTCCCTGACACCACTATCATTTTACCAAACATTAATGATGAGAGTTACAGTGTGCCTGTGGGACTGTCTTGCCTTGTGTTGCAGAATCCCACGATCAGTCATCAGCTGCCACATAGTCAAAATGTTTGTGTAACATTTCATTTCATTCATCACTCTCCAGTCTGGAGTCACTCATTAGAGTTGCACTACTTTATACAAACACAGCTACAGAGCAACACGCAGAGACATGCTCCAACGGTCTCTCCTTTCATAATCTTTTTCCTCTTTTCCTTGCATGCAAATGTTTTTTTTTATTTCAATTTCTTTCATACAAAACAGAATAACTGACGTTTTTTTATCATCCGGTTTCAAAAAGCAACACAAAGTCTTGGAACATTTGAACATTTGTAGGTCTGCTGGCTCAGAGAATCGTGGGGGAATGCCTGCTTTTCTTTCCCACCAAACCCTACTTGTTGTGTAACTCCTGTTGGCAGTGCTGCGATTTTCTGATTAGCTTCAGCCTGTGATGGCAGCTGACCTGAAAATATCCCTCTGGCTGGCTGTTGTTCACCTAAAAATGCAGAGGGGGAGATAAGGGTTACAAAAATTCCTCCCATGGAATCATGTAAACATTTGGAAATGTTTACATGCAGCAAAATGGATGACTACACATTAGTACAAGTAATACACACACACCTACTTGCGCACACACAAATACACACACACACACACCCACCCACTCACCCACACACACACACACACACACACACACACACACACACACACACACAGATCTGTTACCAGTTAAGCTTAAACAACTGCTGTTTAGCTGACCCTGTGGTCTGTATACATTCCAGCTTTTTTCTGGACATGTTCCCAGTCTCTCTGCTCTAGATGCTTAACTCCTTTTAGATCTCCCTCCATGCAAAATGCACATGGTATCACTAAATACATACTCATCTCATGCATTTATTATTACTTACATAGAAATGTTCAGTCCTCTAAGTTCAAATGCAGCTGCAGTCCCCAAAAGTCCCCTAGAGCCTCCTTTTTATGAGAGGACTGGGCCTCAGTGAGAACAGGATGCCGAGCTCGCAGCTCCTCGGTGCTTTGTGCACTTTCATGAAAACAATTCCTTTCCATAAAGCTGCTCTGAGTCTCTGGGTTTCACAAGTTGTATAAGATGATTAAGTCATTCATTCATTCATTTTCTATACCGCTTCTCCTGTTCAGGGTCGCGGGTGTCTGGAGTCTATCCCAGCTGGCTAAGGGCGAGAGGCGGGGTACACCCTGGACTGGACGCCAGTACAGGGCTGACACAGAGACACAAACAACCATTCACGTTCACACTCACTCCTACGGGCAATTTAGAATCTCCAGTTGACCTAGTGAGTTTTTGGACTGTGGGAGGAAGCCGGAGTACCCAGAGAGAACATGCAAACTCCACACAGGGATTCGACCCGGCGACCTTCTTGCTGTGAAGCAACAGCACTGACAGCTGCACTACCGTGCAGCCCATGATTAAGTCAATGTTTTATTATTTATTATAATTTATATTTATAACATTATCATAAATTATTATGTGAATTATTGTGTTTCAAGTGGTAAGAGGAGAATAAAAATCGCTCCAGAAACACTCCATTTCCCACTTGAACATACTAACTTCTGTCTATTTAACACATGCCCTTCATGTGTACAGGATTGTCAAAACTGGCTTTCTTGGCTTTCAGTTATAAAACCGGTATCCGGTTGAACTACTCCCTGTGACTGAAAATAGCAAAACACGTCTACGTATCCTCCCTTCATTCCTAAAAATTCTAGCTCCTTGAAATGATAAGCCAATCTCACCTCCTGTCTTATTTGACCTCTTGTTCCTTTACAGTTACTTTGTGCACAAAATATTGTCTTGGCTGTGACATAAGCACTTCAGAAGCTTTAATGAAGGTGTTTAATCACATGTATCAGACTCAACTACCCAGATGTTTAACCTCCTCTTGAGATATAAAGTTAGATGGCAATTTTACTTGTGTTCAGTGTTAATAACTTTTAATGTTAGCTCAGGACTGTAAATGGACATTTAACATTTTATGACTTTAAAAATGGGCAGTTGTACCAAGTCTTGGAATGAACCCCCTGAAAAGGCTGCACATATATTGTACATTCTCAGTACATTCAGTTCTATATACAGTTTGCATTATAGCTCTCATGAGAGCAGGACAGCATTTCAGCACTTTTCAGAAATTCAAAGCAAAACTCTGACTTTCTAAGGGTGGGATGGGCCAGAAAATAAAGTGAAAAAGTCAAGGGCAAGAAGCAATGAGATCAAGGGGAGTTAGTTTACCAAAGTAAAACAGGCAATACTTGAGAACAATGTTCAGATAACCTAATCACAAGGCCAGGATGTCTCAGATGGCCTGCCTTTGAGCATTTCCTGTTTGTCGGAACTGAGCCAACAGCTTCTTTGTTTTGATTTACAGTGTTTTTGTTTATGGAGGGGTTAATTATTGGCCATGCAGGGTTGTCTGGTTTTATGCTTACAGCATTAATCTCTGGTGTGATCACCCTGAGGCCTGTACTACAAAGCTGGATTTTCTCTTAGCGAGATAACTTCTGGGTTAACCCTGGATTTTCTGTACTACGAAGCTGGTTCACTTCTTACCGAGATGAATCGCTGTGGCAACTTATGCTGAAAGGCTAACCTGCTCCGGAGCAGGTTAAGATCTTGATAAGAGATCAACAAGTAGAAAAGCGACACCTCCTGACCAATCAGCTCTCTTGTAAAAGACCCTGCCCATTTTAAGAAGATCCTGTTGTTGTTGGTGCGCAGAGCGCTCAGGAGAGAGAGAGAGAGTTTTCAGGGAGAGATGCGATCCTTTTAATGTTCACGTGGTCATTCTGTACAAGAGATTCAGATTTTCATCAAATGGACTGAACTACATTTGTCAGCTGATGGATCAATAAATAAATAAATTCAGTTGATTTCATCCAAACATCAGAGACAGAGTGAAGAAATAAAGCCTTGTCACTGACCGCTTTGAATGAGGTTTTTGTACTTGTTCCCCAAGTCTGTTTAGCTCCACTGTTTGCATCTTAGATAATGATGTTAATAATAATGGTCACACATAGCAGAGCTGTAGAAACATGAATTTTTCGAACGCGCAACTACGTGGGAGTTGAGGAATTAATATTAATATTATTTATTAATATTCCAACACAAAACACGCTCAGACAGGGGCGGAGCCTCAAAACTCAATGGAAAATATAAACCAAAGGAAGGGCACTGATGAAGAGCTCTGCTCCAAACGTCTGTGCTGTAATAAAGTCAAACTGAGTGATCAGAGTGCTGTCTGTTTATATTGTCCCATGAATTAATTTTGCATAATCTCACGAATTATGCATTAACAGAGTCGGCAGTTTTCTGCCAGCATTCCTTCCTGGATTTTGCTGCAGTAACAGTGTCGCTTATGGAGCCTTGATGAAGTGTTTAAATTCTTTGTATTTCTAAAGAATAATTGTCTCCTCCTCCACGGTAAAGTAGGCTGCTCTGCAGGGTTTCTCCTGTTTCTCCATGTTTGTGATTGGTCAGACGCTGCAAACTCCACCCCTTTAATGTGAGCGCGCTCTGATCAAGGCTGGAAGACTCTGGATTGACTCAGCGAGTTGATATCCAGCTTCGTAGTACCGCTTATCAGGACTGCGGATGTCTCGTTAAGTCAACCCAGAAAACAGAGAGAGATCCTGGATGAGTTAATCGAGCTTCGTAGTACAGGCCTCTGGTCTAATGTGTTGTTTCACTTTAACAATGTGGGTGTGTGTACATAGTTAGATTTAACTTGGTAACCACACCACGATACGGAGATCACATTTGTATTATTTCAGTTGGACTAAAGCTAAAAAATAATACAAAATAGGAACTGTCTGTAAACACACACTCAAAATTACAACCTTTTTATGTTTGGGATTTGTGGTGTTTTGAACCAATGAGCTTGGCTGCACACATCTGTAAACACCAGTCTGATGGAGAATATTGAACTACGGCTCTGCAACAAACAACAAACTACCAGTTTAACTTAAAGTGGTGTGTTGTGTGTGTGTTACAGCCCCAGCCATTCAGGTTTTGTTGTGTGTGTGTTTTCTTTCTCCTGCTCTCTTCTCACTGCTACAGGTGCAGCCCTGGCCTCCACTGCAGCTCCAGGTGATTTGACTCACCTGTAGCTGTTTGGCAATCAGGAGGGTGAGAATAAAAGCAGGAGGGAGGAAGCAGTTGCACCAGTGGGTCCTCGACTGCGTGTGTGCATGTGCTGCCATTTGCTGAAACTTATCTACAGCTGAAAGAGTGGTTCAGCCTTATTTGTTGGATTTTCCTTGGACTTGTTTTAACAGGGGATTCACCTTGGCTTCCATTTTTAGTTAGTGCTTGTTTTTCTTAATGGAAGCTTGTTTTATGATAATTAACATTTCCTTGTAAATAAATCTGTGTCTTTTACTTTGCAAATCAAACTCTTTTGTCCTGGGCTCAATTTTTTGTTACTCCCCTTTTCATACCCCACAAACATCTTTCAGGGACGTAACAGTGTGCTAAAGTATATCTTAATGTTTATGCTGGAAATGTTTCACTTAGCGCTTCACTTGCAAAAGCACATTCTGTTGTTATACTCTGTGCGTAACTTCAGGCATATTTATAAACTCTCATTTATCCACTGACAGACATTTAAACAAACATCTAACTGCTAACTGAATCACGCTTTACTGACCAGTAACAGAGGAGAGTCATTTCATAGATAAATATCTCAGGTGCATTTTTCAGTAATGCATGTCCATTAATAAAGCTGAGATGACCCACACCATGAAGGGAGGTATTCACCTCTATGCTCTCTCCTTGTCATTGTACAAAGATCTAGTGAAGAGCCAAGAGAGCTGTTAGCATTAGATTTATATCTGTCATGTTGGGAGCTAAAGTTATGCACTTCTCTCTGCCAAGCTGCTCCACTAAGTCCTTTTACAGAGCAGACTACCATATCTGTTTTTTCTCAGAGAGGATCTCGTTTAACCTCCCAGATCTTTGGCCGTCAATGGATGTACACATGACTGTATCTTTTTATTTCCATCTACAGATCTATGAAATAAGAAAACAATGATGACCTTAAAAAAACACTCTGTCTAGAGTCTTAATCCTCATTCAGGACCTCACTGTGTGCTTGAATGATGGGGGAAGCTGATGGGAAAAACTAGAGAAGTAAATAAAGACACTGTGAGGAGAATAACATACCTTATTACTCAACATACAAAAGTGTTTTGTGTAGCTTTTGTGTCTCTGAGTGTCTCTGTACACCAGAACCCTCTTTTCATGTTTTCACATGAACTTCAGCTGCATTTGAAATGTACTAGAAAATACATTTTTAACTGAGTTTGCCTTAGCAGGAGGAAATCTGTGACTCACCGGTCAAGCAGAGTGGTGAACAAAGATGTCTTCTCTGCCACAAAAAGGATAACTGAGCCCCAGGCTTGCTGATTTGTCAGCGTGTGAGGCAATGGCAGTAACTGTGAGGTCATGATGGGGCTGGTGTGAATATTTCACCTGGCACAGTTTGACCAGTCATAACAACCATCCACACTGTCAACACAAGACCAGAGGCCTGTACTACAAAGCTGGATTTTCTCTTAGCGAGATAACTTCTGGGTTAACCCTGGATTTTCTGTACTATGAAGCTGGTTCACTTCTTACCGAGATGAATCGCCGTGGCAACTTATGCTGAAAGGCTAACCTGCTCCGGAGCAGGTTAAGATCTTGATAAGAGATCAGCGAGTATAAAAGCACCACCCCCTGACCAATCATTTCTCTTGGAAAATGGCCTGCCCATTCATTCAAGATCCCGTTGACGTTGGTGCGCGGATCGTGAGAGGAGCGCTTCGGAGAGAACGAGTTTTTAGGGATAGATGCAACCCTTTTGATTTCCCTGATGACATCCTACATGAAAGATACAGGTTTTCATCGGATGGACTGCGCTACATTTGTCAGCTGCTGGAGCCAGATGTCACAAATGTAACGCATCGCAGTCGGGCACTCACCGTGCCGCAGACTGTATGCCTTGCATTGAGGTTTTTTGCCACAGGTAGGCTAATCAATCACTCGATTTTATTTGTGTATGTCAATATCACAACTAACAATATGTCTCGGTGGGCCTCACAACCTGCATCTTTTCTTGTAGTTATTCTTATGATGTCCACGTGCGATGTGTCGTAAGACGAGACATGAAATTCATTCATTTATTTATAGGTACCTATATGCACGCAGTAGGCGATGCTGAAAATATCAGCAAAAACACTTGCTGCGCTGCAGTTCACAAGGTGGCGAGGGCCCTCTCAGACCTGTTGAATGTATTTGTGGTTTTCCCCAGCCACATGCCCACACATTCACTCAAAGAGGGGTTTTATGCGATTGCAGGTAAGATAATATAGGATTTGTGAAATACACATATTTTACATCTTATGATTTAGGTGTACTCAGCTGTATATTGAATGCAGCACATTCCTTTCACAGGGTTTCCGCGTGTAATAGGGGCCATAGACTGCACGCATATCCCTATCTGTGCAGGTCTGGGGGAAAATGAGGCAGACTATGTGAACAGGAAGAACTTTCACAGCCTCAACATTCAGGTAAAATTCCTGTAATCCAGAAAGATTAGCTATGGACAAATATTTGACACTGAGTTACTATATCAGCACTCAAGGACACTTTACAGAGTGATTAAAAACACAATAAACACACTAACAATAAAATAAAGAAGTTACTTCAATATAATGTCTTGTCTCAATTTCCTTTATTGATATACTCATTTTAAATCTTCACTAATTATTCCACATATACAAAGAGGCCCACACAACACTGCTGTCACAGTTGAACTATATTCAAGTTTTTTAAGTGCACATTGACACGTTAACCACAAATGCTTCTGCAGATGACATGTGACCATCAGATGATGGTCACCAGCCTTGTGGCCAAATGGCCAAGGTCTGTGCATGACTCCCGGATCTTCAGGGAGTCTACACTGTACCATAAACTTGAGCAAGGTATGACAACTGTACATTTAATACTTTTATCATGTTTACAAACTGTATTTTGTGGTACTCATCAACGCCTTTTCTTTGTGTCTTTAGGGTTGTTCAGTGGAGTGTTGTTGGGTGACAGGGGCTATGCATGCCAGCCATTCTTGATGACCCCCTATCCTGACCCTGGTGCAGGACCTCAAACAAGGTTCAATGTGGCACTTGCGAAAACCAGGGTCAGGATAGAGAATACCTTTGGGGTCATCAAAGCCCGTTTTAACTGCCTGAGAGGGCTATGGGTGGCACCAAAAAAAGCATGCAAAATTATTGCAGCTTGTGTGGTACTCCACAACATTGCTGAAATCAGGAAGGAGAGGAGCCCTCCTGTTGACCCCCCTCCCCCTGATGTGGTGGACCCCATCACCCTTGATTCCCCTGCAGGGATGGCTGTGAGGGATGCAATAACGCAGCAGTTTTTCAGTTAAACTTAGAAGATTTTTATTGCCATTTTTGTTCTTCTACGCATTTTTCTTCTTCTCCCGTTCCTGAAAAAGAGGACACATTTTAGGTTTTTGGCTGCGTTATGATTTCATTTCCTTTTCTCCCTCTCTGGAAAAAGAGGACAGTTTTTTTTTTCATTCAGTGGAATAGAATAGAATAGAATAGAATGTCATCATACAATTGTACAACGACATTGTTAAACTTAGTTTCATTGAGGTGCTTGAAATCCTTAAAAATGTGTGATTTATATTCTGTGTTTAAAAGGTCTGAAAAGTGCTTGAATTTGACCTTGTAAAAAGTGTACAAACCTAATTGTTTCACAATGACTGAAAATAAACAAGTCTACAGCAATGGAATACCTTCTTTTCATGTTCTAGTTTTTCCAGCTCTAATTTGGCTATTTTAATTTGCAGTTTCCTGTGCTCAATGTCCAGCTGCAACTTTCGCTTGTAAAGCTCCCTCACAGTGTCTGCTCCGACCTGAACAACAAAAAAAAAAATTAAATGCATATTTGCACAGAAAAATTTAATTCATCTTTAAACTAATGCCAATGTCACACTGACTACTCTCATTAAATTAGAGTTCATTACATTTCTTGGCCGTCTTGCAGAGGCTTGTGTGGAGGTGGAGGCCATGGGCTCAGGTGGATTCCCCTCCTCCTGTGAAATAAGCACAGCAGTTGATTATTTATAGGATAGACCACTTCAGCACATATATTAGTACAATGAGCAGACCACCACCATTAGTGAGACAGCAAAGATAGACCAGCATCCACCACATTGTCCAGACTCCATCTGTGTCAAGAAAGGTAAATTGTGAAGTGCATAAAATTAGAAAACAAGGACTAAGGTGTACCAGCGATGGTCTGTCTGAGTACACAGACAGTGTCTCCTCATTTATGGCCTCCACCTGTGAGGGCTACATAAGATGTGGAGAAAAAATAATTTCAATGTATTGGTACTAACCACAGCTGAAATATATGATAGGATTGATTTTACTTTTTTACCTCAGTAAAGGACAGAGTGTGGGTGGGTGGGGGCAGCAGTGTAAGACTAAGAGTCTCACTATCAACTGTAAAGAAAATGCATGTTAAAGTAGGCTACTTACCCTCACAGTAAACGGTACACTGGATTTTTTTTTTTTAAACGTACCCTGAACAAATGAGGTGTTGTGGGTGCTGCTGCTTCCACCGGGGTCTGACGTGACACCCCCCTCTATACCCTCCATCAGGGGGCGACCCTCATTATTTGATAGGGCAAGCTCCTCCGCAGGAGAATACTCCTGTGAAGGAGGCCCCCCTCCCGTCTTCCTTAACTCGTTTTTTTTCCTTTGAGCTACAAACAGCACCCAATAAATTATGCAGATCACATTCATACAGCAGAGACAGAGTGAAGAAATGAAGCCCTGTCACTGACTGCTTTGAAGGATGTTTTTATACTTGTTTCTGACTTGTTCCCAAGTCCGTTTTGCTCCGCTTGGGTTGCACCTGAAATATTGATAATAATAATGGTCACATATGGTATGACTGCAAAAACATGTATGTATGAAACGCACCACTACTCCTGCCGTCACAGTGAGGCCCAAAACGTGCTCACACAAGGGGAAGAGGCCCAAAAGAACTCAATGGAAAATCAAAGTTTGGACACTGAGGAAGAGCTCTGCTCTAAACGTCTGAGCTGTAATAAAGTCAAACTGAGTGATCAGAGTGCTGTCCGTTTATAATGGCATATGAATTAATTTTAGATAATCTCAAGAATTTACGCATTAACAGAGTCGGTAATTTTCTGCCAGCATTCCCTCCTGGATTTTGCTGCAGCTGCAGTATTGCTTATGGCTTGGATAATGTCTTTGAATTCTTCGTGTTTTCGCAGAATAATCAGCTGCTCCTCCATTGAGAAATATGCCGCACGGCAGGGTTTCTCCATGTTTGCGACTGGTCAGAAGCCGCAAACTCCGCCCTTTTATGTGAGCGCGCACTGATCAAGGCTGGAAGACTCTGGATTGACTCAGCGAGTTGATATCCAGCTTTGTAGTACCGCTTATCAGGACCGCGGATGTCTCGTTAAGTCAACCCAGAAATCAGAGAGAGATCCCGGATGAGTTAATCGAGCTTCGTAGTACAGGCCTCAGAGGCCTGTACTACGAAGCTGGATTTTCTCTTAGCGAGATAACTTCTGGGTTAACCCTGGATTTTCTGTACTACAAAGCTGGTTCACTTCTTACCGAGATGAATCGCCGTGGCAACTTATGCTGAAAGGCTAACCTTAAGATCTTGATAAGAGATCAACAAGTAGATAAACGACACCTCCTGACCAATCAGCTCTCTTGTAAAAGACCCTGCCCATTTTTAGAAGATCCTGTTGTTGTTGGTGGGCAGAGCGCTCAGGAGAGAGAGAGAGTTTTCAGGGAGAGATGCGATCCTTTTAATGTTCACGTGGTCATTCTGTACAAGAGATTCAGATTTTCATCAAATGGTCTGAACTACATTTGTCAGCTGATGGATCCATAAATAAATAAATTCAGTTGATTTCATCCAAACATCAGAGACAGAGTGAAGAAATAAAGCCTTGTCACTGACCGCTTTGAAGGAGGTTTTTATACTTGTTCCCCAAGTCTGTTTAGCTCCACTGTTTGCATCTGAAATAATGATGTTAATAATAATGGTCACACATGGCAGAACTGCAGAAACAGGAATTTTTCGAACGCGCAACTACGTGGGAGTTAAGAATTAATATTAATTTTATTTATTAATATTCCAACACAAAACGCGCTCAGACGGGCTGAGCCTCAAAACTCAATGGAAAGTTTGGACACTGAGGAAAACTCTGCTCCAAACGTCTGTGCTGTAATAAAGTCAAACTGAGTGATCAGAGTGCTGTCTGTTTATACTGTCCTATGAATTAATTTTCGATAATCTCATGAATTACGCATTAACAGAGTCGAGAGTTTGCTGCCCGCATTTCTTCCTAGATTTTGCCGCGGTAACAGAGTCGCTTTAAGCCTGTGTTTAAATTCTCCGTATTTCTAAATGTGGCAGCTCGAGGGGTGGTGTAATCAGGTTAGGGTCTAGTTTAGTTTATTGACGAATTATGGTAATGAATGATTGAAACCGACAACGCCACTTTGGGAATTTCGCCCAAAGAAATAGTTTGCAATAACAAAAATGTAGAAAGGCACCCAGGTTCGCTCTACTTTTAAAGATAGCAGGAGACGTGGTTCCAATTTCCAACATCAACATCAATCCAACATCAGACATATGCTGCCAAATTATCAAACCCTTAAGGAAAGAAAATAGAACATACCAAAATCAATACGTAACATGGAGAATCAAATATTTAAGTAACTCAGAAAACCAGAATTAAACAAAAGAAATAACTAAATAAATTAAAGGAAAAAGAAATAAAGCTGTAAAGAATGATGAAACTATTCAAGATAATTCATGGAAAGCAATATTCAACCAAATGTAAGTTTACCCATGAACTCAGAAAAACGACCAAATAAACCAAGAAAGTAAATGCCAGAATTGATAGAAAAGAAACTGAAAAGAACCCAAAAATCAGGCAAAAGAAAATAGTCAAATGATCAAATTAACGGAAGTTAACCCCACAATTAACAGCCACACATTAAGATTATAAAAGAGAGGCTGAACGAATATCAGCACTCAGAAAACTTATTTATCAGCCCGGTCCAGTCTGTCATGCAGTCCTTTAGTCATTCACAACCAAGCGACAGATTCAGCAGTCAAAGCAGCAAAGCACAAGTAGCAAGGTGGACGGAGCACGAGAGGCTTTAAAGCCGCAACAAGACAGTTAGAAGGCCAAAACAGTCCAGGCTAGCAACGGCTAGGTAGCCGCAGCCTGGTTAACAGGCTCAAAGAAGAAGCGCACAGGCAGAGGCCAAGGCAGAGCAGCATCAAGACGGCGTCACAGCCGCGTTTTCCTTACATTAATTTTATCACCGCTGGAGCTCCCCAGAGCGACACCCGACACACACAGCCCCAATCAGGCCACATGGAAAACCACCGAGTGAGAGGGACGAGACGAGCCTGCACTCAACGTGCGGATAACGGCCGCGGTTCGTAAGACCCACACAACTGGTTATCGCAACTCTGCACCGGTAACCGCATGGGATGGGCAGCAGGGCGATCCGGCAGGAAGAGGAAGAGCCAGAGCCAGGGAAAGAGGAAAGAGGAGGGGTAGGCTGCCGCTGCTCCCTTATATAGAGTGCTCCCGTGAGGTCATTAGCTGACAAGGGCTCAAGGTAAGCAGGCCAACAGCTCTAATAAGCATGGATGAGACACATCATCCTGCTACAATCCGCCCCCCCTTTTTGCATCGTCGCCCCAACGATGGAACAGTACCCAATCAGAAACCAAACATTACAGCCACGGTCGAAAGTGGGCTGATACCGCATGGGACATGGAGTTGGTGGCAGCACCCCCATAAGCCACTCCTCCAATTGACCTTGGAAGATGGTGGACATTGGACATTGGCAGTAGACCGTGCGGTCCTTCTCATGGTACCTTGGCTAGTACTAGGGCCAGACACCACTAAATCAGCGAGCAGAGCAGGTGGAGAGTCTAATGTCACCGCGACAGGAGCTACTGGAGCACCCAGTGTTGGTGATAGTTGAGGAAGTGGGAGCAACCCTGGAGAACTGGGTGGTGCAGAGTCTGCTACTTGGGTAAGTTCCTCCACCCTGAATAATTCTCCATGGCATGACAGCTCATCCTCAGATTGTAGTCTGTCAGAAGGAGGTGAATGACAGACCGTGACATGATCAGGTGAGCCAGTTCCAACGACAGCTTTCAGCAGTGTACGATGGACATGCTTGACTTTTGTTTGATCATCTAGAGCAGGGGTGTCAAACTCAAATACGAAGTGGGCCAAAATTTGAAATTGAACAAAGCCGCGGGCCAAGGTTGAACAAATGAACCTTTTAATATGGAACCAAACAAGTTTTGATTTAACAATGAATACTGAACAAGCAAGGCGTATATAACTTTAAAGAGCAGGCGTGCAAAATCGAGTTGCTAATAATACTAATAGTAATAATACTAATAGTAATAATAATAATAATAATAATAATAATAATAATAATAAAAACATAGCAATGGCATATTAAATAAAATTTAAATAAAAATTGAATGCCTCCTTTCTGTTTGCAGCCTTCTGAGGTAAATGTCAAAATTAGCTTCTTACACAGGCTAATTAAGCGGTGAATGCGGTGTTACAGCGCTGCTGCCGTATAATACTGGCGGGCCAGCTCTAATATTAATTTGAAATTGCCTCGCGGGCCAAATATAATTACACTGTGGGCCAAATTTGGCCCGCGGGCCAGAGTTTGACACCTATGATCTAGAGGAGCTATAGTGTACACAGAGCCCCCATCTTTTGGTGTTTTCAAAACTCTGTACACCACAGAGCTCCAAAAGTCCCGGATTTTGTGGCGCCCTTTTGCACCCAAGTTCCGTAACAACACCAACTGGCCTTCAGTCAGGGGAACGTCTCGAACATGCTGATCATGGTTGTTTTTCCTGCGCTCTGCAGCACTCTTCAGTCTCTCTCGAGCTCCCTCGAATGCAATTTGCAGTCAGGTCTGATGTTCTTGAACCCATTCATGGACATGACCACCAACAGGGTCCTGGACTCTTCCCAGCAGGAAGTCCACCAGGAGCCTTGGCTCCTGACCAAACATCAAGAAGAACGGAGACTCTCTGGCTGGCCTGATGGGGCATGTTGTTATAAGAGTACAGCAACTGCGGCAAACATGAGCTTCAGTCTCGCTTCCGAGATGCCGGCAGAGTGCGCAGCAAGTCGTGGAGAGTTCGATTAAAGCGCTCACACTGACCATTTCCAGCTGGATGGTACGGGGTGTTGTGAGACTTTTTGATTTCATACAGAGCACACAGCTGCTGGATTAAACCACTTTCAAAGTTGCGGCCCTGGTCCGAGTGGATCCGGGCAGGGACCCCGAACTTGGAAAACCACTCCCCCACTAGTACTTGGGCCACAGTGGAGGCCCGTTGGTCCCGGGTAGGGACAGCCAATGTGTATTTACTGAAAACATCAGTTATTACCAAGACATTTTCAATCCCTTGATGGGTGGGTTCAAGCACAGTGTAGCCGATGGCGAGTATTTCATTTGGACTCGAAGCCAGCAGATGCCCCATGCGACTACGAACAGGCCGTTGGGAGTTCTTGGCTACTTGACATCTTTCGCAGGTCTGGCACCAATTGACCACGTCAGAGGTCATACCAGGCCAGTAGCAGCGTTGGCGGAGAAGCTCCAGAGTTCTTTCAATGCCTTGATGGCCATGCCTCTGGTGGACCTCCGTCAAGACCTCCTTCTTTAAGGCAGCAGGCAGGAGCAGCTGAGGAACTGCCTCACCACCATCAGGGCGGAAGACCTGGCGGTAGAGGACCCCATCACTCTCGACTAAGCGGTCCCACTGTCGCAGCAGGGCCAAAGCAGGTGGCGATAGCTGCTTGCGCTCTTCCTTACTTGGACGCCTTTTCTGTTGCCAGAAGACAAAGAGCTCATGGAGAACAGGATCTGCTTGCTGGAGTGCACCAATGTCCGATGGTGAATGGCACGGCAGAGCCAGTACCGCAGACTGTGTTACCTCAGCCTTTTTCACCTTAAGGGCTTGTTGCAGAGGACGTGGAAGGGAAGTACCAGGAAGCATGGCTTCTACATTTTGCACTCCAGGCGAATACTGGCGGGACAAAGCATCCGCGTTCTTGTTACTCCTCCCAGAGCGGTACTTGATTTCGAAATCAAACGATGCTAGCTGGGCAGCCCAACGCTGTTCAGTGGCTCCCAGCTTAGCAGTGGACAAGTGGCTAAGCGGGTTGTTGTCTGTATAAACAACACACTTGTGCCCAAGGAGATATTCCCGGAATTTTTCCGTCATGGCCCACTTGAGCGCCAGAAACTCCAATTTCATGGAGCTGTAATTTACCATGTTGCGCTCCGTGGGCCTCAAACCACGGCTGGCATAGGCTATGGGCCTGACCTTCCCACCTTGTTCTTGTGATAGCACAGCCCCAAGGCCACCATAGCTGGCATCAACCTCAAGAATAAAAGGGCGAGAAAAGTCAGCATAGGCCAGCACAGGTGCAGTGGTTAGCTTGGTTTTCAAGGCCTCAAAGCTCTGCTGACACTCTGCTGTCCAGTTATCAGCAATGACACACTTTGACCTTTTCCTTGATTTTGCATTTCCAAGCTCAGCAACCAACTTGTGAAGGGAAGCAGCCAACTTTGCGAAACCCTCCACAAAGCGACGATAGTAACTGGCAAAACCAAGAAATGATCGGAGCTCAGAGACAGTAGAAGGAGGTTGCCAGTTAGCCACCACCTCGATCTTGCTCGGGTCTGCAGAGACCCCCTTGTCCGAAATCACATGTCCCAAGTAGTTCACTTGTCGTTGGAAGAAAGCACACTTTGAGAGCTTCACCTTGAGGTTTTCAGACTGCAAACGCTCCAGCACCACACTCAACCTTTCCAAGTGCTGTTCGACGGTGGAAGAAAAGACAACAATGTCATCAAGGTAGAGCAAGAGGGAACGACATTGTTGATCTCCAAACGGCCGCTGCATGAGCTGCTGGAAGGTGCCGGGAGCGTTGCAGAATCCAAAAGGCATGCGGTTCCACTCAAAAAGGCCGAAGGGAGTACAAAAGGCCGTCTTGGCACGATCACATTCTGCCACAGGTACCTGATTGTACCCACTGGCCAGGTCCAGTGTGGAGAACCATTGGGCATTCGTCAGAGCATCAAGAGACTCTTCGATCCGAGGAAGGGGGAAAGCATCCTTCCTGGTTTTGCTGTTCAGCTGTCGATAGTCAACACACATGCGCAGTGTTCCATCCTTCTTCCTGACAAGAACAATAGGAGAGGCGTACGGACTGCTGCTCTCCCTTATGATTTGTGCCTCCAGCAACTGGTCAATATGCTGCTTCACAATTTCATAATCAGAAGGAGGAATACGCCTGTAGCGTTGCCTCACTGGAATGTCATCCAGAAGGGGGATGTCATGGGCTATGAGGTTTGTGCAGCCCAGGTCTCCATCATGGGCGGGAAAGACGGAAGTGTAATTTCTGAGAAGAGATCTGGCCTTCTCCTGCTCCTCAGCTGACAAGTGAGAAAAGCACATGGATTGTATTTGGTCATGTGCAGACATGGAAGCAGACTGGGATGACATTGCGGCCACACCAGATGGTACTTCCGTGACTCCTTTTGGTAAGCTGACAACACTCACTTCACTCAAGGTGCCGACAATTTTTCGGGGATAGAGAGACACATTAGTGGAGCCAACGTTCACAATGGGAATGTAAGCAGTGCCCCCTACAACCTGAACCAAAGAAGGAGATGCCAGAAGCCCTGCAGGGAGGCCAGAGCCCAAGGGCTCAAAGAGTACTGTGCAGCCTGCATACTGCCCTGCACAAGTAGCCGCAACCATCTTCATGGTGCCACCAGGGATAAGGCAAGCTTTCTTTCCAAGTACCTTAACTTCACCTGAGGCACCTTGTGGAACCTGTGTGCTTGCCTCATGGCACTTTTGAAGTGCCTGCACCACCTGTTCTGGGGCCTCCGAAGCTGGGTGCGCATGAAAAAGGGCTGCACCATGCTGTCCAAAGAGCTCTCGGTAGCACTTCTTGATGACGTTCATCCCCAGGATACCAGGGACCTGTGACGCCACACCCCCAGGGGGGTCCTTAACGACCAACACTCCACATCTGGGCATCAGCCTACCACAGAGCTTGACATCCAGCTCCAGGTAGCCAAGATAGGGTATGGACAGTCCATTGGCTGCACTGAGCTGCAGCCAATGACAAGACCGGAGCCATTCTTGACCCCAAGGTTCAAAGTACTGACGGAAGAAGCTTTCTGTGATGGTAGACACCATGGAACCAGTATCTATCAAACAAGGGACCTGGATTCCACCAAAGTCAATGTCCAAATGTGGGCAAGATGAAATAAGCTTAGAAGCTTCACCCCCGGGTCCTACTCCCAAGCCAGAGTTTGTTCCCCCCGAAGTGTGGCTCTGCAATTCGGCGGGAGCTAGTTTTCCGACGGCTGTGTGGGGTATTGCTGCTGACTAGATGGTGGAGGCAAAGACGGTTGGGGACGAGGAGGAGCTCGAACTCCATCACACTCCCTGGCAAAATGTCCCGGCTGCTGACAGCGCCTGCAAATGACGGGGCGACGATGAGGGGCACGACTGTGCTGCTGGGAAGTCTGCAAGAAGGAAATGCTTTGAGTAAGCTGAGTAAGCTGCTGTTGCTGTAGCTTTAGCATCTCCCTCATTTCTTTCAGCTCGGCAGATGTTGAGGTGTTAGGCACCTCAAGCGACCCACCTTTGACCCCATACTGGAAGCCCAACACTGAAGGGACAGAGTTGCTCCTACCCCTCACTCCTCCTGGCAGACCCTCACACTCCCACCTAATCGCTGCACTTCGGACCTCAAGTAGGTTAGCAGTGGGCTGCCTGCGTACAAACTGTTTAAGTCACTTTTGTTTAATTCAGAAAACCAGAATTAAACAAAAGAAATAACTAAATAAATTAAAGGAAAAAGAAATAAAGCTGTAAAGAATGATGAAACTATTCAAGATAATTCATGGAAAACAATATTCAACCAAATATAAGTTTACCCATGAACTCAGAAAAACGACCAAATAAACCAAGAAAGTAAATGCCAGAATTGATAGAAAAGAAACTGAAAAGAACCCAAAAATCAGGCAAAAGAAAATAGTCAAATGATCAAATTAACGGAAGTTAACCCCACAATTAACAGCCACACATTAAGATTGTAAAAGAGAGGCTGAACGAATATCAGCACTCAGAAAACTTATTTATCAGCCCGGTCCAGTCTGTCATGCAGTCCTTTAGTCATTCACAACCAAGCGACAGATTCAGCAGTCAAAGCAGCAAAGCACAAGTAGCAAGGTGGACGGAGCACGAGAGGCTTTAAAGCCGCAACAAGACAGTTAGAAGGCCAAAACAGTCCAGGCTAGCAACGGCTAGGTAGCCGCAGCCTGGTTAACAGGCTCAAAGAAGAAGCGCACAGGCAGAGGCCAAGGCAGAGCAGCATCAAGACGGCGTCACAGCCGCGTTTTCCTTACATTAATTTTATCACCGCTGGAGCTCCCCAGAGCGACACCCGACACACACAGCCCCAATCAGGCCACATGGAAAACCACCGAGTGAGAGGGACGAGACGAGCCTGCACTCAACGTGCGGATAACGGCCGCGGTTCGTAAGACCCACACAACTGGTTATCGCAACTCTGCACCGGTAACCGCATGGGATGGGCAGCAGGGCGATCCGGCAGGAAGAGGAAGAGCCAGAGCCAGGGAAAGAGGAAAGAGGAGGGGTAGGCTGCCGCTGCTCCCTTATATAGAGTGCCCCCGTGAGGTCATTAGCTGACAAGGGCTCAAGGTAAGCAGGCCAACAGCTCTAATAAGCATGGATGAGACACATCATCCTGCTACATAAAGAATAACTGTCTGCTCCTCCACGGTAAAGTAGGCTGCTCTGCAGGTTTTCTCCTGTCTCTTCATGTTTGTGATTGGTCAGACGCTGCAGACTCCACCCTTTAATGTGAGCGCGCTCTGATCAAGGCTGGAAGACTCTGGATTGACTCAGCGAGTTGATATCTAGCTTCGTAGTACCGCTTATCAGGACTGCGGATGTCTCGTTAAGTCCACCCAGAAAACGGAGAGAGATCCTGGATGAGTTAATCGAACTTCGTAGTACAGGCCTCATTATTATTATTATTATTATTATTATTATTATTATTAGTATTAGTATTATTTGATGGAAATCTGAATCTTGTACAGGATGACATCATCAAAAGGATTGGATCTCTCACTAAAAACTCTCTCTCTTTCTCCTGAGCACTCTGCGCACTAACATCGACAGGATCTTCTAAAAATGGGCAGGGTCTTTTACAAGAAAGCTGATTAGACAGGAGGTGGTGTTTTTCTAGTCGTTGATCTCTTATCCAGATCTTAACCTGCTCCGGAGCAGGTTAGCTGTTCAGCACGGTGATTGATCCTGCTAAGAAGTGAACCAGCTTCATAGGACAGAAAAATCCAGGGTTAACCCTGAAATTACCTCGATAAGAGAAAATCCAGCTTCATAGCACAGGCCTCAGCTCTTCACCAGTGGATCTAAAGCAGAGCCCATCAGCCAATTTAATGTGTGAAATACCAACACACCACACTCTCTTTGATAGCCTGACAAAAACTATTATCAGGGACACAGCACCACCCAAACTTCTTACTAAATAAATGAATGAATGAATGAATGAATGAATAAATGAATGAATAAACAAACAAACAAACAAACAAATAAATAACAGTAAAAAATGACAAGGTAGACACCCTCTCACCCTCTATCCCACCCAACCTCCCACATAACCATCCTCAACATAAAAAATTAGTAAGGTGTAAAGTAATAAAAAAATATATAAATATAATAATAGGTAAATAAATAGTTAAATAAAATAAAAAGGGGGGAAGCTACTCAGAAATAACAGTTATGGGTTTTTTCAATGAAAGTCAGGAAGGGGCGCCAAACTCTATTAAATCTATTTTCTGTGCTTGTGGGGTGAGACAGATTTTCTCTAGATTTAAACAGTTCATAGTGTCGCTGAAGAACTGCGAGAAAGAGGGAGGAGTGGAATCCCTCCACTTTAACAAAATGACCCGGTGAGCCACCAAAGAGGAAAAAGCTAAAACTTCAACTTTTGCTTCTGGTAAATCACCATCTGGTTATATGCCAAAGAAAGCTGCCAAAGGGTACAACCATTGGGTTACTTTGAGGTTTATGGGGAAAGCTTGGTCTTAAATTCTGGACGCAGTGCCTCACCTGTAGGATTTAAAAAAAAAAATGTGTCCCAGGGATAACAAAGGTTTTGCTCAGTTGATAAAAAGATATAAAGTTGTGGTCTAAAAAAAATTGGTCGAGAAATTTCAGCTTTTTGTTGGGCCAAATCTTGAATGCACTATCAGTTATCAAATGAACAGAGAGATGATTCAAGGCAACAGGAATTTTAATTGAGGAATTTTGTAACCCAAAATGTTCTCAATGAAGCCCAGATGCGAAAGGTGTGTTCTACCATGGGATGACTGCAGAGGCTTTAAGGGGATAGTGGAAGTGCAGCACCCACAAGAGCAGGTATGGAAACTGGACTGCTTGCACAAACTTCCACTGATAACCAAACAGGACAAGATGGATCAAGAAAATGCACCCAATGTAGTAAACAATGAATATTCTCTTCTGGAGGGGTATAGGAAGCGACATATTCAGTCACCACTGGTCAGAGTCACACAAATGTGTTTCTTGAAAAAATGCGACCCCAGCTTTGAGTTGCTTTAGATAAGAACACTGTGGTGGCCCTGAAGTGCAAACCACAACAGCAAATAACTAAACTCGACAGCAAATCAAAAAAACATAACAGCAAATTTAAAAAACACAACAACATTATGCTGGAGGTAAGCACTGGTAGGCGACGTGAGTCATAGCTGATTGGACAAGAGGGGGGACTTGATTGGACGACGCATTTTTTCATGTTACTCAGTGTATGACTTGACTTCATCAGTCACTTAATCCACCTTAGAAGTCAAAATGATGTCTGACCAGTGTTTTTGCTTTTATTCTTTCTTGTATGACACAAATTTAAGTGAAAATCAGATCCTGAAGTGCTCTAAACAGTCTGTTTGAATTTTTACCAGAATACACAAACTGAAACTATTCAATTTTCTCATGTCTCAGAGAAAAAAAAAAAATCCAAGAGCCTGCAACAGTACGTTTCATCTAACATGCAGCCAAGCCCCCCTACAATGTAAACAAACAACTACACTGGAGTTGACATAACAAACCATATGGGGATTTTAATAAATAAATAACACCGTAAAGCGAGTCCTTCTCTTTTTTCAAAGCTCCTTATCCCAAAACCTCCCACAGGTGTAGTCAGGCTGACATCATTTAATTGCTCTCACTTTCGCAACATGTTGTGCAGACAGTACTGACAAGAGGCTGCTGAATGAACACAAGAATGGAGTCCAAAGGAGAAAGAAGGGAACAATGGAGTAAAAAGAGGGAATATATTCTGGCTGCTGCAGGCAACGTGGTGGGCCTGGGGAACGTGTGGAGATTCCCTTACCTGTGTTATAAGAATGGAGGAGGTGAGTCTGAACACCGTCTACATCCCTCAATAGTTGACATGATTGCTGGCCATGAAATCTGAAAATACCTAAAGAGGTCTTTATAGGCTTTGTCAATCTTTTGGAAGAAAGTGGATTGTCAAAAATGAACTGCTTGTCAACATGAAACATCCCCCATTATTTCTCTTTGCCCTTCAGTGAGGGAATGTGGTTCAAGTTACAATTTGATTCAGGGGATGTTTTTGAACAGAGCAATACAGATCTGAGAGTAGAGACAACACAGGGAAGAAATGAGACTGAGGGGGAAAACATTATTGCCACAGATTGCTTTAAGTCCAGTTAGACGAGAAGGGTGACACAAGTTAAAGAGTTAGAAGGAGAGGTAGTTAAAGGGTTAAGACAAACTCTTACAGTTACACAAGAGCTGTCACATCATGTGTCGAAGCCAGAAAAACATCATCTAAATGAGGGACTGAAATGAAGACAAATCAGTTGCTGCACCAGTTAAGCATGAAATAAAAAGGCCCCATCAAATGTTGTATGAGTTGTCATCAGACCAGGCTCACACGATTGTTTTTCACATATATAAAGAACTGTGGTGACATTGGTGTATCTTTAAAGTTTCACATTGCCAACTCCTCCATTTCATTCACACTGATGTGTCTAATTTCTCTTGACTGAGCATTCCTGGTAACATGAACAACAGATTGACAGAGTATGATGGGAAACAGGAACTATATGATCAAGTCTGAGGAACAGTGAGTACAGATCTACATTCATTCAAACTCCACACAGTAAACCAAGCTGGGATTTGAACCAGCAACCTTCTTGCTGAAAGGCAACAGCACTATCAGCTGCACTAATGTGCAGCCCTACAGACATACAGTACTTGTTAAATCTACAGGGGTACAATGGAAAGAGAGAAAGTCATTCCTCCATGGTGACACGTTTCATTCACTATGTCTGGTTTGAAATCATCTGAAGGGAAGCCCTAACAACCTGCTGTTTACAATGTGCCCCCCCACCCCTCCCCTTGGTCTCCAACATGCTGTCAATCAATCTGCTTTGCGTCAGCTGTATGTACCTTTAATTCATTATAATGACTTCAAAATGCTGCAGCCAGACTGTTGTGTCTCTTTGTAGGAGTGTTCCTGGTACCCTACTGTGTCTTTGCTGTGCTGTGTGGGATGCCACTCTTTCTGATGGAGACTGTGATTGGTCAGTACACGCAGGAGGGCACTGTCACCTGCTGGACCAAGCTCTGCCCACTGCTAAAGGGTAATTACACCAATTTTGGTTGAGTTAGTATAAATAATAACATTTCCCAAACTCTTTATATCTACTTAGCCACTTTATATACTGTTTATCTTGTCTCTCCAAGCTAAATATCAAACAACAGTGAAGATATTTTTATTCCTTGAGAGTCAAAACATGACATAGCAGCAAGAAAGCACCTGTAGTCTAACGACATAATGGGTATGAAACAGGTTTTTCATGTACCGTGGATAAGGTGGAGTACTTACTGAATGTTATTAAACAAGCTGATGTGCCAAATAAATCATCGCAAGAACATAAATGTCTACAAGAAAACCCGAACACTCCACTTCTCTTTAATTGGCTTCTACAGGTCTTTTTATTTACTGGCCTCCCTCCCCTCATAAAAGATTTACATAGGTTAATTTATATTAAATGTATGGTAGAGGGTAGTGAAGTGCATTGTGGTGCACACTTTTTTTTCAAGCTTTTCAATCAATCAATCAATCAATCAGTCTTTATTTATATAGCGCCAATTCATAACTAACGTTATCTCAAGACGCTTTCCAAGCGTTAACAGGTCTAGACCTGTAAATGGTAATAAAATTTTCTGTTTGTCTAGATCAGGGGTTGGCAACCCGTGGCTCTTTAGCACTCCCCTTGTGGCTCCCTGGAGCTTTTTCAAAAATGTGTGAAAATGGAAAAAGAATGATTTTTTGTTGTTGTTGTTGTTTTGATATAGTTTCTTTAGGGGGGGAAAGCTGACACAAATATCCTTATGCTGTAAAAAATAATGTAATAAATACTGAATTTCAAATTGTGCCAAATAGCACAACTGCGTCAAGCCTGCGACACAGTGCAGGTGGCTGTTGTATACAGAATCGTTTGCTTTCATTGCCAGTGCTGAAGGACTGCCTGCATGTTTGATTTGCATTGAGAAGTTGTCAAATAACAAGAAGAGCAATTTGAGCGACATTTCCAGATAAAACATGCTATATTTGCAGCTGAGCACCCAGTTGAGACTGAGAGAAAAAGTGCAATTGCAGGACTTGTGGAAAAATTAGAGGACTGCAAAAACAGTTTCAAGAAGTGGATTGCATCTCTAAACTCTACTACTGCTGCAAGTTTTGTTGCAGCCCGGGAGATAATAAAGCGTGGGAGACCATTCACCGATGCTATTCTGCTATTCCGTGGTGCTCAACCCAATGATACCTCAGGGCGCCACACTTGTATTTCTATAATTTAATCAATGCAACAAAACATAAAACATACAGTACAATCTACAACAGAAAATCTATTACCAGGTGCCTGTCTTTAGAATCGCTAACAGCTAAAAAAAAAATTGCTTCATCATTGAATTTAATTTTTTACAATCAAAGACAAAAGTTACATTGTTCTTAAATATGAATAATCCCAGATACTCTTAATTAACCATGATAATAGTGAAGGGCTGATGATGCTTTCTGCACGAGATCAACACCAGAGACCATGTGTGGCTTAGTGCTCTATCACACTCCGCGCAGTGTCTGTTCACAAACTGTGGAGGTGGTGTATCACAAACACGTCTTCCACTGTACTAAACTAGAGAAGAAAAGGTTGTTCACACAGTTTACAACATTTTTTCATAAATTATTTTTCTCTGCCACAATTTCACACCAGGAATTGTTCATTACATGCTTTTCACGGTGGTCTCTGTGTGGGGAATCATATAAATGCCTGAATTTCCTCATGTACTTAAGACACAAGGAGCCCCTGCTAGTCTGCGCATTTCTGTGTGAAAGTTAGAAATTTTTGAGGTGGTTGGTGCAGATATTTTCTGTGTGAAAAGGACCATACAAGGAGGTGAAAATGACGTAATTTGTTAGCACAAAACCGCGTGGACCACTCGGACCACATGGACCATGCAGACCACACGGAGACGTAAAGTATAAATTGGGCTTTACAGTCTAGAGATAGAGAGATGAGATGGGAGAGAGGAGAGCACAGCTGAGGCCCCGTTTATACTACCAAAGCTCCACAGGGTTTCACTCGAAAACGCAAAAAACGCAGAGAAAAAAATCTACATTTATATGGAAACACTGAGGGACTGAAAATGCTGTAGTATGCATACACGGCCAGTACGTGGCGATATAACTATAAGATCTTTGGAAACATTTTGTTAAAGGCAGTCAGCAGATTCAGCAGCACAAGCACAACCCGGTAAGTCCACCATTTAACCGTTGTTGTTGTCCGGTTCACAAAAGTTCCCACAACGAAAGTGGAATGCGCACGCGCAAAACGGAGCGAACGTCAGCGTTTTCACTGAAGACTCCCGCTTGCTGTTTAGACAGCAACGGAGGCTGCAGCATTTCAAAAAAATTCCACTCTGGAGGGTGTTTTAAAAAGTTGCGTTTTAGGTCGGCTGAAACGGTGTTTCCGTATAAATGAGAGGCCAAAACGCAACAAAACTTGCGTTTCACCCTGATACTGTTGTTGTATAAATGGGGCCTGAAATTGAGAAATGAACAAATCTTTGCAGTGAATGATTCAAGTTCAGTTTGTTCATCCAGATGATTTGTTCGTTCTGAACAAATTGTTCATGAACGAAACATCACTATTATGTATGAGCATTTCCAAAAGCAATTCCTTGGCAAAAACTTGTTCAAATTTGTATGAAGCAGATGAATCAAATTGATCAAATCAGATCCTGAACAAATCTATTTTGGTTGTTTTCCACCTTTAGGGACTGGCTTTTCAATCATAATGATCCAACTGTATTCCAGAAGCTACATCATCATCCTGGCATGGGCACTCTTTTACCTCATATCTTGTTTCAGAGACCCTCTGCCCTGGGCAACTTGCAACAATCCCTGGAACACAGGTCCGTGAAAGATGGGTTTTATTGTTGTACAAAGCAAAATTAAAATGGCCTCAGTCATATAGCTCATCCTATAGATCCTTTTAAAAACAAACCCTGCATTGATGCTTGAACAAGTGACAAGGGTTATCCTCTTTTTGCCAAACAACAAAAGTAAAAAGAAAATGTGCATAATTACCCAATCACTGAAGAGGTATGAAGATTTAGGCTCATCAGTGTCACCAGTCTCCTTCCTACCAACACATCAACAGATCTTTGTGTGGACCTCACCTCTGCAAACAGCTCTGCAGTACATAGCAACAAGTCGACAGGAAACTGGACATCTGAAAATGTCACCAGGTCTTCAGTCTCAGAGTTCTGGGAGTGAGTAAATGATAGATAAAATGATACTTGATAAATTACATTGAATTGCAGTAAAAAACTAAGTATAAAGTGAAATTCATTTTATTGGTGTTACCCATGAAGGAGAGGAGTGTTGTCCCTGTCTGGAGGAATAGAAGAGATTGGCACAGTACAATGGAAGCTGCTACTGTGTCTCCTAGCCTGCTGGGTGGTCTGCTACTTCTGCATCTGGAAAGGGGTCCGCTCTACAGGAAAGGTCTGTGAACAAGGCTGTTCTGATCTGCTCAGAGGCAAAACTGTAGCCTGAAAAGGTTGTTAATCGTAGACAAATTATTCTGTCTTCAACTTGTGAGCATTAAGAAAAGACACGCATTTAGAATACTGTTTCTTATTACCAGAAAGTCATGTGGGACCCAAACTTGTGGTTGATCTTTGGATACCAGCTAGGATCCAACTTTGTTTTGATTAGTTTCCACCAAAGGTCACATGGATTATCTTAGAGTGGTGCATGAAGGTACCTTCTAAGGTGTCAGAAGAGCCCTTCAATGTACCGATGAACTCCAGTTTCCAGCTCTGCGGTATTCTTTATTAAATATTGTGAATGATTAAATGTATTCTTCCAGGTAGGCCAATCAACAAACTGAAAAGTCAACTGAACTTACGTCAAAGACGTTTAGGCCCAGTCAGGATTCTGTTTCCAATGCATTTCTGTTCCTTCATTATCCTTCATTATATCCTGTCCTGATTAGCTTTACTGTGCCACAATAATTATCAGAATTATATAAATTAGGTGCAAAACACAGATTCATGGCCCTATCTACTGATAACGGATGAGATGGTGAATCTAAATTGTCCTACATGGTGTTGCTACAGGTGTGTTGATTATAGAAATCCTGGAATTCTTATCCTTCAGGTGGTGTATTTCACGGCTGTGTTTCCCTACGTGATGCTGGCCATCCTACTGGTCAGGGGATTGACACTACCAGGAGCCTGGCAGGGTGTAGTCTACTATCTGTATCCCGATCCCTCTCGTCTTGCAGACCTTGACGTGATACACATTCTTTATTCTTTTACACTTAGTATATTGATGCAATCCAACAACAAAAGATTATATATTATATAATTACATTTCATCTTTGCTCATCAGGTTTGGATGGAAGCTGCTGCTCAGGTCCTCTTCTCTTATGGTGTGGCATCAGGAAGCATAATAACACTTGGCAGCTACAACAAAGTCAACAACAATTGCTACAAGTAAGGCATGCAAACAAGACATTCTTGTAAGTTTTTTTGAGTCTTAACATGATTTTGAAAACTGGGTCCCTTTTGTCAAACACTACACACAATTCACAAAACCACACTCACAAGTAGGAGATCCTTTCCAGAATTAAACACTCTGGTATAAACTATACACTAATTTATAAAAAACACATTTGTTCCAGAATGAAACCCGTTTCATATAATGTAATTTTGTAGACCTGTTTGGAGTCAACCTCATCATAAAGATGCACATGCATTTTGGCAATGGAGGCAACATTTAGCTCCATTCATTCAGGCGAGTTCTTGTTCTTTTAACACTAAATTCAAACTGTCAGCAGCATAAAAATGTTCAGTTGTTCTGTGGTTGGTTGTCAGAAACTATGCTACACCATGGAGTCAACTTCTAGTTCAGAGCGTTACAGAGCAACTGGTGTTTTGGAGTAAAGAGTGACCGTGTTAACTGGAGACTCTCAGCTGAATGTGTCAGTGATGGTCAGCTGAGAGTCTCCGGCTAACAGGGTCACACTTTACACTGAAACACCAGCACCGTCTGCAGCTGTGTTATTAAATGTGTCTTCTTTATCCAACCTCAGTGAAGCAGGTTTGAGCTCCAATAATCAATATTAACTGCTGATGTTCTAAATCCAGTTTTTACTTTGAGTGTTTGATGAAAAAGTTGGTTTGGAGCCGAGGTTCTGACCAAATATGGACTCACTATGGAGAGGAAATAATAAGTGAAGCTATAAATGATGATGAACAGAAACAGATTTGAAGTTCAACGTTAAACTACAGTATATTATCAAACTATGAAGCAGTCTGATTAGTAATCTGAAAATATCAAAGCATTAATATTCTGATAGATTTTGAACACTAAAAGGTCTGTCCACTGTCTGTCTGTCCTCTGACTGTCTGTCCACTGACTGTCTGTCCACTGTCTGTCTGTCCTCTGACTGTCTGTCCACTGACTGTCTGTCCACTGTCTGTCTGTCCTCTGACTGTTTGTCCACTGAATGTCTGTCCACTGTCTGTCCACTTGTTGATGTCTTCCATCCGCTCACTGATTTCTCATGAACCCGAGAGTTATTTACCATAAGTTAAAGTGGTATTATTTATGTAAAAAATGTGTTGATTGATGGTTAACATCCTCACGTTGCTTGACCAGCCACTGTACCCTGCAGCATTTCTGTTGCCAAGATGCGCGTGCAGCCACAGACACATCATTATTGAAACAGCGAGGGGTCTGTTTGAATCAGTTACATTTTGAATTGAGTGCATGTAACGTCCTATAAAACGTCATAAGAAGGGATATCAAAAGTGCTGATCTGGTGTTTACAATAAGGAGCTGATTACTGTATGTAGACAGAGTTTTTACCTGTTTTCTTGTCTAAATGTCCTGATGACAGACACTGCCTTAATCAGATTTGTCTGAACTCTTTGTCCAGCCTCCCTCAGTCAATCAGTATTCATATCGCAATGTATATGAGCCTTTCAGTTAAGTTTATGTAGCCTGTCTGCGCCCAATCACATTACTCATAGATCTAAATGAGCATCCATTTATAAATTGCAACAAATGAAACAATGGGGGCGGCAAATGAAACAACTGGCTCAGTTAGAGCTCCTTCACAGCGCTCTGTCATCTCACCCGCTGTTTTCAGGGTCAGGCTGAGAGACATGCAGCATGAGTGGCTGAGCAACAGAGAGAAAGAGAGAGCTGTGAAGTTAAGTGGTGAAGTTAAGCGATGAAGATAAGCGGTGAATTTAAGCGGTGAAGTTAAGTGGTGAAGTTAAGCGGTGAAGATAAACGGTGAAGATAAGCGGTGAAGTTAAGCGGTGAAGTTAAGCGGTGAAGATAAGCGGTGAAATTAAGCGGTGAAATTAAGCGGTGAAATTAAGCGGTGAAGTTAAGCGGTGAAGTTAAGCGGAGCATAGCAGCGATTTTGACAATCTGACAGTTTGCTTATAATTAAAATCACACAAGGTGCTTTATTTAACACTTTCAGGGTTAAAGGCAGCAACTTCTAGATCTGTGTGCTCAACTTTTTCTTTAGTCAAAACAAGTTCTGTTTGTTTTTGAGGTCTAAGTTTGGATCTTTTGATAGATCATTTTATTGTCTATTTCACGTCCTTCTTTCCATGAGGCATTGAAAGACCAAGGCAATTAGGAGAGTCTGTTATCATTTCAGGGAGGGTCAGGGAGAATTCAGCTGAACAGAGTGAAGCAGTAAGCTTTAAGAAACAACAAAACAATCACAATATATATATTGCAGGAAACAAAAAAATCACAATCTCATTTTTTCCCAATACCGTGCAGCCCTAACTGACGTCATATTAAACTTCTGTCAAATGTGTACAAATGTCTTTAGTGTTGTGTATATCACTGTGTGCATTGTCTTGCAAAAAGTGTGAAGCTGACTTTGTGCTTCTAGCTGTGGAAATCTGGGCCGATGTTTTGCTCTTTGAATGTAAAGTTTTGATAACTGAGTAATACTTTTGATTTTAGTGTTTATGCAGTCAAAGAAAAAATGTTACTGTGTCAATAAGGTTTACAAAAGTTGTTTGGACCCCCGACATTTACCATTAGAAGTATTACTGCATGACAAGTCTCCTCCAGCAATCTTTCCATTACTTCACACAATTTTCTGGATCCTAAGATAAGATAAGATAAGATAAACTTTATCTACCCCTGGGGGAAATTTGTTGTGTACATAAGTACAGTGCTGCTCACAAACACAAACATTCTATGCGTAACGGCTCATTTGTGCTCGACACTAAATGTGACTACAGATACAGACGGCGCCTTCTGTCTGTGTTCTGCACTCATTTCGTCCGTATTTCTGCACCTTTCCATAAAGCTTACGGATCAAACTAATGGAGCAGCACCACTGGAAACCATGGGGGCAGTGTTGTTGTTACCACCTGATATGTAGCTCTAGAGAGACACAAAGTAGAAATAACAACCGAGGAACTTTTTGAAGAAAAATTTTGCAAGTTGGTGAGGAACTCATTTCTCCGTTTTTGTCTTTCATGCAAGCGGTACATTAGCAACACCTCCTCCACAGTTGTCGTGTTTGTTGTTAGTCTATTGTTATCAACAGGCTGGTGGATGTATTGGTTAACAGCAATGCCAACAGAAATGAAGTCCTGAAACGATGTGAGCAGTGATGGTAACACCGTTTGAAACGGACGTGTACATTTTCGTACGTAAAGGGTGGATAAATGAGCCTCCGGTCTGAAAGTATGAGACAATGCGGAAGTGCCAAAGTCTGCTGTTCCTCGAGTGTCCGCTTGAGGCTGGCTCCGGAAGTACCAGAAGTCACAAACACACCAAGCCAAAAAAAAGCTGTTTTCACAACCAAAATAAGCACATTTACAGCCTAGAACAAAGAATGTCTCCCGTCCGAAATTGCTAATTTCACTAACGGCACGCACTGTAAGGGGGGGGTGTGAATTTTTTTCTAATTAGGCAGATTCAACAATATTAAGATCGTCAGTTTATCCAATCAGAGGCACAGCTCAGATCATGTGACTGTGGGGTGTCCTATGGTTGTTACTGTGAAGACTCACAGCACGCCTCATTTCCAATATGGTCGCGCCGGCTGCTGGCTTCAAAAGTCTGTTTCAGAAACAGATGGGTGACATCGCAGAGACTACGTCCATTAATTATACAGTCTATGCATGGTGAGGAATCATATAAATATGAGAATTTGTTGTACTTCGGACACGAGGAGCTCCAGCTTGGTTAGAAATTTTTCGGAGGTGCGCAACATGGAGATTTTCACCTCTGGATCACCTGTCAGTCAGCTCTAACAGCTGTTTGTGTGTCTGCTCATGTGCACTGTAATAACTCTAATCAAATAAAAACAGTAACAGAGCTTTTGAGAGGTTTGAGAACAACAAGGTGGAAGGGGGCCCATATTCATGCAAGAACAAGAGAGATCATAAACATAGTTTTGGCAAATAATACTATTACAACTAAAAACAGCTGGGTTATTTCATCTCTACAGCTGGCTTATTAAACAATTTACCTGTTATAGGTTATTTATATATTCGGTTTATTTTAATGAGTTAAAATCCATTAATCCAACATACATCGGTTGACTCAGTACCTGGATTGTTTGTGTTTCAAACGTCATCATTAGCACCTTTTTAATTAAATGTTCTCTGTAACTTTGAAAAACTGCTCCTTAACATATAAAAAAAAAAATGATTTTAGGACAGTAAATTTTGTTGTGACGTCTTTTTGTAACCATGAGTGAGGAGGGAACACAGTGGATATGAGACCCTGCTGTACAATGAGATGTTGTGCAGGGGGCATAGACTGTCTGTGTGCAACATGGCACAGACCAGCTGTTTGGGCTCATGTGCACCACAGCTTTATAAAATTATAAAATATATTAATAAAATTAAGTCAGACCAACTTTTTCTGAGTGTATTGGTTAATTTGACCAAGCATTTGTAAAGATTACTGATTAAATGTAGCTGAAACAACACAGAATTGTTATTAATTTGACCCAGCATTAGAGTAGAATATTTAACCCATCTGTTGGGTTCAAATGGACCAAACCATCTTTCTGTAATTCTGAAATTTAACCATGTCATTTTCAATAATGTTTTTCTCTCTGGTTAAAACAGAATAAATTTGTCAAATGAAACATGTTTCGTCTCTCTCTCTCTCTCTCTCTCTCTCTCTCTCTCTCTCTCTCTCTCTCTGCTGTGTGTGTGTGACATGCAGGGACAGCCTGTGGTTATGCTTGCTTAACAGCAGCACCAGCTTTGTTTCTGGCTTTGCTGTCTTCTCAGCTCTGGGATACATGGCCCAACAACAGGGAGTTCCAATCAACATGGTGGTTAAATCAGGTAAGATACAAGGGATAAATCATAGAAATATAAGACAGTGAGAAGGACAAGACTGAGAATATTTCTTTGGGTCCCTGCAGGTCCGGGGCTGGCATTTATTGCTTATCCCCAGGCTGTAGCCATGATGCCACTTCCTCAGCTGTGGGCAGTCTGTTTCTTTATTATGCTTATTCTGCTGGGGCTGGACACACTGGTAAGGAGAGGAGAACACACTTAATTTTTTTAAGCTATAGATTTAAAGTATTGGAGATGGAGATTTCCCAGCACCATTACAGGGTCAAGTAGCATGTGGATTTCTCATTCAGCTGACATTTGTGGCACGATGTTTGGTTTTACAGCTGTTTAACAGTATGTTTGAAGCTGTGCATCCACTATCTACTAATATGTCATAAACTGGCTAGCTCTTTGATGGAAGTAACAGTCACACCAACATGTTTTATTGATCAGTGTACTACAGTCTCAACAATTGTATTTGAATGCTTTCCTTTGAGTGAGCAGTCCTCTGGTACAAATCCTACCCTCCACAAACTTAGAGAAAATAAAAAACAATCCAGACTCCTCATTTTAAATATTTGGTGTAACATTTTTTGTCTGTTTGATTGTGTAAGTTTGCAGGTCTAGAAGCAATAACTTCGTCAGTGATTGACCTGTTCCCAGATCAGATGCGCAGACCCTGGCGCAGAGAAATCTTCCTCATAATCTTCTGCTTCACCAGCTTTGTTGTACATATCTCCCTCACCACTCAGGTACCTCACAGGCTTGTGTATGTTAACATGAGTACTACAGCTTATAATGAGTTCTGTTGTTGGAGGAGTATTTGTTGTGACCAAAAAATATTTGTTTTGTGTTTCCAGGGAGGAATGTATATATTCCAGCTGATTGACCATTATGGAGCCAATGGAGCATGTATATTGTTTGTGTCATTTGTGCAGTGCATGGCTGTTGGTTGGGCTTTTGGTTAGTAGTAAACAAAAAATTAGTTCTCTGAAATTTTAGAAGTACAGTTTGTCCCAAGATTCCTCAGCCCCAGCGTTGCCAGATGGGAAATATAAAATTATCGTACCAGAGCTTCAAAATTATCGTATTTTGGGGGAAAATATTGTACACCCGACAAAATAATCAAAATTGTCACAGTCCTGCCTCTCATTCCCCTCCTGTCACACTGCTGCAGTATTTTTCCACACTCCCTCCCTCTGCTCCATTCTACCTGCCAGCCACGCCCACCTCATCAGCCCAACTCTGCTCACCTGCCTACTCAGCTGCAGCTCATTGTCATCAGCCCTGCATGCCAGACTCTCCAGCACTTATTCCCAGACTGCTTACCTGGTATCGACCCGACTCGGCTTCGACCTTTGCTTCACGTCTCAGCCCCGGTAAACCCACCAGCCTTCTGTTTCTGACAACGAGTTTTTGCCTGCCTGCCTTCTGTTCCTCGTCTGCCTGTGGCTGGTTGGCACCCAGCCTGCTCCTGCTCAGTCAGAAGACCAACTGCCGTATCTTGTGGTCAACTGTGTTCCTGCTGAATAAAGACTGTCAACAATTTTACCTGGTTCTTTTGTGCTGCTATTGGGTTCACTCCACACCCGTTACACAAAATAACTGATAATGATCAAAACAACTGGTTCTTGAATACATCAGGTTCTTCTGATGCACCTGAACACATCATCAGTGATGTTACCTGAGATCATCGGATATTTCGGGTCTTTCAAACATACATCCTACTCAGGCGACCCAGCCACAGCTGATCAGACCGCGACTTGTGTTCAGGTGGCATTCACTTGCCCCCATGGTTCTCCTCTCTGGATCCAGAGCCATCTTGAGGCTTTCTCAGCTGCTTCGGTGGTGTTCTTGATGGCTCTACTCCTTGCTGTTCCTGTGATGCCCAGGGCACTTAGGGCTTTATGGAGTGACTACCACACAAACCCTCTACTGCCAACTTCGATGGGCATGCATCTTGCCTTCCAGCCTTGTGCACGACAGTCGATGACCAGTTGCTCGTATTTGGTCCTTTTTCTTTCATGGGCCTCCCCCAAGCGGTCCTCCCATGGCACTGTCAGCTCCATGATCACGATTTTCTTTGTGCTCTCTGAGACCAGAACGATATGTGGCCTCAGGGCGGAGCGGACAATGTGCTGGGGGAACCGTGACTGCTTCTCCAGGTCTACAGAGAGCTGCCAGTCCTGGGCTGTTGCCAGGATCCCGGCTGGTGGTTTTTGACCTGCCTTTGACTGACCTGCTTTGACAAAAGCGATTGCACAGGTGTTGTTGCGCACTTGGCCCGAGCTGCTGATCCTTTTGCTGATGGCTTCTGCAATCGGCTTCAGCACCTGGTTGTGATGCCAGGTGTAACGGCCCTGGCTGAGTGCTTTTGGGCAGCAGCTCAGAATGTGTTCGAGGGTGCCTCTTCCTGAACACAGTTGGCAGTTCGGGGTCTCCACTTTCCCCCAGGTGAAGAGGTTCGCTGGGCTAGGTAGGACGTCATAAACTGCCCGGACCAGGAAGCTGATGCGGTGTGGTTCACTCTGCCAGAGAATCGACCAGGTGACTTTACGGTCTATGGCATGCTCCTATCTGGTCCAGGCCCCCTGCTGCCTCAGACCAGCCGCTCTGCTTGTCCTTCCTTCCACCACGGCAGTCCTGACCTCCTCCTGTATCTGCCTGCGCTTCTCCTTCCCTTTACACTCCCTGTGACGAGGTGGTGTTGGGAACATCCCCAGGCCTGCTCTGCCCTGGGCCACCACTCCCACCAGATCTTTGTGGCGCAGTCGTGATTCTGCGTCCAGCACAGCTGCCTGGGCACTCCACTTCCTTCCAGTCTTCACCACCACCCCTGCCTTGGCCACCTTAGGGTCCCTTGAGTGTCTGTACATCAGCACCTCTCATGTCCGTGTCACCTTGAACTCCTCTTACAAAGACTTCAAGGGCCACTGGAGCTTCGTGGTGTTCCCATAGAGGGCGATGTTGCTGAGGCTTCTGGGCAACCCCAACAATTTCCTGAGACAGGAACTGACTTTCCTTTCCAGGACCTCCACAGTGGAGATGGGGACCTCGTACACAAGTAGCGGCCAGAGTATCCTTGGCAATATACCATGCTGGTATATCCATGCCTTGAACTTACCCGGGAGGCCAGATCTATCCAATGCTCGAAGCCAGCTGCCCAGTTCCTGACAGGTTGCCTGGACAGAGGAGGAGTCTTTGAGGCTGCTGTCAAAGACTTTACCCAGGCTCTTCACTGGCTTCTCTGAGACGGATGGTATCATCGTCCCTTCGATGTTGAAGCGGAACTTGTCCGTGACCTTGCCCTTCTTAACGACGAGAGATCTGGACTTGGCTGGTTTGAACCCCATCCGGGCCCAGCGGATGAGTCTCTGCAGCCCTTGGAGGATCCACCTGCATCCTGGCACAGACTCTGTGGTGACTGTCAGGTCATCCATGAATGCCCTTATTGGGGGCTGGCGCGTCCCTGATTGGGTCCGTGGGCCCCGGCACTCTGGCTCCGCAGACTTCACAGTCATGTTCATCGCAAGCGTGAACAAGGTCACAGAGATGGTACAGCCTGTGATTATCCCCACCTCCACCTTGTGCCACTCTGATGTTACTTCTCCCGCAGTGACTCTCATCCTGAACTGGTCGTAATAATCCAGGATCAGATCCACAACATGGTGTGGCACATGGTGTTTGGTCATGGTGGTCTGGACCAACTTGTGTGGGATGGAGCCATATGCGTTGGCTAGATCTAACCAAAGCACAGTGAGATCTCCCTTGTTCTCCCTGGCTTCCCGGATGAGCTGAGTCACCACTCCAGTGTGTTCTACACACCCCGGCACTCCTGAGATTCCTCCCTTTTGCACCGGTGTGTCTATGTAGTTGTTACTGGAGAGGAAGTCCGCCAGCCGCCTAGCAACTATGCTGAAGAAGATCTTGCCTTCCACGCAAAGCTGTGAGATTATTCTCAACTGGTCGATCTTCTTGGAATCCTTCTCTTTGGGGATCCAGACACCTTCAGCAAATCTCCACTGCTGAGCCACCTTCCCTCCCCTCCATATGACCCTCAGCATCTACCAGAGTCGCTTAAGCAGCAGTGGACTTCTTGTAGACCTTGTACGGGACACCGCTTGGTCCAGGGGCAGAGCTAGCTCTGGCCTTCTTCACAACCTCCTGGACCTCTCTCAAAAGTGGCTCCTTGGTGTGGAAATCCTTGGTAGGAGGTGGGGGTTCTACCAGGATTTCACACTGTCCCAGCTCTTCCTGTCTGCAAGGATCACTGTAGGTGTTGTTGAGATGCAGGTCTATTTCCTCCTTTGAGCAGCCCAGGTTCCCATCCCGTTTCTGCCCCAACAGCTGTTTCATGAAGCCAAAGGGGTTGGCTATGAACCCAGCCCGCTTCCTGGATCTCTCTCTCCGACGCCTACGGTGACACTCAGCCCTGCGCAGGGTCATCAGCCTTTTCCTCGAGATAGCCCGCAGCCCTGCCAAGGGAGGTTGCTGGTCCTCACTGGCTTCCTTGCGCTGCTTCTTGAGGGACTTCAGTCTTATTGTTGCGCGAAAATCAAAATTGATCACTCTGTTTAGTGTCCTACAGGCACTTTTGTGGGCATTCATTGCCGTGCCCCACATCAGCAGCGTTTGATCAGCAGCTCTAGGCTCCGGTGCTCATGGCTTGTCTTGGCTGTCAATCATTCTGAGACGAATGACACTTAAACTATGATTGGCTGGAAACGTCACATGATATAAGATGCATTTAGGGTCAACAGATAAATCCGTCAGACTGGGGTAGATCTGTAACAACCACATGAAATTGTCAAATTATCATAAATTTAGCCTTTTTTGGAATTATTGATCGTACATCGTACAGAGGGTTAAATTATCGTACAAATACGATAATTATCGTACCTCTGGCAACGCTGCTCAGCCCCAAGTATTTAGGTCCAAACTTTAGAACCATCACCTGGAAATGATTTTTTTATGTTCTATTTTAAACTATTGATGCCTATTAAGACAAAAAGACTGTGAAATGAGAAGTGTGCTACTCATGTACAAAAGAGCCAAAGGGCAAATGCGACTTTCCAGAGATTCTCAGAGAAACTAAAAGAGGGATGATTTTATTTTGCATGGGTGCCACTTCTTTGACACTCATTGTTGCAGAGATGGTAGGACCTCTCTTTAATAAATTACACATGCAGTTTTACTTAAAAACCAGAAGGTTAGGACACAGTAATACAAACGCAAATGATGTTGTCTGACAATTTTTTCAAAATTCTAATTATGTAGATCAAGACTTCCAAGGAGCTGGCTTCAGCTGAAACTGCGCTAATGTTTGTTCTAAGGTTGCAAACTCACATTATGATACATGAAAACCATGCAATGTCAAAGTAAAATATACTGTCATTGCCAGGACTGTTCAGACTTTTGAAGTGCTTGTTGGAGTGCTAAAAGAGGTGGGAACCTCTGCTGCTAAATATCAAACAATGCTAATCAGCAGAAGAATAGCTGATAAGATCCACATGGTAACAAGCATTGGAATAGTTAATAATCAAGGAGTAGATTCATGTATAGTTCCTTTAGTATGTACTGTTACATGTTTTTGTATCATACCATAACTACAGTGTTAGCTATGGTAAGAGACAGGAAATCTATAGCTAGCTATTGTTGTCACCATTTATATCAAAGCTAACCATGAACTTGGGCTATTAATGTGTATTTAATGAATGAGATACACATTAACTGGGGTAAACACTCAGGCTAACATTATACATACAGTCCTACATCATCTGCTCTTTTAAATTAAAAATCACAAACTGTCATCATGCAGGGGCTGAAGAGATGTGTGTTGCAGTCAAGGAAATGACTGGACAGAGACCATCTACTCTGTTCAAACTGTGTTGGCGGTATTTCACCCCTTTGATCTGTATGGTAAGACATCACTTATAACAGCTGCAGGAGTATGAAAAAGAGCAGATCCACACTAAATAATTACACAGTTAGAAGATTAGAGGTTTTTTTTCAATGAGAGTAATTTGTCTTCTTCTGTTTTCCGTTTGTTTTTCTCCCAGGTTTGCTTCATCTGCTCCTTCTTGGACTATCAGCCCCTGACATCCAGTGCAGGCAAGGAGTACCCAGACTGGGCTTACTCTCTAGGCTTGGCCATGGCCTTCTCCTCAGTGATTGCTATACCCATCTGGATTGTCTGCAAGATCTACCTCACTGAGGGCACACTCAGACAGGTAACTTTCACATATATGTGCTTTACATTTTAAATATCTGCAACACTTCAATATAGATAACATATTTAAGTCTGTTTTTCTAACTTGACCCTTTGCTGTCCTCAACAGCGTCTGTTGGTTCTTTGGTATCCTGTGAGAGATTCTGTGCGTCACCGGACAAACAAAGATTATCAACCAAATAACACAAAATTAAGAAATTTTTCAGCTTCTAACGCAGACAAGTTATAACTCCTGGATTCTACTGCATGTTACCTAAAGAGAAACCTGGGCACAAATTCATTTTTTGTGCGTGTGTTTTTTTGATCATTATTTTTTGTTTTACTTTTTTTCCCCCCTAAATAACTAAGGATTGAGGTGAAAACGGGAACATGCACATGGTTTGTGAGAATTGTGTAAATATTTTATCATTCTTCCAGCCTTTATCACACTCAGTATTTACTCATTACTTACACATACATGTTATTAAACTAAAAGCTATGCAACCACTCACTTATTGTGCTATCATATTGTGTATAATGCTTTAGACGTGTGATTCACTGTCTGCCCAGCAACAGAGATTATTTTGCACACCCCTTTTTGTAAGATGATCACACCCATGCTTGTGCCTGAATAAAGAGATTGTGCAGAGGGAAGAACTTTAAAGATGTTGATCACACCCTGAGTGGTGAGCATATCACTCTTCCCTTCTGCAGAAGCTGAAAAACTAGAGCATTGAGTCTTATTGACTCTGGTTCCTATTTGAAATAACTGTCATTGAACCTGACACCCTCTCACGCTCTATCCCACCCAACCTCCCACATAACCATCCTCAACATAAAAAATTAGTAAGGTGTAAGTAATATATATATATATATATATATATATATATATATATATATATATATATATATATATATATAATAATAGGCAGAGGTGGGACCAAGTCATTGCTTTGCAAGTCACAAGTAAGTCTCAAGTCTTTGCCCTCAAGTCCCAATTCAAGTCCCAAGTCAAGACAAGCAAGTCCCGAGTCAAGTCCCAAGTCAAGACAGGCAAGTCCCGAGTCAAGTCGCAAGTCCTACACTTTTGAGTTTCGAGTCCTTTCGAGTCATTTGGACAACAAAGTAATAATATATTAAATGTACAGATCATGTATGCTTTTAAAATTTATATTTATCAAAACATTTTTATGAACAAGGGCATTGAACTTTTACAAGAACTGACTGAATTAATTACACCTTTAAAAAAAAAAAGACTTAAAACAATTACTCTAGAGGTAATACTGTAAAAAAAAAAAAATTAAAAAAAATCAAATAATCTTCTCTCGTCCTTCAGATCTGTCTTGTCTGGGAAGCACTGCCCTAAATTATCAATAAATTACCCAAGAGGGAGAAACGTAACAAATACATAAACATAACATTGAACAGTAGTGTTGTGCTCAAGACCACACTATCCGAGACCAAGACTTGCTCGAGACCAGAACGCACCGGGACCAAGACAAGACCAAGACTTTTGGGAGTTGAGACCAAGACCGAGACAAGCCGAGACCAAGACAAGACCAAGACCATAGAGATTAATTTTCAAAACTATGACAAGGTTGAACCGTTAAAGAGCATTCTCATTCTAATTTTAGTTTTCTTTTAAATACATTTGACACACACACAAAAAGTTGCCTGCAACTCTTTCAACTAAATTCTTCCAAAAAAATCCTTGCACATATTTGAAAGCCATTGCAGGGTATGACATCAAGGTTTTTGCCTACTTTGCCCTGTCTAGGAGGCACTTTTTCTGGCCTTCGGGTGCATAAATTTTGCTAGTATCATACCTTAACCATCATGCCTGTCAGCTGTGGAAAGTGATACACAACACTTTTTTCATAATAAACTGTATTTATTTTCTATGTTAGCTCACCTGGTGGCTCTCTGAATTAATTTAAACTCAGGAATTCCCTGTTTACAACACTAATAGGGTGAGAATACAAACTCAGAAACAGTGCTGCACAATTTGACAAAATTGTCTAACTGCAATTATTTTCGACAATTTTGCGATTGTGAGTCAGTTTATATGGTTTGTTATAAAATAATATAAATTGATTACTGGTAGTTGTGAAAAACATACTTCTTAATTCATAAAAAAAAAAAAGTATTGAGTTTATATGTTTTGAATGTTAAAGTAGAACTAAAGAAAGCCTGTACAGAAGTATTTTCAGTACACAATTGGGTTAAATTTTAGTTTTCAATGTTATTTTTTTAATGCTTTGTTTAAATATAGTTTGATTTTTATCTCACAATTTGTCAAAGCTTATTGTTATTTTAAAACATACATACGAGTGAGCGAAAATAAATGCTGTTTATTGGAGTGTGGGCTCACATATTAATCCCCACTGCTGCATAAGTCGATGCCCTGGTTAGGGCACCCCAGTCTAAAAAAGTCTGGACACGCCCCTGCTGTCAGCCCGTGCCCTTTTGCAGTTACGTTATGCTGCTTTGCTCATCAGTGGATGGATTTATGCTAAACGGAGGGTTCAGCTCATGGAAAAGATGGAGTTACAGGGAAAGACGGGACACAAGACATTCACTACATTCAGAGCGCCGCTCTCTTTCCATTTAAAGTCTCCCTCCCCACAGTTAATAAATCCAGATCCATCCATATCACCAAAAAGAGGCGTTATTTTGGTAGAGTGTGTTTTCTGAGAAAAAAAACTGATCTTTATTTCTTCACTATCTAAAGACAAAAATGATTAGGGTATTATTTTTGAAGAGCAGCAGGTTTCACGTACGTGTGTCAATCACACCATTATTAATCTGCGCATGAACAAAAAAAAAAATCCAAAAACTCCTGAAAAGACAAGATTTAAAGTGCCGTATGAGAAACGTGAGAGGAAAATAATACAAATAATGCACAGAAAAGCTCAGAGTTGTGCTTGCCCAATCAGGCATGTCTTTACGAGTTTTGCTTGCCCGTCGGCTTTTTGAAGTTGCCCCGGGCATTCGGCCATTCGTAAATATGGGCCGGCACTGATAAGCCCAGAATTACTTTAAATATCTCATAATAAGATGTTAGTTTGTCATCTTTATATTGGCACTCTATTACCATTTCATCTTCGTTGGTTGTTGTGCTACAATTGGATTATTGTAATTTGATTGGATGCTGTGCCTGCAGCTCGCACACACACACACACACACAAACAAATGCGCACAGGGAGAGAAAGAGAGAGAGATGCAGAGCGTTCGTTAATGACATATATTTTGATCTTTGTGTTTTGGGGAAAGGAGCCTTTCAAGTCTTTTCAAGTCAAAGTGCTGAAGTCCAAGTGAAGTCACGAGTCATTGCTGTTCAAGTCCAAGTCAAGTTGCAATTATTTTAACATCCTGTCACGTCGAGTCTAAAGTTATCAAATTCATGACTCAAGTCTGACTCGAGTCCAAGTCATGTGACTCGAGTCCACACCTCTGATAATAGGTAAATAAATAGTTAAATAAAATAAAAAGGGGGGAAGCTACTCAGAAATAACAGTTATGGGTTTTCTCAATGAAAGTCAGGAAGGGGCGCCAAACTCTATTAAATCTATTTTCTGTGCTTGTGTGGTGAGACAGATTTTCTCTAGATTTAAACAGTTCATAGTGTCGCTGAAGAACTGCGAGAAAGAGGGAGGAGTGGAATCCCTCCACTTTAATAAAATGACCCAGTGAGCCACCAAAGAGGAAAAAGCTAAAACTTCAACTTTTGCTTCTGGTAAATCACCATCTGGTTATATGCCAAAGAAAGCTGCCAAAGGGTACAACCATTGGGTTACTTTGAGGTTTATGGGGAAAGCTTGGTCTTAAATTCTGGACGTAGTGCCTCACCTGTAGGATTAAAAAAAAAATGTGTGCCAGGGATACCAAAGGTTTGGCTTAGTTGATAAAAAGATATAAAGTTGTGGTCTAAAAAAAATGGTCAAGAAATTTCAGCTTTTTGTTGGGCCAAATCTTGAATGCACTATCAGTTATCAAATGAACAGAGAGATGATTCAAGGAAACAGGAATTTTAATTGAGGAATTTTGTAACCCAAAATGTTCTGAATGAAGCCCAGATGCGAAAGGTGTGTTCTACCATGGGATGACTGCAGGGGCTTTAAAGGGATAGTGGAAGTGCAGCACCCACAAGAGCGGGTAGGGAAACTGGACTGCTTGCACAAACTTCCACTGATAACCAAACAGGACAAGATGGATCAAGATGAAAATGCACTCAATGTGGTGAACAATGAATATTCTCTTCTGGAGGGGTATAGGAAGCGACATATTCAGCCGCCACGGGTCAGACTCACACAAATGTGTTTCTTGAAAAAATGCGACCCCAGCTTTGAGTTGCTTTAGATAAGAACTCTATGGTGGCCCTGAAGTGCAAACCACAACAGCAAATAACTAAACTCGACAGCAAATCAAAAAAACACAACAGCAAATTTAAAAAAAACACAACAACATTAAGCTGGAGGTAAGTACTGGTAGGCGACGTGAGTCATAGCTGATTGGACAAGAGGGGGGACTTGATTGGACGACGGCACCATTCATCATTTGACTAGGAAATTATTCTGCCTTTAGCACATTATTTAAACATGAGCGTTATCGGTTAAGTGTTTTTTAAAGCAAATCATTGACGGGGCCTCTTGGAAATAGAGAGGGCTTCGAGCTCTTACACTAACAGCTATAGGGCGCCTCTAATTTGAGAACAGTGTGCCGTTAGAAAAATTTGCCATTCAGCAGGAGACATTTTTGTACCAGGCTACAAAAAAAAGTTCATTTCTGCTGGGATTTTTTTTTTTTTAGCTTGGTGTGTTTCCTGTACTTCCAGCTACTTTAAACTGGAGGTTTCCGCTTGGCCACGCCCTGAAAGACACAGACAGAACAGGGGGGGGGGGGGGGGGTAACACACAAGGGAGGAATAACAACTGGAAGACTAGGAATATGGGAGGAACTATGACAGAAAAAAATGGGTTTCAAATTTGCAGTTACTCCAAAATTAAAACACTTTAGAGAGAACCCACACATGCACGGGGAGAACATGCAAACTCCACACAGAAAGGCCACCAGGCGAACTGGGATTCAAACCAGCAACCTTCTTGCCGTGAGTCAAGCTGTGCCATCATGCAGCCCAACCTGAGGAAAAGTGGAGTCCTGTCTCTTGTTGTAACTCCCTCTACTACATGAGCTGAACCCTTCAATCAGCATAAATCCATCCGTTGAAAAGCAAAGCAACATAATGGACCCGTAAGTGCTACAGGTTGACAAGCAGGGCCGTGTCCAGACTTTTTAGACTGGGGTGCCCCAACCACAGCACTGACTTATGCAGGGGGCATGAATTACATGAGCCCAAACTACTATAAATAGCATTTTTTTGGTTATTGGTAAGTTTTAAAATTACAGGATTAGTAACAGTGCTTCAATTCAACGAAAATACTTCTGTACAGGCTTTCTTTAGTTTTATTAAATAAATTCAGTGTGACCGTTGCTCTTACATAGTACAGGAGGAGTAGGAAAATAAAATAAGTGATTAGATCAGCAATAAGATAAGCGATAAAATAAAATACAAATAAGTGGTAAGTACCAGGTGTGACTGAAGAACTAAACAATAAAACAAGATAGAAGAAACTATTTACATTGTGGGTAAGGCAGTGTATAACAGTGTAGAACAGGTATTGCACTTATGGTCTGTTTTAAACCAATACTGCACTTAATGAACAGTAATAAACGGATATTGCACATAAAATAACAGATATTGCACATAATAACCGGATATTGCACATAAACAAAAAAGCAGGTATTGCACATTAAACAGATCTGTCAAAACAGCTATTCCAAGTGTTCACAGCTTGAGCCAAGTGTAGCAGATATTTCAAGTGTATTAGTGAATTGGCGAGGTGTAATCCAGTGTTCGAGTCAAAGGGACGCGTTATGAAGCCTGATGGCCACAGGCAGGAATGATCTTCTATGTCTTCCAGTGATGCTTCGTGGGGGATCAGTCTTGCACTGAAAGCACTCCTGTGACAGACCAGTACACTGTGGAGTGGATGTCGGACATTGTCTAGGATGCTGTGCAGCTTTGACCGCATCCTCCTCTCTGACACCACCGTCAGTAAGTCAAGCTCCACTCCGATAGTGTCACTGGCCTTGCGGATGAGTTTGTTGAGTCTGTTAGCATCAGACACCCTCAGCCTGCTGCCCCAGCACGCCACAGCAAACAGGATAGCACTGGCCACCACAGACTCATAAAACATCCTCAGCATCATCCTGCAGATGTTGAAGGACCTCAGACTCCTCAGGAAGTAGAGGCGGCTCAGACCCTTCTTGTAGACGGCATAAGAGTTTTTACTCCAGTCCAGTTTGTTGTCCAAGTACACCCCCAAGTACTTGTAACTGTCCACTCTGTCCACATGGACCCCCTGGATGGAGATAGGGATCAGTGACGTCTTTTTCCTCCTGAAATCCACCACCAGTTCCTTGGTCTTAGCCACGTTGAGCAGGAGGTGATTCTGCTTGCACCACTCAACAAAGTCACCCACCACAGCCCTGTACTCGGCCTCATCGCCCTTGCTGATGCATCCAACCACAGCCGAGTCATCAGAAAACTTCTGAAGGTGGAAGGACTCGGTGTTGTAGATGAAGTCAGTGGTGTAGAGGGTGAAGAGGAAGGGATACAAGACCGTCCTCTGTGGGACTCCAGTGTTGCTGACCACTCTGTCTGACTTGCAGTGTGTGTGGCGTACATACTGTGGTCTGCCAGACAGGTAGTCAACGATCCAAGAGATGAGAGGAGCATCAACCTGCATTGCTGCCATCTTCTCACCTAGTAGAGCCGGTCGTATGGTGTCAAAAGCATTGGAAAAGTCGAAGAACATGACCCTCACAGTGCTTTCCGGCTTGTCCAGATGGTCGTAGATGCGGTTTAGCAGGAAGGTGATTGCATCCTCTACTCCTAGTCGGGGCTGGTAGGCAAAGTGGAGGGGATCTAGAAGAGGCGTGACCATTGGCCGAAGCAGGTCCAGGATGAGTCTCTCCAGAGTCTTCATGATGTGGGACGTCATCGCCACCGGTCTGTAGTCCTTGGCGTCACTGGGGTGCGGCGTCTTCGGTACAGGAACGATGCAGGAAGTCTTCCACAGCACAGGGACCCTTTGGAGACTCAGACTCATGCAGAAGATGCGATGGAGTACTTCACAGGGGGGTGAGGAAGACCCCCCTCAGATGATCGTGGTCTTAGAGGAGGAGGAGGGGTCAGTAGAGTGGCATCTGGCTCCAGGCAGACAGTGGGCGGGGGAGCAGGGGCTGAATCGAATCTGTTGAAGAACAGGTTGAGCTGGTTTGCCCTGTCCACACTTCCATCTACACCCTCGCTGCTGGTCCTCTTGAAGCCTGTGATGGTCTTCATGCCACTCCAAACCTCCCTTATGTTGTTTTGCTGTAGCTTACGCTCCAGCTTCCTCCTGTAATTGTCCTTGGCCTCCCTGATCTTTAGTTTCAGGATCTCTTGGGTTCTTCTCACCTCATCCTGATTACCATGTCTGAAAGCTCTCTTCTTAGCATTCAGGGTGGTCTTTATGTCCTTTGTTATCCACGGCTTGTTGTTAGAATAACAAAGGACAGTCCTTGTTGGGACAGAGCTGTCCACACAGAAGTTGATGTAGTCTGTGATGCACTCTGGGAGCTCATTATTATCCTCTCCATGGGGGTCACAGAGTGCCTGCCAGTCAGTCACCTCAAAGCAGCCCTGCAGTGTGTCATAGGCCTCCTCCGACCAGTTCCTCACTACTTTCTTAGTTGCAGGCATTCTTTTCACTAGTGGCACATAGCAGGGGATGAGGTGAATCATGTTGTGGTCTGATCTTCCCAGTGGGGGTAGACATGAAAAGCTGTATGCATCTTAAACATTAGCATACAGCAGGTCCAGGATCCTCTCCCCTCTGGTTGAGCAGCTCACATATTGTCTGTAATTTGGTAATGTTTTAGCCATGGAGACGTGGTTGAAGTCACCTGAGATCATGATTAGGGCAGTCGGGTTAGCAGTCTGGAGTTTGGACAATACGGAGTATG